>CM032413.1:2189619-2269619 GCA_019049475.1 Eueides isabella | reverse complement strand
CCCCACTTTCCGCTGAGTTTGAGGCATTGCGTGTTGAGTGGCGGAACTCAACGCTGCGCTTTGACTTATTACCAGAGCGAAGAAATGAAACATTAAATATTTTAGTTGAAAATATTAAATATTTCATTTCCTCGACTGGGGATCGAACCCACAACCTGTCGGTTACACGCTTGTGCCTCTTATTGATAATAATTATTTTTATATATGAAAACAATTAATTTGAAATAAATAAAGATTAATTGTGTGATATTGTATAAATATATTATTTTATATAATTGTTACAAAATCGATAATATATTACGATATAAGCCCTATTAATCGACATTAGTGTTGTGCTTTAGCATTCAGAGTATCGAGTATTCGAATAATTATATCGAGTATACTCTATATAATCGAATAATCGTCTCGCTTGATATATTTAAAAAGGAAAAAAAATGTAATTAAATAAAGTCGAATAACAATTAGAAAACTTAACGATGTCATTTTATTAGTTTATATGAATATTATATTTTTCTTCAGTTATTCATGTCCGATTGGCGTTTGAAAAATCATAAACAAAAACATCACGGCCTTAAAAGAACGAGAGATCATAATTGTAATGTATGTGGGAAAAGCTTTTTTGTAAGTAAATATAAATTTATATATATATATATATATATATATATATATATATATATATATATATATATATATATATATATATATATATATATATATATATATATATATATATATATATATATATATATATATATATATATATATATATATATATATTATATATATATATATATATATATATATATATATATATATATATATATATATATATATATATATATATATATATATATATATATATATATATATATATATATATATATATATATATATATATATATATATATATATATATATATATATATATATATATATATATATATATATATATATATATATATATATATATATATATATATATATATATATATATATATATATATATATATATATATATATATATATATATATATATATATATAAATATATTTCTTTGTAACAAGCGTATAAGAATTTCGGCGTAGCTTGGCGGCGTATGGCTTAGTTGGTCAGAGCGCTTCAACGGTTTTCAAGAGGCGCGGGTTCAAATCCTGCTTCTTAATTCTTAATTCTTCGCTCTGGTAACAAGGCAAAGCGCGGCGTTGAATTCTGCCACTCAATACGCAGTACCTTGAATATAGCAGGAAGTGAGGAACAGAATGGAGCATCTTAACACTGGGTTCCCAAGTTCCCTCTGCCTTCCCTACCATGTGCGGGATACAGTGTGAAAAAAAATATAGCTGCGTTTTTTTTGATAACAGACTCAAAGAACGCTACGCGGTCATAAGTTGACGCATTCCGATGAACGAACGTACATGTGTTCAGAGTGCGGAGATACGTTCAAACAGCAACCAGCTCTGTATACACATTGTAAACTTGTACATAGAAATGGGAAAAATAAATGAATTATATAATTTTTGTGTTTATTTTTTATGTATATATATTTTGTATCTGTATTTTAATACAAAATGTTGTTGGATGTATATTGTTGTATCTGTGCCTGTAAGGTTGAGAAAAATGTATATATATTCACGTGGCACAAGGGTGTGATTGTAACCGACAAGTTGTGCGTTCAATTCCCATTGGCAAAAAGTGAAATATTTAAAGTCTTTAACTTAAATATTTAATTTTTCCATTTCTTCCACCACTCAACACGCAATGCTTCAAATTCGGCGGAAAGTGGGAAACGGAAGTGGAACGGAGTGTCTTAACACTAGGTTCCCGGGTTCCCTTTGCCTACCCTGCCATGTGCGGGATACAGCGTGAAGCTAAGTGAGTAATTTTCAATGCCATGAAGATAAAATTATCTATACTCGTAATGATACTGTATCCGATCGCTGTCTGTGCATGGAATATATATATAAAAAAAGTCTTATACGACGGACGTTTATACGGACGTTTATTAATGTATTAAGGATCAAAATAGTGATTTTCAAGATTTTGCCCGTTCGTTTGTACGCGCTCAGTAACGGCCATCCAGATTTAAATGTAGTATTCACTATTATAATGTGGCAACTTTTAAAATTGAGTGCTTTTTTATTTCAATCGGTCATATAAAAAAGTTAAAGTATTAAGTTTGACAACTTTGCTATATTTTTTTCTTAACTAAAGTCTTAGTTTTAGACGTAATGACTTTATTAGAACAAGAAAATAATTAAGATTAGTTAATGATAAGGCCACGGGCGGGTCAATTTTCATCATCAAGCGATCGGCGCTATTTATTAGTGAAAATAAAAAAATAGATGTGATTTTCGTGCAAACTAATTGTATAAAAATCGAATCAGCATGTTAACAACTACGCGCTGTACTTATGAAACACAACGGCTCATATCGATATTTCTTTACATAATACAGAAAGTTACTTTGTTCGAATTAAACAGACATTAAAGTAAATTATTAAATTTTAATACAATATAAAATATATGAATAACAATAAATCCGCGATAATTGAACATGCTGATCTACGCAATAGATTGTATCGATTTTTTATGTTCGATTCTGTATTCGATTAAATTTGACCCTTCGGACATCACTAGCGAATCAATGTCTGTTGTTCTTAATTGCCAACTGACATTTTTATATTCAATACTCAATAGTAGTATAAAGTGAGTGTTGTTCACGTTTTATTATTTTAAATATAAAATGAACAGAATTAATCATATATTTACTAAAGTAATAAATTTAAAGTTTTACGAAAATGGCCACGATTAAAAAGTATTTTATTAAAGGTAATATAAAAACTTTTTATGTAAAAAAATATTACAATAATCTGTATAATAAGTATGTTATAATTTAGTTTAATAATAAAGAGAATAGAATAATTTATATAACTTCATATAGTAACTTTTCTATTCTTTTTTAGTTATTAAAGCAAGTGGTTACTTTGGCGTTAGATGTAGACAATTCGTCTTTACATATGTAATTCCTATACTAAATTATCTATTTTATGTGCTGCAATCCGGGAAATCAAGAACAAATAATCATATTTTAGGATAAATAGGCAAAATTTTCATTGCTAAGAATAATGCTTAAATAATACTTTAGTTATCTGAGTCTAAGATAATTTTGAAGTCAATATCTTTTCTAAAGGGTTATTAATAATGTTTATGCAATTTTTAAATGCCAGTTTTAGGTTATTATTGTAGCAGGAACTATTGCATTACATACACTTACTCGAGTACTTAATTTAAAAAAAATGGTATAAAAAAGTACTATAATTTGAATAATAAATAGAATAGAATAATTTTGTATAACTTTATATTGTATAATATTTTGTATAGCTTTTCTTTTTTTTTTTTAATTATGAAAGCAAGTGGTTTCTGTTATTTTAACTTTGGTATTAGATATTGACAATTCATCTTTACATATGTAATTCCTAAAACATTTATTTATTTTGTGTGCTGCAATCTGGAAGATAAAAAACAAAGAATCATATTTTGAAATAAATAAAGTCAAACAAAGTTTAGGCAAAGTTTTCATTGCTAAGAATAATGCCTATTTAATACTTTAGTTGTATGAATACACTAAGGTTATCTTGATGTCAATATCATTTCTAAATGTGTGATTTTTAAATGCTCTTTCAAAGTTCTTGCTGCAATAATGATAACTTAAAACTGAGATTATCATTATTGCAGCAAGAAGACAAGAAGTTTTGCATTAAATAGACTTACTCGAGTACTTAATTAAAAAATGATATTAAGTAATAGTAATTAACCCTTAGCCACCTAACGTCTTTTCTTGTCACATAACCACCTAACAACGGAATGGTGACCGCTTGTATATTAACAGTGTTATTCAATTTAAAGGGTTATAAATTGTCACAATTGAAAATAATATCTTATACTTAAATTGTTTTTATTCGAAATAATTTTTAGAATCTCTTAAAATTAACACTTAATATATATTAAATTAACTAATAAAAAGTGAGATACAGTAATACCTCGGACTTACGCGATAGATGGGACTGAGCGCTATCCGCGTAAGTCGAATTCGCGTAAGTCGGGGTACAATTTTGCATATAAAGACATACAAAGTATATTTAATTGGGACTGGAGACTAAATAAAACAATAATTTAGGAAATAATTAGTATCTAATTTTAGATACAAACAAACTATATTAATAGAGTGTATAAACACAATCCGAAGTTATTTTGATGTAGAAGGTTTCATAAATTGTAACAAAGTTGTCTGACGAGTCAATGATTTTTTCTTCTCCCGTAATATCTCCTCGTAGCATCCTAGTAATTTTTTTATTTCATGTTTTGTAACAAAAATGCGCTCTTCATTGGAGTCTATGTTTTCCAAAATTGTTAACCCTCTTTCAATCGATCTGAGGGCTTCTGTCAAGTTTCCAACTGTCATTTGATCTTCTAATTGAACTGGATCCAAAGAATCATGTTTATCAATTTCTTCCTCTTGTTCACGCATTGTCATGAGCTCATCAATTGTAAGCTCCTCATTGTGTGAATCCAACAGCTCTTGAACATCATCACTATCCACTTCTAAATTTATTTTTCTACCAAGTTCGACAACGTCTTTGATCACATTGCAAATTTCATCAGGCCCTGGCACTGATTCCGCCTGAGTCTCAGTGGAGAAAAAAAATGGACAGAGTTTTTTCCAGACGCCATTTAAAGTTTTTTGTGAAATTTCATCCCAAGATTCTCCAATGATTCTCACTGCTTCTAAAACGTTAAATTGTTTCCAAAATTCTTTAACAGAGAGCTCGTTGTTTTGTCTCATAGCTTCATGCAGATGTGCAAACGATCGTCTCGTGTAATAAGCTTTGAATGTTTTGATAACTCCCTGGTCCATCGGCTGAAGCAAGCTGGTTGTATTTGGTGGCAAAAATTCAACTTTCACACGTGGGTCGAAACTAGTTAAAGTAGCAGGAGGATGACCTGGCGCGTTGTCGATTAATAGCATCACTTTAAACGGAATTTGTTTAGACTGGCAATAACGTTCGACTTCAGGTATGAAGTGATGACCAAACCAATCTTCAAAAAGGGAGGCCGTCACCCAAGCTTTACGATTCGACTTCCAAATCACGGGCAAACCAGCTTTAGATTTGCTTTTCAATGCTCTTGGATTTTCTGAGCGATAAACTAAGAGAGGTTTTAATTTAAAGTCACCAGCTGCATTCGCGCCAAGCATCACTGTCAATCGATCTTTGGCGGCCTTAAAACCTGGAAAAGTTTTCTCTTCACGCGCAATAAAAGTTCTTTTAGGCATCTTCTTCCAAAACAGGCCAGTTTCATCTACGTTGAATATGGTTTGGCTGGTATAGCCACCTTCATTTATCATAGCTTTGAGTTTCTCTGGATAGAGAGATGCAGCCTCTTTATCTGCACTTGCCGCCTCTCCACTTTCTGCAATGCTATGCCAGTTACAGCGACTTTTGAACCGGCTGAACCAACCGTTACTGGCTTTAAACGTTTCATCTTTAGCCATCTCCCCAGCTTCTTCTTTTAATTTCTCAAAAATTTGTTTAGCTTGAAAGCACACCGTGTTCTGATCAATAGGACAATTTTTCACACTTACTTGATTATCACACCATAATTTTAACAATGTTTCCATTTCAGCGATAATACCATGCCGTTTACGAATGATGCTTGAATTCAAAGACTGAGCGTTTTTCACAGCTTCGAGAATTTTTTCTTTACTTTTCGTAATTGATCTGACTGTCGATTCCGGTAGATCATACTTCTTCGCTAAATCACAAATTTTTATTTTTGCATCGTAGTCTTTAATAATGTTAAGTTTACACTCCAAAGATAATGTTTTTCTCTTCTTGTTTAAAGCAAAAGAGTCGGTTCTACTTCGTTTGGATGCCATAGTACTTAGTAAATATCTCAGGTCGTCGCACAACGCACAAAAAAACACAAAATCGTAACTTATGTACCTACGCGCCGATTCCGCACTACACGTCTGTGCCTGTTGTAAACTGAACGAATAATAATGCAGGCGGGGGGAGTCAGAAACAAACGCCGACGCTTGACCTTGACTACGCGACGTTCAAACAGAAAACGAATAGACGAGAAAATTAAATCGCGTAACTCCGAATTCGCGTAAGTCGAGGTAGCGTAAGTCGGGATATTACTGTACAAATATTTTAGTAAATTATATGCTCTTTACTTATCTGAGATCAAAAAAAGGTTAATCATAAATACTTATTTGTTTTTTCTTATTTTTAGGTAATTAAATATATAATTTCTTATATAAAACTATTAATGGCACAATTTAATCACAATCAGTAGAAAATTACAGCATCCAAACATTCATAATTTCTCACGACAACACACACACATTTTTTGGGAACATTCAACGCAAATTGGATTTTTGCACTGAAAACACATATGAAATGTTTTGCGTTTCTTCTTTGGATCACAAGTAGAACACGTTTTGCGCGCTTCAAACTTGTCAGAGTTGTCTGTTGATGATGTTCCAGGTACTTGATCGATTTTGAGAATACGACAGATTGTGTTCTTCAGTTCCCTTTGCAATCCAAACTGATTCACTCGATGTTTCAAATGGGGTTTGACGAGTTCTTCAGCCAGTTGTTTTATGAAATTCAACCTGGGTACCTTTCTCTGACATTCATTGAAGCAGTTGAGAATGTATGCATTTGCTCCAGATATATCCAGCATTCTGTAGAAGATCGCCATTGGCCAGCGTTTAGTACGTCTAGAAGTCGAGTATATAGCACATTTCTGATCTAATGAATCGACACCACCCTTGGTACTATTGTAGAATGTGATAATTTCCGGTTTTCCAGTTTGTTGATCAATAGTTGGTGAATGATGCATACTGGAGAGAACAAGCACTGATTTATTTCTCTTTGGCACGAAAGACATCAAAGTTGCTTCTGATGTGAATCCAAAAATCGAAGACCCTACATCCCGATGACGATTTGGAAGAAATTGATGAGGTATTTCCCGTTTATTTTTTTTTTCAGTGTAACAACAAGTGTTAACTGTTTTGTCTTCAAAATTTTCATAAGCTCGACAGAAGTAAACCAGTTATCTGTAGTAATGTTTCTATGGGTGCCTTCAAGCGACCCAATCAATCGCAAAACTACTTGTGTGGGCTTGTTTAGTCTTTGGTATTGATAAGGTAAACCCTCACTGTCTGAATCTTTACCCAAGTACAGGTAGGCATCTAAAAGATAGCCATTTTTAGCGTCAGTTATGCACATAATTTTTAGCCCATATTTATTGGGTTTTTTTTGGCATGTATATTTTAAAACTGCACCTTCCTCGGAAAGCTACCAACATCTCGTCAATACAAGCGTAACTGCCAATTGAAAAAACGTCTTTGCAATTTTGTATTAAACTACCAAACAGCTTAGGTACGACGTACTCGGTGCTAGCGTCATCAAAACGAAGACAATTTAGGAGTACTTTGAATCTGTTCTTGCTTATTATGCAACGATAAATTTCTCTGCCTGTGCCATCTGTGCTGTACCAACATGTGTAATGTGTGTGGTTCTCTTTGAAAATTGCGGTATAGTATAACATACCGATGAAAGCTTTTAGCCTCACATCGAGGTCTTGAACACAAGTCTGATTTTGATATTTAGGTCTAGTTTTTCTAATTTTTTCGTTAGTATGATTTACCATTTCTTCTAACATACTATCGGTAATAAACAGCTGTCACAAATCTAACGGTCTTGTATCTCTGTTTAATACATCTCTAAAGTTGTTTTTCAATCCTGGTGGCTGGTGAATAATGTTGTGTTGCAAAGTCCTTGATCTTGAAACTGGGGGTCGAGCAGACCAGCGAAACCGATTTTTTCCGAAGTAGTTTCGGTATCTTGCTAGTGGAACGTCATCATCGGATGACGTATCATCGATTGATTGTCCATCATCATGGTCATCGTCATCTAACTCGTTCCCATCAATTTCAGAGTCAGACTGACAGTCACCGTCGATCACGAAGTCAATTGGAACATCTTCTACGTCACTGCAGTCTTCATTTGGTATTTCTGGCACGTCCCTTTGTTCTTCTGAATCTGTTTCACACTCTTCTAACCATCTTCTGATATTTCGATCACGCTCAGACATGATAAACCTACAAAAATAATAATGTAATGCTTTTAATAAAAGTAACGCAACTACCTAACACCGGTCATCATGACCGCATGCGAAATATATTTACCTATATTTTTTTAACTGCGCGCACGTGTTGCCTGGTCGAGCGATAAGCGTGAACTGAGCGGGGAGGGGAAAAAGTACATAGACCCACAGGTGTGTGGCATGAGTAATAACGAAAATATTTGAAAAACAATAAAGCTCGGAGTCACAGTGACCGACGCTAGGTGGTTAAGGGTTAAAGCTGATGTCTTTCAGGAGAGAAAAAAACATAATTAAATTTGTAGTTAATTTCATTGTTAACCTTCTACTGGTGATGTGAAATTGGGTAACAGTATTGGTGAGGTGCCGTCATTTTGACATACTTCTTATATGCCGTATTTCGGGATAACTAATTATATGTGGATAAAACAAATTATTTTATTTACAAGTAAATCTATTGCTTTTATAAATTAAAAACTTTTTTATATTATATTAAATAAGTTTACTCAAATTAAGCTTACAAATCAGGTATTAATATTTGGCTTGCATTTTCATAGACATGAGATCAATCAAAATTTAAATTAAAAAAATAAAACAAAATAAAAATCTTATGTTCTAGTCTTATTAGTCTTATATTGACAATTAAATAATTAATAAAAAAAATCATTCTTATGTACTACTACAATAGAAAAAAAAAAGTTTAGTCTTGGTAACAACCGACACAAATTATTTCTAGACAATCGAGGCAGGCAGGCTTCTTGCACTTGTTATGATGTTCTTTTTTTCTTTTTTGCGGGACATATTGTGCAAGTTCCTCGTTTTTCAAGCTTTGCAGATGTAGACAGTACAGGTTCCGTATCTTCTATTTTCAAAATTCTCTTGATAGAATTGCGTATATCTCGAGGAATTTTTGGATTATTATAACGTCGCAGCATGTGAGCTGCACAAAGGTGATCAGCTACTGCACTCAGAAAAGTGTATCTGTCAACATTTCTTGATGTTTCAGGAAATTGACATTTGTATAGTACGTAAGAATTTACTGCACAAATATCGATCAAACGAAAAAATATTACTAGTGGCCATCGCTTTGTTCTTCGAATACAAGAATAGTTACTACACATTTACTATTTTATGGTACGTACGAAATCATAGTCATTTCTTTGGTAAAGCCATAGATCGTTTCTCCAACAGGTCTCGATCAGGCATTTAGGCATGAATTCCGGAGGGATTTCTCTTTTATTTTTATTTACGGTTCCCACATAAGTGAGACCATTTTTTTTTTTCAAAAGATCTACTGCTTCAATTGATGTGAACCAATTATCTCCGGTTATATTTCTATTTGTTTGTGTAATTGGTTTTGACAGACGCAAAATACTTTGTGTAGGCTTAGAAAATTGTTTTTCTTCGTCAGTTAGTCCTTTTCCATCTGTATCTTTGCCACAGTAAATATAAGCATTGTAAAGATAAATTGTTTGAGCATCGGTTATGCACATGAGTTTTATGCCATATTTGCCTGGTTTTTTTGGCATATACTCGTACATTAGAAATTTACAGCGACAGCGGCATTTAATAAGCATTTCGTCGATACACATGCAGGTTCCAGGAGTATAATATTTCTGGCAGTTTGAGATTAAAATATCAAATATTTCTGATATATGTGATGCTGGATCAGTCTTTTTTCTTTCTTCTCTGGTATGAGGATCGTCGAATCGCAAAGCTGTCAATAATAGCAGAAAACGCTTTTGTGAAAATATACATCGAAATATCTCTCTACCTTTACCATCTGTGGCAAACAACGACCCAATATCTTCTTTATTTTTTTAAAAAATTGTCGTAAACAATACAACCAATAAAGGCACGTAATTCTATGAGATCAATGTTTTTTATTTCAGGCCTATCTTCTTTTTTGTAATTTTGTCTTATTTCTTCCAACTTTCTATTAGTATGTTGAACAATTATTTGCAAAATATCTTCCGAGATTAAAATATTCCAAAAGTCTTCTTTATTAGTGCAATTGAGCATCGTTACGTTGGACCCTTGAACTGTCACAATATTATGACTCTGTGTTCTGACGCTGCTTCTGTACGGGACTTTACACCACTTAATCGGCTGTCTACCTCCAACTTTTTTTCCCAAAAAGAATAGTCTATTGCTTACCAAATTACTAAGAGGTTCATCATAGGAATCCGAGTCAGATGCTGGACTCCGAACTTGGGTTTCACATTCAGAAAGCTCACTTTCGGTGTTGTGATCGGATTCCACACAGTGATTTATTTATTTTTTTTCGAAATCTTTGTCGTATTAATTCATTTTTAACGAAAAACTAAAAATTGATAATAATATAAATTACGGACACTATTAGTGATGTGACGTCAAATTGACGTCAGGTACCTTTAACTTTTCATCTGTGCGCGTGCGACGATCGACCTCGGCGAGATTGGACGCCAAACTGAGCGAAAGGCAGCTACTGAGAGGCGCGAGGTGGGAGAACTAATCCTTGGAGTTTTCGAGATATATTTTCGATTGAGAGAATTCGAGATATATTTTGCTGTTTTACTTGAAAGGTGTCAATTTGACGTCACGTCACCAATTGAAGGTTAAGTTAACACCAGGCGTTTCTTCATTATTGCAGACTCTTTTTTTTTATACTATTGGGTCACTGTTTTCTCACTTGCACTTTTTGAAGATTATTGACAAGTAGTGAGGCTTTTCAAGACAAGATTAGATGAAATTTGTGATCAAATGCCATCTTTTAGCACACTTGAAACCTGCATATGGTTTTTGGCTTTGCTTCTTAAACCTAATGTTAAGAAACCATCTATGGTTTGAATTAATTACAGTTCGTTCTCACTATAAAGTCTATGAATTGCAGCTAAAAATACTTTGCATATATAATTTTATTTAATTTCTAAAATTCTAAAGAATGGTGTTTCCAATTGACATAAAGGAGGGCATGTTTTGGGCCATTCATTTCTGTATACTTTTTAAACTTATGGTTATATTATATGTACTATCACCTCAATATTTGGGCTCTCTTCCATTATCTTAAAGTTGCTTTGCATTTCTGGCTTTCGACTTCTGGTCATTTTCTGGTAACTTTGTATGACTACCCCCAGATGTGGATGAAGACTGAGAATGACAAATATCTAATCACTGAGGATGACAAAGATTGTGCATAGTAGAATGGATTACGTTGAATGGGCCTTGCCATGGTCTGCTTAATACATACACCGATACTGAAACATGTATATTTCTACATGTTTCAGTATCGGTGGCTCGTTGATATTTTCTTGCCAGTTCAAAAGATCATAATATATAGACGCATTGAAATTTATCGTTGGTAACTGAAACAGACGCAATTTTTTTGATATTGTTGATATAGATTTCAAAATTCTTCGAGAAGCCAATTCACGAATGCTGTGAATCTGTCAACTTAGCAAGTAATAGGTTTTCCGGGTGTGCAAAGTAGCTGTATCTTTGTATTACTGAATCGATGATGAATTTTAAAGATGTTGATAAATATCTGCTTAGTTCGATGAGTGAGTGAGAGACAATAGACGAATAATCCACTGTAAAGGTCTATCCAACCTTTTTTCCTGCAGCCGTATAACGCCGCCGTATTTACCAACATTTACCAATATAAATGTTGGTAAATACGAAAATTCATCTGCGATTGGGTTTGTGATGGTACCAATGTACCATCACAAACCCAATCGCAGATGAATTATCCAGAGATATATCCGAACAAAAATAAAAATGATGGTGGTGAAAATATCGCCTCCAACTTATAAAAACTTATAAAGGGTTAAAGTTGTCGTCGCGCCGTTATATATAAAAAGTACTCATATTAAGGGATTACATGGGTTTCGTCAGGTAAAAAAAGGCCTATTTTCAACATTATTTGTTTATGTAAAAAATTTATTTATTTAAATCAATTTTTTTGTCTTATAGATACATATGTAAAGAATAATTTCTAAAATTTGCAAAATAAATAAAACAAATCTCCTTCATTATGACGTCATTTCCGGTGACCCCTCAAAAAATAGGTGCGTCCTTGTTGTCAGCATAACTCCTGACAGGATCATCTAAAATGAAAAAAAAGACCTTAACTTCTCCATCGAGACCCTAGCCGTGTGTGGAGTCGCACCGTCTTGCTGAAATAGCGTTCTGTTGTTGTAACCTAGATACAGTTGCAACTGCAGTAACAGAAACTCGTCTATCATACGGAGCAGTAACCGTCTCTCTTTGGTTAAAAAAATATGGGCCAATTATTCTATTGAATGAAATGACACACCAAACAGTCGTTTTTAAACAATGTGCACGTTTTTGATGCCGATCTTTAGGGTTGTTAGGGCTTTAGTATCGCATATTTTGTTTATTAACATAACCATCGATGTGGAAATGTGCTTCGTCGCCAAACAGAATATTTCCAAGTGTGCGTACTGTCCGAAAACGTTCAAGCATTGTTCTTGCTAAGGATAATCATTTTCGTTAAGTTGTTGAACAATTTGAATTTTGTATGGATGGAGCTTTAATTTCTTTTTCAAAATAACTTGAACTGATGTTTTTTTTATTCCTATGGAGGCAGCAATCTTCCTAATCGATTTACATGGATTTCGAATAATTTCATTCCGGACTAGATACACATGTTCTGCCGTTGTTGCTGACGTTGATGGCCCTGGTGGCGTTCTGTTGACCATTGTTCCTTCTTCTCTAAACCTTTGCACCCACGACCAGATAATTTGCGTGCTCGGGCCATCACTTTGTCGGCGAATATTAAAGCGAGTGCAAAAAGCGCGTCGCGCGCGAACTAGTGATTCACCGCACTTCAAAATTCTCTACTGCGCACGCGCAAAGTGCTCCCGACCAGTGACTCATGGCGACTAATAAATCCGCATTCCGTACGCTTCGAATAATAGGCCTCCCCCTCGACCCGCCAGTGTTTTGACAAATGCGATTACAAGTTGAAAATTTCCCGCTGGACACCCTTTACTACGATTTTATATCCCAGACGAAATTTCGAACATTGTTTAAACTGTTTTTTACCAATACACAATTGATTTTCATCTTCATTGTCAATAATGTTAGAACACCGCACAAACGATGTGATGATTAACTTTCTGTTAAGAAAAACAAGGCAAAATCAATGATTGAATATTCCAATATTCAATTCAAGCACGTGCCAGAAGAGGACACGCTCCAGCGTGTCTTCTTCTGGCACGTGCTCCTTATCATCACCTTTTAATTTTTTTGCTGAGGTGCTCGTGAAGGAACTATTTCCCGATCTTTAGGATTAAAGGGGTCATCGGGGTCTAAGAGGACGCTACAAGGGCGTCGAAGAAGCGGGTGTGGGTGCGGAGCGTATTTACACGCTGAAACAATGAGGGGGTTGGAGTGGTCATCTGCACGCTCATAGTAGCGTTTGGCTAAGCCTTTGCAGAATTCCTTGAGTGACTCTTATTCGAAATCTTTGTGTAAGTCCACGTTGCGTACGTACCAGGGGCATCCGGATGCCATGCAGAGGAATTTATTTTGGACCCTCTGAAGGAAGTCTATCTTAGTGTGCGCGAACGCAACACAAGCGTAGGACATGATGGGACGGATGCAAGTTTTGTACAATGTCAGCTTGTTATGAAGCGACATTTTACTCCGCTTGCAAATCAGTGGATATAGCCTGTTCATGACGAATCTTGCTTTGTTTTTAACATACGTGATGTGCGGCCGGAAGGAGAGTTTCGAATCTAGTACGACGCCTAAGTATTTGACCTGGGACTTCCAGGGGATTGGTTTATTTCAGTAGGAAAATAGTCGAGACGGTCTCTTGACGCTTTCGGGGAAAGAGCACGGCTACGCTTTTTCCGGATTGACCTTAAACCGCCACTTGCTGAACCAATCGCCTAGGGCGTCGGCAGCTTGTTGCAGTCTTTCGGCCAGCATCCAAGCGGAGGGGTCGGTGGTGTAAAGAGCGGTGTCGTCGGCATACATTGCAAGTTCGACTTTATCTGTTCGCCGAATGTCGCTGGTGTAGAGCGCGTATAGGATGGGAGATAACGTGGAGTCTTGAGGGACTCCGGCGCGGACGGGACGAGCGGACGATAAGGTCCCTTCTAACCTATATCTAAACGAGCGATTGGACAGATATTAACGTATGATGTGCACGAGAGAGTCTGGCAGGGCCATACGACGGAGCTTGAAGAGCAGGCCGTTGTGCCAGACCTTGTCGAAGGCTTTGGCAATATCTAGAAATATGGCGGCTGTGTCGCTACGGATAGACCTATGAACTAATTTAATTAATCTAATACAAACTTAGTGTTAATTTGACTAATTTAATACAAACTTAGTGTTAATTCAACACAATTCGTGTTGAATTAACACATAGACGTGTTGAAGTAACACGCTGGAATCTTAATATATATTAGCCAATACACAAACATTTCTACGCTTTACACGATGACGAAATTTTTTTTTACTGTGTAATAATTACCTGCTTAGATGGCCCACTTCTTGCCCCACTCACCTCTAAATTTAATAGTGAATATGTTTCTGGAGATGTAACCGTCTTAAAAACAATGCTACTCAATATATGAGACCAAATATAGAATATATAAATTAATAATTAAATACCTATTGATGATGCTTGTTCATTTTTTTGGATGATGTGGATGACATTGGCTCGTGCTGGCGATATTTTCTCATTACCGCAAGAAAGTTTTTGTAACACTTCACATGATAACCTGTATTATCATTAAAATTTAATGATATTATTTTGCCTCCTCTGGCAAAATAATATCATTAAATTTTAAATTATTTTCTTTTCTATTTTTTAATATTGATTTACTTTTATTCAAAGTACTTGTTGTAATGTTTTGTCTTCAATATTTTGGTTGCAAACTACACAAGCCACGTGTTCAGTTTCCATCTTACACACTATTTGCTCAAATATAATTACAAAATGCCAATACACAAGGATAACTGCACAATCACTATTACTGTTATTAGTTCTATTACACTATTAGTTTTCACAATAACTAAACGTTTAATTAAAATTTTCAATTTCCTTTAATATTTCCTTACTTTTCGTTTAATATTTCCTTACAAAAGCAGGTGTACGACCCTCAGATTTTACGGTTAGATAAATTGTCTCACTCGCACCATTGAATTCACGTTACGCCTCTTACTCGCACTCCTCTAGCATCTTTCCCCTCACCTGTCAAGTACATGTGCTAGCCAGAACCGCCTGTCATTGTACATACTTACTTTAAATAGCCTAGACAAGCACATATATAAATTTCAAGTTTACAGGAAAAAAATTATTTCAACTTATATATTACACACCTTTCGGTTCACCTGTCAGGTACTTGTGCTCGTTGCGCACGCCTGTCAATTTTTTTAAACTTCCCTTCTAATGAACAAAATCATATAAAAGTTTCAAGCTGACAGCGACAAGTTTTTTTTTTTTAATTTTATTTACAGTTTCAAAAACATAGGGGTTGATGACGTGCAGGGCTGATGTTTGCCAGGCGATGGTTACCGTGCTTAGAATGCTATGACTCATCACTATAAGAATTTCTAGCCTTACAGGCATACCGTTACTCGGATGGGCCACTAGCTCTTGGACTATTGGGGATAGAAAGGTCACGCATGATCGTGAGTTCGTAATTAAATATCATATAATTAATGATTAACGACTTCAATCATAACCTCGTTCGGGTTTTATGTTTCACTAGATAAACTTTTGCAAGTAGCCCTCTTAATTTGTCGCATAGGTAGTTTATGTGCATTTTCCAGCTTAGCCCACTATCGACGACTATTCCTAGGTAAGTATAATTATCTACCAATTCTATTGCGGAGGCAAGATGTAACATAATTTTTTTGTGTAAGCATTCGTGGTTATGTGCGATAAGCGCTGGCTTAAAAGTAGGTACTTTTATTTTGGCTAGTGCTAATATACGTTAACTTAGTTTTATGTGTATTGAGTACTAATCCGGCATCATGTGACCATTCGGAAGGTACATTAAAGTGCTCCTGTAGTTGAGTAAGGGCCTCTGTGATATTACGTCCAGCAGCTAAAAGACAAGTATCATCTGCAAACAGATACATCTCATTTATTTTGATTGCATTAGCGTAAAGTAGAGGGCCTAGTACCTAGCCTTGTGGTGTACCCTCTGTTTGATTTTTCATGCAGCTGTCAGCGTCACTAACCCTTACAATGTGCTTTCTGTTATACAGATAGTTTTCACACCATGCAAGTAGCTTACCTCTGATTCCGCTATCGCAAAGCGATTGCAACAACTTATCATATCTGAGTGTATCGATAATTACTTTTTTGGCATATTTGTTTTATATCTATAGCTCTAATGTTATCTATTCCTGGGGACTTTTTAGAATTTATGGACATAATAATTCTTTCCATAGATTTTGGACTTGCTAGTTTATAACGCATGGAAACATTTGCTTTTTAACATTAACATGAATTACTAAGTAGATTTGGCACAATTATTTATAACTTTCTTAATGTTATTTTTAAATGTAATTGCAAAATTATTAGAAATTATTTATTTTTTATGTTATAGTATTCTTAAAACTTTCACTTTATAGTTTTCTTAAAACAAGAAACATATAGGACTACTTCCAAACGACATTTACTTACGTGGAGCTTTTATCTCATTAAATGCACGCAAGTGATGACTACGACAGTTGTCGTATATTTCCCAACCAAGGGATTGGTTGCTTACTTTACTTTACTTCATATTATATTCATATTATTTTGGATATTAGAATGTGTATTGAGTATGAGCGCTTCAGCTCTTTCAGAAGATTAACCGTAGCTCGAACGGGTGAAGATTCAGTTTCTACTACATGTAAATGATTTCATAGCGTCATAAATCAGTTCCTAGTCATTGTAGATGTTATTATATCGATCGTATTTTTTCTATCTCCAATCCATAGCGATTCTAGGATAAGACAAAATTATCATCAAAAGGTGGTACCATACAATATTTTCATTTCCGGTTTTGTAGTTTTTAGTGTATCGCCAGTGTTTCTCATGTGATACAACTTTGTACGAACTGACTTGTGTTCGAAAAAATCATCATTATAAATATCATTGAAATATTCCATAGGTGATCTAATTACTAGAGATGTGCTCAGTTTCAGGTGGATCGAGTCAACTCAAGGAATCATGACTCGATTCCCTGATTCGAGATCAGTACCCGAATTTTATATTTTTTATTCGAATATTCACTCGAGTCCCTCAGAATTCGAGTCTACAAATACTAGTCCAGAACTGGAGTCCAATTTAAGAACAAAAAGGAAATTTGAAAAGTAGTTAACCTCAAACAGCTTGTAGGTTAGGTTAAGCATAATGACACAACAATAATAAATTAATCGTTTTTAATGAAAGATAAAAGACAACAAAGAAAATAGTATAGGAGTTCTATGGAGATAAACAAAAAAACAATCAAATTTACTCACGACTTAGACTAGATATTATTATTTAATATTATTAATTATTAAAATAATTTGCGACAGTTTAAGAAATAATAGAAGATCCGCTCACAGATTATTTTGATAAGCACACATCTTATTTTGATATATTTCAAAGCGCCTACTTATCAAAATAAACCATACCAACCAACACCAATATTCCTTTATTAATATGAACAGAGATTAATTTACATTGCAAACAATAATTACTTAATTTTTCCGATACATTAGGTATCAGAAAAATTAAGTTCTTCTAAAAAAGTGCTTCTAAAAATGTTTTACAGTAGACAAGCTTTTGGTTAGTAAATCAGCTGGCATCTTTGTTGTTTCTAAATATTGCAATTTTACATTTTTTTCTCTAATACAGTCTCGACAAAAGTGATATCTCACATAAATATGCTTTGTACGATTGTGAAATAAATTGTTCATGGACAACTTCAATGCACCTTGATTATCATTAGAGATATTTACAGTATATAATTATCCTGTTAATTCACCAATTAGGGATCTTAAGTATTTTTTTTCTTTACATGCCTCTGTGAAACTCATGTACTATGCGTCAGTACTTGACGGAGCAACACTTGACGACTCTTTTAGCATACGACCAATGCTGTGTTTCATGACTATTGTTAACTGACTTAAATAAACAACAGAAACACCATATCGGACCGGGTCAACATAACCAGGTACATCGAACAACCCACAAATCGTTGATAAGGATATTTATCATGATTATTTTAACATTTAGTTAAATTTAACTTTGTTTCCGTAGGATTATCAGCAGTTTTGCACTCCGACATTAAATTTTTTCAGCAATTGGTTTACAAAAGTTTCCTGACTTAACATGACATTATAAACTTTAGCTACATGTTCATTCATTCCTACACTGCTTCACTTCTACCAGGTCTTTGAGTTTAAATTATGACGCTAAAGTAGTTTCTAAGTGCCCTGTTCCTATAGAATTGTTTGAAAACACAAAAAAGTAATCAACATACAATGTCACAATAATTTTACTATTATTACTATCTTTAGTATACAGGCAAGGTTCATATTTAGATGTCTTATAACCTAAAGCAATAAGAAAATCATCTAATTTTCTGTATCAGGCCCTTGAAGAGTGTTTCAGACCATATACATATAGCCTTTTTTAGTCTATAAACTTTACCATCATCTTGACAATTAGGAACACTTTAATCATTAAATAATGAACAATCACCTTATTTACTTATAACAATATTAACTAACGATTTTAGTTCGTTCTCTTATCTATTTACCAACTAGAGGGGATCATTACATAACATCTCCACCCTTTAGAAAAAAGGTTGGGTGGTTTTATATTTGTCCCAACATTGGCTGTGATGAGATGTCTACGTCTGCGTCGGCGATGTCCATATTGGAATCTTCAGATATGATGGCACTCGTGGAGATTAACGAAGTCATGAGGATGGCGACATGTGCTTGTAGTACGCTGTCTTCTATTTTCGAAACAATTATTGAATATTTGGTCAACATTGCTATCCCTAGTATGTTTGTATAACACAAGGGATTGGAATGCCTTTATAAGAAGGTCCCTTTTGATTTTTTTGATTTTCGAGGACTGCATTTTTAAATCTGCCTTGATAGACTGGAATACATTAGTTGGGTCGTTTTGTATTCGTATTGGCATTAAGTTTGGATGTTGCAGCATGTCGTTTAGACCTATGCGACAAGACGCCTGTCTTCAATATCCATGGTCCAGTTTGTGTGAAGTGTACTGAATATTTTCGTCAGCTGCAGCCAAGGTAATTAAGTTGCAATAAAATTTGCAGCCTCTATTGAGCTTGATGATACTGATCCCTTGAACTGAAGATTGATGTGCTTGATCTTCGCCACATTGTATGATGGATGCAAATTCTTCTTGGAGTATATGTACCCATTTGTTTGTGGATACAGGCATGAACATGTTGATTTGTGCGGAGAATGTCGTTGGTTCGCAGGAACTTGGCAGTTGCCGGCTTGTTTGGAAAAGGATGTCTGTCTCACAAATAGATCTTCAGTTTTAGTTATAGACGGGGAGATTCCAGATCCATCTAGCTGGCGCGTAGATTTTACACTCGTTGATGGAGCACGTGGAGACGTATTATTATCTTGTCTGGCTTGTGGCTAAATACATTTGCTCACGTAGGATGGCAGAGTAGAGGAATGAGTTGGGGTGTGTTATGGGAATAGAATAAAGGTGGTAAAGTACAAATTTGTTTGGTCGGACCAAAGGGAAGTCAAGTATGTATGTACTTGAGTTTGTTCATATATATGTAAGAGCTTATGGTAGCGGAATCTAAAATTTGATGGGTGTTTGTAAGGGTGACAGGAATTGTTAAATTTTAGCATTTCGATGGAAATAATAGATGGATGTACTGCTCCCGATTTTATGAACAGTATTGACGTAAGTATATCATTAATTTTAGTTTTCAGGGACATAAATAATTTAAGAATTTTGATTGATTTTGACTGATTAAATTTCTTCGAGTGTTTTGAAGGCAAAGATAACTTTGTCTGTTTTATTGAGATGATTGGATATTCGTTCTAGATTTTCGATTAAGGTAAATTCGTCTTACGATAATTTGAATATAGTTTCATTAAAGTTGATAATTTAAATATAGTTTCATGATTGTTGATTTATCTGAATTTATTGTTTATATATTTCGGCTTGATCAATTTCATGTTGTTCTAAAAGTTCTATGAACTTTTTATAATGTTGAGAGTCTTTCGTGTCCGGTGAGCTAACCAACCATTTTAATTCTGAACCTAAACCATGGAATACTTTATATAATTTAATTCTTGAGTGTATGAATTAAGTTCAGAGAGACCAGACTTTATTTTATTGAAATTTAGTTTTATAAATGAACTTGTAATGAGAAAAGTCGGTTTATTTGGACCACCTTTTATTAAATTTATTTTTGACACATATTATTAATTATTTAAAGAACAATTATTTTATTAAATGAAACTCAGTTTAATTGGCTTTATATTTATTAAACAATAATCAAAGTAATAGTTACATATTTAGAAATTTACCAAACCAGCATGGTAAATTGGACTTAAGGGTTGTAACATAGGGTTGCTAAATTGGATTTAAAAGTAAATCTAACAAAAAATAAACAAAACTTAAACATTTTCTTTGAAAATAATATCAGAATAAGAATCAATCTAAAAATAATTATACAGGAACTGAAAATCAGACTTTTTATATAAATTTGAAGGCTGAATTACCTAAGAAAAACAATCATCACAAATATCAGGATTGCTAATGCAAGTCTCATGATTCTATTTATAGCATCGCACGCATTTTACCCAGTCAATTTTTGGTCTTTTTTTATCCCAGTAATCTAATTTACATGTAGCACACTCATTATCAGAATTTTCAGGGAAGCAACTATCTGAATTATTTTTGATTTTTCTGTCTGTTTGGTATCGATTCACTTTGTCTTTATTGGTTTCCGAATTTTCCGTAATTTTCTTTGGTTGTGTGTTGTATAATGATTTGACATTCTTATTTCGTTTAACCGTTTTCGGTTGCTTGCCTTTCTGCTGAGACTTGATGTTAATTCTATTGCTTTTTGTGGGCATTTGCCTTTGGAGGACTTTATGTTCTTGGTTAAAGGGGATAAAACATTCAGGCTTTCTCTTATTTTGTCTAATTATGACTGTTTGATTGTTTGTTGCGTAGTTGTTCCCGCGATGATTGTTTCAGCAAACTGTGATATTTCAACAGCTTGGGATATTCCAGGGGTTTGTGATATTGCAGCGGCTTTTGATGTTCCAGCAACCTGTGAAATGGATAGTTTACTTACATCAATTTGCAAATTCGGAGGTGTTGTTGGCAAAGTAAGCGGTACATTTTCTTCAACATCAATAACAAGTAAAGCATCTGCAGCCGCAAAATGATTGTCTTGAAATACGTTTCGATTTACGTATACCAGTTGCTTTAAATCCGTTAGCTACGTTTCCATCAGTAGCTGTGCGCTCATATGCCTCATTGATTAGTCGGCTCACTTGATACTGGGTTACATACAGCACTGCCAGGATTTGTGCGCATCAATGATTCTTTAGTCTGTGTATTATAAATGCTCATTTGTTTAAAAAAATACACATCAAGAGGTTGGAGTCTGTGTGTTGTATGTCCCGGTAGTTGCAGCAAAACAATACCGTTATTGCGTGCTAATGAAAGAGCATCTAAATTTTCACTGTGCGTTGTATGGCCATCGAGTAATAACAAAAAAACCTTGTCTTTTTTTGTTGGTTTTACCACAGAAATAAAACGCTTCTGCCATTGATAGAAGAGTTCACGGTTGATGTAACCAGATTCTGAAACGGTTACCAAACTTCCAGCTGGAGCTCCTACTTTTGACTGTTCATTCATTCGCATCCGCTTAAAATTGATCATAGGTGGGATGAATTGGCCAGTCACGCTAGAAGCGGCAACCATCGTAGTATTTACGCCTCTTTCATCGCTAGTCAAAGCACCGATTTATTTTTTTCTCTTTTCTCCTATAACTTTTTGAGGCTTCTTTTGTACTGTTTGGAAACCGCTCTCATCGACGTTGAATATTTTATTAGCGTTAAGTCCATTTCTATCAATTATTTTTTCACAAATATCAAAAAAGTGGGCAATATTTTCTCGGTTAAATCCTTTTACTCTATTTAAGGATGTCGCTTCAGGTAGCCGAAGACTAATTTTATCCTTATGTCGTTTCATGAATGCCTAGTACCAAGCTTTACCTGCCATTTGTTTCGTACTGTTGAAATTGTGCGATAAAACATTTTTCTCTGCAATTTGATAAGCCAGCTTTCTAATATCGGTAATTGTCAAGACAAACATATGTTGCTCCAAAGTCAGTATGTGATTAACCAGAATATCTTCAAAATCTTTATCAAAAATAGCTGATCTGCTTTTATTTATTTTCACATTGTCTTTAGTATCGCCTTAGTCTAAATGACGCTTTAAAGCGGCTTTGGGGATTTTTATATAACCCTGCACATTCATTTAAACCAATATTTTCATTTTTATAATCGTGTATTGCATTTTGCAAGTCTTCAGGTTTCTTCTTGTAATATATTTTCTCGGTCATCTGTAAAAAGAAAAGAAAACTAACAGGTTCTTTGTTTCACTAAATTGTAAAAAAATATAATTTTGTAAATTGGAGCGGTCCATTATCAAACTTTATGAGGTCCATTTTATCAAACTGTATAATTTCGAAGAAATAAAATGAATACAAAAACATAACCTGTCAAAGCCGCAGAATAGTTTTAGCCAGTTATTTGCAGATACATTACAGATATACAAAAAATATATAAACCCTTACCGCTTACCTTTTACTTAGTTACGCACAGATAACTTAAAATCCTTAGCACTTAAAATTACAGTCATAATCTGAAAAAAGATTATTGCTAACAGAAATAACACTTGATGTTATGCCGAAATCAAAATGGCCAATGCATAATGAAATTAGTGGCACATCGTTAGGTGTTGCCACTTTTCAAATCAAATTACTACGAAACGTGTTTTTAGAGGTGGTCCAATTTATCAAACGATTCAATATACCCAACTTTCCGTTACTAGTGGGTACTCTACTCATAGTAGACGGAGTACCAGCACAGATATTGGAAATGTCATATAGGCATCTATGTAGCTCTAATTTAAAATCGTTTTAGGTTGAGTTCTGTTGTTAATAGTAAAGCACATGTAAATAGTTTTATCTATGTTAAGAGTAAGTAAGTTGGATTTTAGCCAAAAGGAAATATGTGCGAGTCCCTTTTCTGTAAATTGTTTTATAGCATTCCATGAGGGACCTGTAAATACAATTGCAATATCATCTGCATAAGCAATGATCTAACTATTTTTAATATATAGACTGAGTAAGTCATTGGTATAAACTAAAAATAGTGTAGGCCCTAAAACACTTCCATGTGGGACACCATAATTTACAGAAGAATCATTACTTATATAGTCCCCGATTTTCACCCTCTGTTTTCTGTTACTTAAATAATGTTTAAATATTAATAGAGGAGTGCCCCTTATAGCTTTTGCAGGAGAATGGACACAGAAACAGTATAAAAAGCCTTTTTAAGATGTAAAAAAACGGGTAAAAGGAGGAAGATATAGGATGATGATGGGGTACTAACCCTGTCAGCCTTAAAATGCTTTGATATCTTTACAAGATTTAGGAGTTAAGATATTTTAAACGTCTGTTATCTCCGTATGATTTGGTTTAATGCCTTTTGCCGTTGGATATTATATGTCCTAAATAAGCTATGTGGATCTATAAAATTTACATTTATCAGGTTGATTTTGAGTTGAATAGCATCTTGACGTCAGGCTTGGCGCCTAAAACGACGAGTCATCTAAACAGAAAAGTATTGTTAACCTTGTAGACCGCATTTTTCTACGCATGCCACTTTCAAGCCCGAATGGCATGCGTAGAAATTCGTAATGCCTATAAGGTGTGCTAAAAGCAGTCTTAGAAACGTCTTTAGGATCCAACTCAATTTGATGAAGGCCTGACCTTTGTAAAATATTTTGAATGTTCTAATTTGTCGGTACAAATGTCGGTGATGTTTGGCAGAAGCTAACTATGTCCTCTGGTTATTTAATTTAATTTTCTGTGGTCAATGACCATAAGCCATTTACGTTTACCTGTAGCAACTATTTTTTTGGCAACAATCCAGGTGGGACTTGTCCATCATGAAGTGATTGGTCTGATGATGTTTTGTTCCAATAGTTTTTGTACTTGACTTTTTACTTCTTGTTCATGAATTTGTGGGAATCGATAAGTTTTTGTGTGAATTGGGCCTTCAGAAGGAGCAGGAATGTTATGCTTTATGTGACTTGTAAATTGCAGAGGATCGCCTTCGATATAGAAAATGTCAGGGAATTTGTTAATGATTTCATTGAGTGACTAATTTTCCTCCTTTATTTCAATGATCTCGTCTAATGAGTTTGTGAACTTGGTCACGTCGGTCTGCTTTGTACGTAATATTTTCTACATTATTGTTAACGGTATTTTGATTCTTATTTATTTATTAGTTTGTTTTGTTAATACATGTGATTAATTTTTTTTGTGGTTAATGATATTTACAAGGGCATTAAAATTGAGATACCATTTTCTATATCTGGTTTGTTTACAACGGCGGCGTCAGGTTGAAGGTCTTTAGTGATACATGTATGTCTGTAGTGATGACCGTTTCGGTGCGATGTTCTATAAATTGTTTATCAGATTCTATGTTCTTATCTTTGCCAAAATGAAAAAGTTTATAGTGCTGTTTACCTACATGTATGGTTTTCGATGCGACATAAATTCTTACAAGTGATTTGGACATGAAATGTAATCCCAGAAAACCGTCCGCTTTGATATTAAAATAAACGATGTGAAACTTGTGTTTGCAAAAGTCGTGGTTCATTCTGAAAGTCAGTCTGTTGTCAGAATGGATCCAATTTCGTCTTTGTTAGGATATTTTATATTGTCTTGACAGATTGTTATTTCACAGTCATAACATTCTGCTAAGTATGCTGTTATATGAGATTGTTGGTTTCCCATGAGTTTACAAGTGGGATCATTTGACAAGTCAGGAGCGCAAAATGTTTTTAGGTCATATATTTGATAAGATAAGAGTTTTTTTTAAATAGCTCTCGCTATTCCAAGGGTTTTGTTTTTTGTTGGAAACGCATAAATCTGTCTGATAAAATGTTTTTAAATTTTCTTAGTATGGAGTCTTGAGAGCACAAATTTATAGCCAATATATGAGCTGATATAGAAACGAAAATATTCCTATGGCGTTACTCTAAGAAGTAATCAGGTGATATTATAAAATACGTGTGTGTTTGTCAAAGCTAATTTTTTTTGTAAGTATTCATTCTTGTTTTGTATTTTCCGACCATGTCGATAAATAGGGAAACCCAAAGGAAAAATTAGCCAAACAGTTTATAGATACGGAAAGGAAAGCAAGGGAATATACCAGGAAGCCTGAAATATGATGGATATATGATGAAAGGAAGCGGATGCAATTGACAGTTCAATTTGCTCAAGAGAATAAGGCCGAGATGATATACAGAACTAAACTTGCATACTTAACGGCGGTAGTTTTTGAGAGAAAACGACCTTGTCTCCCAAATATAATACGATTAAAAACTACACCGAGTCACAAATAGAAAATTTGGAAAATATGTTAGACAAAAAATTGACAGAATTCAAAAATCATTTTATAAGGGAGTAAAAGAAAACCGTACTATTGGAAATGAAAAATAATTTAACTACATTATCCTCGGAACTATTGAACTTAGCAGTTTCACATACTACATTACAAAGTGAACATGAAAAATTACTAAACGAACATAATCTCAAAATTTACGTCAATAAATTAAAGGAAGGATTATGCGAACTCACTTATCAATTTTCAAAACGGCAACAATGGGTAAGACAGCAAATTATAGAAATAATAGGAGTTCCAGAATTGAATAAAGATGTGCCTGGCATTGTTATTAATATTGCAAAACTATGCTATGTTATTAATATTATAAAACTATTTCTTTACACCACCAAGATATTGAGTTTGCTGATAGAATTATACCAAGGCAAAATGTCAAGGTCAGATCACGAGTTATTGTTTGCAGACTTAAGAACAGATTGCACAAGGACAACAACATTTATCTGGCTTGAAAAAATTTGAGGTATAACGTCTCAAGTATTCAAGGAAAAATATCATTCGGCTTTTGAAATTGACATCTGTGAGATATTCAGAACTGAGACTCGTCCTAGAAAGTTTATAAAACATATATTTCGAAAAGAAGACTATGAGCTTATAAAGAGAGAACTTTCCTTAATTAACTGGAATATTATTTTTCAAGATAAATCAATTTCTGAATCTTTGAATTGTTTTTACGAATTAATTAACACTGAACATGTCGTGGGGGGGTAGACACAATTATCCTATCTGGTACTCTTGGGCTTTAATAAATATTATTAAGGAAAAAGATAAAATGAATCATAAAGGAAAAACATACGGTAATTTATTAGACTATGATAAATTAAAACTTTTAAGAGAAACAAAAACATGCTTAGTAGCCTGATTTACGAAAGTGTTTTTTTTTAAATATTACTGTGTTTGCTTGAGGGTCTAGATGAAGGAAAAAATACTTAAAAAAATCACAATAATTATTTTACATATTTATTTAGAAAAAAAAACAGGTATCAATTTTGATACTTCAGGCATTAAGGCCATAAAGAAATCAGATGTACCTATGCATGAAATAATGCGAAACATTGTTTTTTTTTATTATCGCATAACGACACTTTACACTTTATACAGAACCAGGAGGTAAGTTTTCTACAATCATTAAATTTACACTTATTTCTAGAATTCATAAATATTTTTTCATGACCAATACAATCGCAACGCACGTCAGTAGAGGGTATTACTTGTACACCTGTCCGGGGTCTTTTAGACGGTACTGTAGTCTCTTGTCGACAGTTGGTACTGGGCCTTCCCCTTTTATTTTTCAAGTTACTTTGGTATCTACATAAGGTATCGGCAAGCTCAGTTCTGAAATCTGCTAACTTCATAATATTTTTCTGAAGTTTTCCTTTCTCTGTGTTTACCTTTTTGTATAGTACCCAAGCATTGATGACAGTCATGTCTAACAAGTGGTAGAAGAGCCTCGTTGTCCATTTTCTCGACTTTATGCGGATGCGATATCGACCAATGAAGCTATCCATCAAATCAACGCCGCCCATGTGTGCATTTTACTCTTTTATGACCCGAGGACATGATACTTGAATATTGGCCTTTAGTTTTCTTTCATAGCGGGTTATAGTATCCGCTGGTTCAGCGCCAACATACGTGGAAAGTAATAGCACTTGTTTGTTGTCTTTCCAACTTGTGGCCGAAAATTCTTGGCCTTCGTGAGAGGCCACATTTTCGTGATATGTTCCTCTGGGTACATTAGATTTCATAATTTGCCATTTCTCCGGCAACTTGCACGACTTTCCAAGCCTGTTTCTCTGTACTGTTCCAAGACAATAAATACCTTCGTTGGTCAAGTAATGTAGCAGAGGAATATTCGTATAAAAATTGTCAAAATAAATTATATGATTGACGTGCCTTGGTACTGGTCGTAACAATCGAATAACTGTATTCGATACAGCTCCGAGGTCTGGTTCGCCAGGTAATCGTTGTATGTCCTTAGCTCCTGAGTAAATCTCAAAACTGTAGGCATACCCAGACAGAGAGCATAAAACGTATAATTTGAATCCCCACTTATGGGGCTTGTTGGGTATGTATTGTTTCATAAAATGTTTAATTTTAGTGGAGCACATTTCCTCGTCTAGTGATAGACGATGCTCAAATGGTACAGTAATAAATTTCTTGTTCAAATAGTCTATCACTGGTCTTACTTTATGCAGTCGGTCGTGCTGTGGATGATCAATGGGCAAATGTTTAGAGTCGTCATTCATGTAAAAAAATTGTCCAATTTTATCAAATCTGTTGCGATTCTTTGTTTGTGCTATGGGTTCAGACTTTGTAATGTTTGACCAGTATGACCTGACACTAGGATAATGATATACACTAGTGAAAATAAGAATTCCAATAAATTTACGTAATTCTAAGACAGTTAACAGGTTCTGTAAAGTTGGGATTCTTTTGAAAGGCATATTTATTTGACTCGTCCCTTAAACCTCAAACGTATTTATATTCTACAGAAAAAGAAAATATATCAAATTTGTATTCAACAACACTTTTAGTAAAATATGTTTACTTGTCCACTTTGCCGTGCAAGTTATAAGTCATAGATTAAATAAAACAATAATGACATTTGAATTATTTTTTTATTTCGTTGGAAAGAATATTATACAACAATAAAATACGTACAGCCAACCTATAAAAAAAACTAATAGTAATGTGAACATTCGGCTCAAAAGATTGGTATCAAAATTGAAACTCTAGGTTATTATGGGTTAATAACTACATACTTCACATACAATATACTGAAATCTCCAGAGGTCTTGTACGTAAGATCAAAACGAAAAAAAAAGCATCAAATTATCTTAGTATCATGTATAACGATGTTTAATCGTACATATTTTATCAAATCTACGTTTTAAAGAACCAATGTTCGAGTCGAAAAACAAATGCTTATTAAACAATATTTAACACCGCACAAGAAAAGATTTTTTGTTGGAAAACGTATAAATAATAATAACAAATTAGTGCTTAAAATCATTTTATTGAAATCACAAAAATGTCATAACGAACATTATATAAATATTAAGTAAAGGATTCTTTAAGGCAGTTGTCTTCAAAAACTAAACTAAGACTTCTTAACACAACAATTGACTGGTAGCCAAGCGAGCAAACTAAGAAATATATATTTTTAAAAATTATCCACTGTAATAAGTATTTTCAATTATAAATACTTAATTTAACACTTAACATTTTACTGATTTCATTTTAACTGATAAAGTCACATTTCAGACAAACAGTCTCATATGTTAAAAAATTTAAAGTGTTTTATAACTTATTTTTAATAATAACACAACAGTTAGGTTAACAATTCATAACACTACAGTTATAACACATGTGAAAAGGCACTCATATAATGTGAGGTATATATAATTCTATATGATGTAAAATCTCTTTTCACAGCAAAATGTTGTATATGGGCTTTGGTACTTAATGCTTCATCAATTTCATTTCAATGTATCAATTAAGATGAGTATTCATGTTATGCAACAGAACAATTCACAATACAACTTCTAACACTAGAAGTCATAAAAACCCCCTTTTTAAGACACCAAAATTTCTCTATTGTGTTCGTTGTTATTATATGGGTTCATTTGGATGCTTCTTGAGGTGTAGTTGGTTTCAAAAAAGGTGGCATCAAAAATCTTAAGCACTTGATAGCCACTGAGCTGCAAACTAGCTACAATGGTTTGAATCTCTAAGTTAGCACCAAATACAACCTGAACATTTTAACAGAAAAATGCTAATGAAATATTTACTTCATAGCAATGCTATCTCACATGTCACTTTCACTCCTTCACAGCAAACTGTCTGAAAGCTTCCTATTGCATTACATTTTAAAACTATCAATAATTATATTATATATCAACATATGAGAAATTTAATCCCGGCGTTGTATATTTCGCACTAATTTTGGCTTGATCTGGCCCTGAATAAATTTGACGGAACGCTTTGGTAAAGCGGAAGCGACTCATAAATTCGTCTTCATTAAAATTCGTGAAGAAATCTAGTCCATTTCTTTGTATTCTGCGAAAGCGTCGTAGTTGCTTGGACGCAGTTGAGGTATCTCCAATGACAACGATGTATCGTCATCGCTAATTATCTCAAGAATATCAATCTACTGATAGATAAATAATATCGACGCAAAACAAAAACAATTTTTTCACAAAAATCGCAAGAATATTTGAGCACAGTTTAAGTAGCCGACTACGCACGCTTAACTTTGGACTGATTTAAGTATGGTTTGAGAACTGTCAAACGAGTTTTACTCAGTTTTGAAACGCAAAATACGTTCTAAAGTATGAGTTGAGCGCGGCGATCAGTGAAATTCTCAAATATTGATTATGATTTGAGAAAACTCAAATCAGAAACAAAAATTTGTTTAATTAGCCGCTGAGCACGGTTTGAGATTTGCTTAAGGTCAAATTCTCAATTCAGAAACCGGCTCTTAGTCTTTGCTAGTGCTACTGTAAGAATGCCACGAGGAGTAATAATCACTCGTATTTATACCACTACCACCCACAATGAATTTTACAAAAACTTGTCATCAATCTTTTCTCTACTAATATTTTAACAATAGCATATTATTGTAATTTAGCTCTAATTAATTTAAGTTTTATAACTGATAAATCATGAAAACATTTGTAAGATTGATAACTGCCATTATTGATTCATAATTTATAAACTAGAAATCACAATTTCTTTATTAAAGTTGTCGTCGCGCCGTTATGTCTGTTTTTGCAATAAAAAGCGTTCGACCTGCTGACGGTCTACTAATCTATAATTTCCAAGATATAATGTTCAGATTTATTCTCAAATTTATTATCACTTTAACTTTACTTGCAGGGACCCCACATCACTCAAATCCTTATTTTATTGTGTAGGTAAAACATCCTCATTATAACTTTTAGCAAACTTTAATTTATTAACAGGTAAACCATCTATCCTGAAGTTGAGTTTTTATTCATTTTGCTTCAATTATCTAAAGAAAAAAACGAAAACATGAAAAGTAATCTAAAAATGTTACTTATGTAACTACACTTGTCGGGGACCTACGCCCCGAAATCGTTCGTGCCTCACCCACCACAGACGTTAACCAGATAGACTTCTCGCGACGTATTGCGAGTGGGTACAGTTTACAATAAAAAATATATTTTCCACAAAATGCTTGGTGGGGGACCGTACTCCCCACGAATGGTGTTAAGTTTAAGGGCGTATTGTAGATGGACAACATCAAAATAGAAGCGATTCGTATAAAAACCAGAATTTTATTCACAAAAAATCAAATAACATTAACACTGCCTAAAAGCAAACACGAGAACATTACACAAGACGACAGTTTTTTTACTTATTTTATTAGTTTAACTTTATAAATCAATTTAATTACAACACGAAACACTTCTTTAATTTTCACCAGACAAAAACCTTGATTTTGACAAAGCACTGAATATGGGCTATATTCAGTGCTATGTCAAAATCAAGGTGTTGCCAATCGATAAAATACAATACATCCGGAAATATATGAAAATAATTGCAATTATATTTTCATCGATTTATCACATGAAAGTCTTTTTTCTTTATGTGTTTTTAACCACGGTATACAGATAGTGGTATTCATGGTACACAATATAAGAAGACGCGCCCCACTATTCATCCTAACTGTTTATAGTATAAATATGCTACCTTTTTTCAAAGTTTTACTGTCATTAGTAATTAGTGTGTACCGACACACTAATTAATAATTATAATATTTTTATTATATTTTATTATGTTTTGTCCGCCATTCATTTGTAAAACAGTCTAGCTTCATCAGCATTAAATATCTCATCATCGTCAACATCGTCGTCATCATCGTCTCATCATCAACTAGTTTGATGCTGAACTTTGATCAACAGAGGAAGTTTCGCTTGCAGAACTTGAACGACAGAACAATTGAAATTGAGAGTACCAAATCGCGCTGGAAAAACATTTGCCTTTTTCTGTAGTTTAAGGCGGCTGATGGGTATTCTTTTGTTTCTCAAAATTTTAAACTACTGAATTAATGCTTAATCAATATTTTCTTGTTGCTATTTTTGACGCCTCTTCGGCTTCAAAACATTTGAATTGCACTACACACTAACAAGGTCGTCGGGAATCAACGAGTCATGACGGTCTTAATAAGCGACAAGGAAGGTATATCTGACATTTTTATAAAGGATTTTATATGAAAATGAAACTTCGTAGTGTAATTATGCCATAATAATCGGTTTGTCAATATAGGCGGATTCTACTGTATTTTATTTTATTTGTCTTGAAAGAAGGTCCGGAGTGCGAGTTATGGTCGCTGATGACCTTCCTTACATCTTTTTCTTAGACACACTTCAGCCTGGTTTATTAGAGTTGTATTCGTCACTGCGAAATTAATACTCTTCTACGCTTACCTGTTTATCAATTATGTCTTTCATGTTAAAGATATTTTGATATAGTAGTACGTTTTATTGTTATATTTATCACAATTACGAGTATTATATCACACCAGGTAGTTTGAACTTTGTTTCACCTACATGATAGAAGGCTGGAAAACGCACATACAGTGTCTGGCCAAATTATTAGAAGTACTATACAATTTTGTAAAAAATGTAAGACTTGACCCTGTACTATATTTAGCATATGTAGGGGAGACCTGTCCAAAACTGTGTAGTTAACTTTGTAATAATACACAATAGAGTTCTCAAATCAACATATTTATTGAACAGTCTTATCATGTTACTCATCTTTAAAATAAACATATTAAAAAAACACTTCTGAATACGGTTTTATGTCCGTCCAACAAGAACAAAACAAGATTATCTTTCGTTGGCTTTACAGATGAGATCAGATGATCTAACCATTGAACAAAAATTTCACTTTGTATCCAACCACTTTGACGGCATGCTGATATGGTGCCTGGTGGAGCGCCATCAAGCAATTCAGCCTTCATGCGCATTTTTGGAAATATTAGCAGCGGTAGCAAGTAATATCCATAAAAAATACAGCAGTAGTAAGCTGACCCTTCTCAGCAGAGCTTGCTAGACCAACTTGCTTCTTTCCGTGCAAAGCAACAATTCTGCTCTGTCTTTAAGGTACGGAAGTCAGACCAGTCTCGTCAACATTGAATCATTTCACAATCATTTATTAATTTTAAATTTATATTATTAAAAATAATGTAATCAGCAAATATTTCTAATCCATTGTTTCTTTCCCGGATCTACATGTGCGGTGTCATCGGAATGCCGTGTTAATTCCTCCCTCCTTAAGATGGAAGCTGGTTGTGCAGGTTCCTTGAGCGTCCTCGCTATTGCTACTCTCCGGTGATTTGCAGTAATGTTTATAGATTTTTCGAATGATGATAACTTTTACAGCAGCATATATAATCATCGTAGGCCAGCTTGGTACAGCCATGATGATAGGCCAATTTAATTCGTCATTTTCTTCAAGAGTTTGTATATTATTAGCAAGTTGATGGATAGAATCGAGAGATATATCTTCTAGGTATATGATAAATGCTGCAATCCTCGGAATTGTCTATGGTTTTAATCTCCAGTGATTTGCAGAGTTGTATCCCTTCTGATATCTTTCTACATGCTTCATTTAGGTAAGTGTACCTTTTGCTACCAAGTACAAGGAACTTGGATTGAGGAATAATTGTTAAATGACGTTTATCAGGAATAGAATAAAGAGGTACATAATCATATATCTCAGGAGCAATGGAAGGTTTTTCTAGGATGAAAGTTAAGGAATATTCTGTACTATATGCTTTCAGCGTAATACACTGTTCCATTTTATTTATGTTACTAAGATTAATCTCTGTTGTTATTTTAAAAGAGTATAAGTTTTGCAAATTTAATAATTCAAAAATTAAATTTCTAGGGCTTAAATTACTAGGGTGCACACTTAACTTTAAAATGCCATATTCATATATATTATCTTCTAGTTAAATTAATTTATCTAAATATAGATTGCAAACTAAAATCAATAAAACTTAATTGTACGTATATCTTTAGAAATAATGCCACGCTTAACTCTAGATATAGGGGTACTAAACATTATTTTCTTATTTATTAAATTTAACTTATATTCTATTTGGTCTCTGTTGGCTTCGTATTAGGTAATGCCGGGCCCCGGTGCTTTTCCACCTGAAAGGACGGCAACGCTCCTGTAGCTCCTCTGGAGTTACTCGGGGTCGTGGGCGACGGTGATCACTTACCATCAGGTGACCCGTACGCTCGTTTGCCGTCTTTTCCATAAAAAAAAAATCTGGTTTGAATTTAACCTTTAGCTACTGAGGTGGAATTATTTTCACGTAAGTACTGACGTGGGGGCCTCCGCGGCCCGTGTATATAAATGTTCATATTTTAAAATATTTGGGGTTTTTAGGTTTTATTGTATAATAATAAGCTTTTGTGGATAGATTTTAAATAAAATAAAATGTTTTTTGTTTAATTTTTTTATTTATAATTAACTTTTGAGTGTTTTTAAAAAACACTTAGCAAAATTTTTGGCAAAATCACATGAGATCAAAAATCACAAAGTATTCATTAAAATATTAGAAATAATCAACAAACTTACATAAAATGTGAATTTTTAACAGTCTTTTTAGCATTAGGCACATTCATAATTATCTTTGTATTATGGGAAGAAAAAAAATACAAGCACCAAAATCATACACAATCTGGGCAAACTTGCTTTGCACATTGAAGGCAAACATGTTTCTTGCATGTGTAACATGTGTGTGTAGATTTTCGTTGTAGCTTCAAAGGACATGTATGGCATCGTCTTCTTGTTTTAAATGTTTCATCAACTTCTTGAGGGTCAGGTACAGGCATATCCGGTCCAAGCACACGTGCCAAACTCAAACGCAGCTCACGTGGCAACCTCTCGTTCAACGCTCGTCTTTTCATTTGGGGTAGCACTAAAGTTCGAGCTAATTGTTTTAGAAACATTCCCCTTTCAGTTGTCTTGTCATGGTGTATGTCATAAATTAAGTGACTATTGACGGTACTGATGTCCAACATGCGGTAGAAAACTACCATTGGCCAGCGGCGAGTCCTGCGGCTTGAAGTGTAAATTGCACATTTTTTGTCAATTTCATCCACGCCGCCTTTGGTTTTGTTATAAAACCCTATTATTTCAGGTTTCCCGGTAGTTTCATCAACAGCTTCTGCATGGTGCATTGAAGATAGCAGGATGACTGCTTTGTTTTTTTTCGGAACATGTGACAAAATAATATTTTGACCAGCATAACCGTACAGCGACGATCCTACATCTCTTGTTTTGATGGAAGAAACTCTTTTGGTATCTCTCGTTTATTTTTTTCATGGTACCGACGCATGTAAGTCCCTTTTTCTTCAAATATTCTATAAGCTCTATTGATGTAAACCAGTTATCACAGGTTATGTTTCTGTTACTCCCGAACAAAGGTTTTGCCAGATGGATCACAGATTGTGTTGGGACCATAAACTTTTTCTCTTCTTCTGTCAAGCCCGCGCCATCTGATCCACGTCCAGTATAAATATAACAGTTATAAAAATAACCATTATTTGCATCACACAAGCACATCAATTTCAAGCCATACTTAGCAGGTTTCATTGGCATATAAATCATTAGATGCGTGCGTCCTCGAAAAGGCACCAACATTTCATCCACAGTGGCATACTCGCAGACGTTATAAATCTTCTGGCAATTTCCTACAAATTTTGTAAATATGTATGAAATTGCTGCTATCTTGTCTGACTCTCTTCTTTCTTCACGATCATCAGGGTTATCAAATCGCAAGCAATGCAAAATGACCAGAAATCTGTTTTTAGACATCACACATCTAAATATCTCCCTACCGGTACCATCAGTCGCAAATAGGTAATTTACATTTTCGTGATTGGATTTAAAAACCGCAGTGAACAAAAGCAGGCCAATAAATGCATGAAGTTCCACCATATCTAAATTTCTGAGCTCTGGGCGATCTTTGTCAGAAAACTTGCTCCGGTATTGAATTATCTTTTCATTAGTCCACTTGAGAGTCTCTTGTAAAATCTCATCGTCCATCAATTTGTTCCAAATAGAAAAAGGATCTTTTGGATCATCTTCTGTTAGATTTGAAACGTTAGTTCGTTGAATTATGTTGTGTTGAGGAACTCGAACAGCTCTAGATGGTGGTTGGCAGGCCCATTTGTAGCGATTTTTCCCATAAAAAGATCGACGTGTTGACAGGGGAGCATCGTCATCGGATGACATATTATGTTCTTCGGTAACATGGTCCGCAACCTGTTATTCGGATTCCGACTGACTTATAGTATCTGATTCGATTTCGTGACGCTTCGGTGTAAAGTTGTCGCCTATGGCTTCGACCTCGGAACCGCTAGAGTCTTCGTTGTCTAGCCAAGACATCACAGTTGTTCCAAAATCCCTGGTTCCCGGCACTACGTCTCTTCTATTTTTCGCTGCACGCTGGTTATGAACATTTCCGATAGACCGTTTTCTTCCGGACGACGTACTGGGTTCCATTTTTTAAACGTTTTCAAGCTACTGCAAAAAAAAAACACAATAACTTAATCGAAACTATTTACAAAAAAGTTACGTAAACACTGAGGTGGGGCCTAAGAAGCCCGCGACAAATTTCAAATTGAATTTACTTACCAAATTGCGCACGAAAACACGTGCGAAGCTTCTGACGGCCTAGGCGCAACTAACATCGAAGCTACTAGAAGTTACGGGTTTGTCGCGCGCGGGGGAAGGGAGGAGGGGAACAATTTCACTTTCACTAGGCTCGAAAAGCCCCCACCTCAGCAGTTAAAGGTTAATATCAAATAGTATTTTTTTATTATGAACCATATTTTCATCTGTGAAAACTTTTTTTTTGAGCTTATGAAAAATTTAAGTCCTTGGAGGCATTTATTTATGTCTGCTTCACAATTTGCTCTTTTAGATTGAGGTAAGTTATAGTTATTTAATAATAACACTTTGAACGCCCCCTCAAAAGAAATAGAATTAGAATTGTTATTTCTTACCCCATAGCTTCTGATGTTCCCAAAGAAGTTCTCGACAGGATCCTGATTAAAATTTCGGCTCATTATTACTTTATAATTATATTTACGAAATAAAACTTTGAGGCCTGTCGTGGCGCAGCGGCACAAGAGTGTGACTGTAACCGACAGGTTCTGGGTTCGATCCCTGGTCGAGGAAATGAAATATTTAATATTTTCAATTTAATTATTTAATGTTTCATTTCTTCGCTCCGGTAATAAGGCAAAGCGCGTTCAGTTCCGCCACTCAATACGCAATGCCTCAAATTCGGCGGAAAGTGGGGAACGGAAGTGGAAAGGAGTGTCATAATACTAGGTTTCACTTCTGTTCCCTCTGCCTACCCTGCCTAGTGCGGGATACAGCGTGAAGCTGAGTAAAAAATAAAACTTTGCAAATTATTTCCATGCCATTTATGGTTTTTATCAAGTTAGTTACAGATGGTACAGTTTTTTCCACAAATCGTATTTTATTTTCGGTGTCTTTTTTTTTAATGAATTTTATGGATTGCAATATTTTTTTGCATCTTCCAGAGATGATGATGCAAAGATTGTTTCTTAATGCCTATTAAGACTTAATTGCCTTTGTAAATTTTGCCATTTGGTACATTATAATTGTTGACATTGAGGCTGTCAAATAATTTGTCCAGCAACAGAGTTATGTCATTCAATAGGCAAATGACCTCTGGCAGTTAAATGGTCAGTGACAACGGCCATACTGTGGCTAAAAAGTTGAGTGGCAAATTTTACCCTCATTTTGTTAATTTTTTCTGGGATTTGTGTTCCTCTGTAATTTTATTTAATAAACGAAGTTCCCCACATGCTTCGTCTGCTGCATATACCTGTGTGTGTGGTAGTAGCTCCATTTTACAGTTTTATGTATGTTTTTTGAAACATATGTCATATTTTTATGTATTAAATTATTTCTTATACCTTTTATTAGGCGGGGAACATCATATAATGGAATTATTTCCTGTCCATTAATATCAATTAGGTCATGGCGCCATTCTTTGCCAATTCTTAAAAACATCTGCCTAGTGTCCTTGACTAACTCTGATATTACTCCAACATTAACTGAACTTTGATCACAGACAGTGTTAATAATTACAATTCCACTTTTTTGGACTTCTGTTACGACATTTCTAAGTAAAGTTTTTAATTCAGCTTTCTGCAGACAATTTGTAAAATAATATGCAACTGGGTGTTTGAAATTTTGTTTTATCCCTTTTACTATGAAAACCAGAACATGATCAGCAAATTTCTTTGTTCCATATGTGGTAAACCCTTCAAATTTATCTGCACTTTTATTATAAAATATTTGAGGAGTCAGAGACATTTCATCAAATACAAGACTGCATAGTCTATCGGTAATATCTCTCTGCAGGATAATATTTTTTATTTTTCTAAATAAAATGGGATTATACCACTGTTTAGCTTTATATTATTAAGCAAGCGCTTGGAATCCAAGGCTTGGATGAAGGCAAAGTAAAATATTTGTATAATAAAAAGTAACTTTTTGGGCTCTTTGGACAAGGTTTTTTGTTAGATTGCAATTGCATATGTATGAATAATTGGGCAGGTATCCGCGTATTCTTAATGACTTCTTGGAATGCAGTATCACTAGACAGTTTTGTTGCATTTGCAAGACTTGCTTTGAAAGATATTGATTTTCTTCTTAACTGCCTTATCTCATTATTCAAAAATATTTAATTATTGTTAATAAAGGTAATACAGTTTTTATGTAAAATCAATGATTAATATGTATATCATATTGCACTTACCACAAGGACAACATCCAAATGCGCACAACTTAGGCATTTTTAAAATTACACAAAACAGAGAACGGCGTCCTTTCGCAAAACAACAAAAACTATACTTAGTAGTATCACAGCGTCTTTTCGCGATATAGCGCAACACTACTTCGCGGCAAAGTCGCTAAACTAAGGCGGAGGAGAATAAATCTCGACTCTACGCACCTTCGTAAGCAAACCAACCGAAATAGAATTGTAAACAAAAATGGAGAGATCTACAAACACGCTCACGCACTGAGAGTAGCCACCATTTTGTACTATTTACATTTTGCACGTGTTCTTCCATGTTTTGTTTGGTCTTGCCACTTCTTTAGCACTAGTAGCCATAATAAAAAAAATATTTGTTCCGGATTCAAATAGTAGCTGTAGTTTCAAAAGACCGCTGTATGTAATGTTTTATTTTTTAAATCAATATTACTTGATAATATTTTTAATAAATCTAAGCCTATAAGTCCTCTATACTTAGAGTCGAACTCAAAAATAAGAAATTTATGTATAACTAGCTTTTGCCCGCGACTTCGTCCGCGTTTCCGTCGTTTTTCGAAAAAAAATTAGCAGATGTCCTCCCTCATACTTTTGACGTAACAGGCAGATTCACTTTCGTATTTTAGAAGGGCAATAGTAATATAATATGCCAATCCACAAAACTGTTGAAAAATATAAGTAACCGCAGAATATTATAATATACCCACGCTATACCCACGACTCGGTCAGCGTGTAACTCCTTGTTTTTTATTAAGATAATATATTGCTAATATTTTTAGATCAAATTAAAATGTTTCAGCGCAAAGCTTCTGGGTAGACTATGTTAAGAGTCGACCCGTCCGGCACGTGAACGTAAAGATTCCTAGAATTGCTAACCCGGGAAAGAGCGACGTATAATTGACCATGCGAGAAACAGCTAACACTGAGATCTACTCCAGCAACACGAAAAGTCTGCCCTTGAGCTTTATTGATAGTCATGGCATAGCACACCGATACTGGGAATTGCGTTCTTTTAAATTGGAATGGAAAATTATTTGGTATTATGGGAATTCTGGGAATAAAGACAGTTTCTCCTGCACCGCAACCTGTTAAAATTTGAGCCTCGATTACATTTTGTTGCAACTGGGTTACTTTTAGCCGAGTTCCATTGCAAAGTTGAGGTGGTCTTAAATTTCGGAGCAGAATTATCGGTATGCCAATTTTTAAACAAATTATATGAGAAGGTAGTCCAGGCATACTTAAAGAATTTAAAAATTCTATCGGGTAATTAGTGGCTTCTTGTTCATCAACCATTCTATTTATTGAACTATAAACTTTGCTTTCTCCCGGTATATTAGACAGTATTTTATTATTAATTTCAGATGCCTGGTCATTGCGAGGAGTCAAAATGGACCTTTCGCAAAGCCAAGAATTGTCCCTATTTAATATAATTGTTATGTCACCGTAAACCGAAGATATAAGATGTTGTTGGGATTGCACTATACAACATAACTCAGGTGTCAGAATAAGTTTTCCTTGGTGTAGTTGTGGATAGGTACCTTCACCAATCTTCAATAATGTATCAGAAAATTCACGATTATCTGCGTTGTCTCCAGTTCTCACTCGCATATTTATAGTCAAATGCACCGATTGTATATCACGCCACAAATAAGAGCTTTTCAGGCAAGCCCTAATCTCATCAGCTCGGGTTCCCCGTGGTATTACCGGTAAGGTTTGTCGGAAATCACCACAAAATAAAACCGTAATACCGCCCATTGGTCGATCATTTTGTCTTATGTCCCTTAGAGTTCTATCTACTGCTTCTACTCCTTTTCGATGGGCCATCGTACATTCATCCCATACGATTAAATTACACTCACGCAATACCTTAGCTTTGTCGCTATTTCTTGAAATACTACAGGTTGGACTTTCCGTGCGATCTAAATCAATTGGTATTTTAAACATAGTGTGAGCAGTCTTACCTCCTGGTAGCAATGTTGCAGCTATACCTGATGAAGCCACGGCAAGAGCGATTTTACGCTGATTTCGAACATAAGCTAATATTAATTTAGTCAAAAAAGTTTTCCCAGTTCCTCCAGGTGCATCTAAAAACCATATTGTTCCTAAATTATTCTGCACACTCTCGCACACGCGATCATAGACTAAGCGTTGTTCTGCAGTCATCATTGGGACACCGTTTTCTAATGTTACCAGCAGTTCCATTGGGTTGTAACCAATCTCTGCGGAATATTCCCTATTGGTAACCTCTCCGACTGAGGTTGGCGTTGGCAAACCATATTCACAAAGTGATTTACCGCCTACTGCTGTTAAGTCTTCCTGAAGAGCTAATAAGCACTGATTTATAGCCAGATCTCGAAAATTATCATTAGTTGCGCCTTCATTATTGTGAGATAAATTCCGAAGAAAGTCTTCTGCAAATTTTTCTTTATATTTTTCCCATAATTGGACAGGATCAGATAAATTACAAAATGTGAGTAATGTTACAAATAAATGGCGTAACCGTTGTGGATTATCACTAACACAGGATTCTGCTAAAGCGTCATCAGAATGTTGATCATTTTCAAGCAAATGACGCGCTTGGCAAGCTGCATGATAAGTTGGATAAACAACGTCTACTTTTCTCAAATCTATAAATGATGTTGGTCCTCGCACTGTATGTAATAATAATCTCAAATAAAAACACTCTGCGTTGTTAGGATGAACAGTATACACTCTACCAAGAACATGTTCTTTGAAAATACCTGTCTCGCCATCTACAGGCCTGCCTCGGCGTCTACGGTTAAAGACACCTCGTTGTTTATCGTAGGTATAATACGATGGAACTTCTTCATACAAAAGAGACTTTGCGAAATTATCAGTTTGGCAAAGTCGAAAGAATGCCAATAAAGTTGTTTGTCTAGGGTCTCTAATCGTTCTGTAACATTTTCGGCGTTAAAATATATACGTTGACCGCCTTCCAGATGAACATCCAGATGGGTCACAGGTGGATATCTTTCGTGAATATTAAAACTTAAGATCCGCCACACAGCTTCTGAAGAGCTGATATATCTGCCTGACTGAAATCTAGTAACTTCATCATGTTCATTTCTTAACGCAAACGTAGCTTGGTCACTGCCCTTGTTAATGTACTTACAAATATATTTAATTGACTCTACACTATTACACATTTCTACATTTATGTGAGCTTGAAATGCTCTGGACAATACAGGCGAATACGGAACGACCCACCTATTATCTAAAGTAACCTGTTGTCCAGACATTCGCTTTTCAACAGTAAAACCACCATTGTCTCTTGAACGGCGACGATATAATGGGTATCCATCATGTCCTGTTACAGTTTCACCTTTTAGTGCAACGACCGTCTTGCATGCAAGGAGCATTTGCGTTAAATGCACCACATGGACCATGTATCATATGAGTTTTAACAATGTCGTATAACAGGGGATCTGCAGTCGGATCTGGAATTTCAGCACTGATTAATCTGTCTACATCATTAGGTCGAACCTTATCTTTTAACCAAAGCAAGATATGTGCGTGAGGTAAGCCGCGTTTTTGCCACTCAACACTATACATATAACACAATACTTCTCCAAAAATGTTATCTTTGGTAAGAAGATCTATCATTGATTTTAATTTTAAATGAAACACTCTTGCAATAATATCATGGCGGTCATGCGGTGCCTGACCCTCAAGAAGCTCCCGAGTGATTTCATCCCACTTGGGATTGGTAGTTACAGTAACAAATAAGTCGGGACGTCCATATTTTCTTACGTAACAAAAAGCGTCTTGAGTACGTTCATGCATGTAGCGTGGACCACCAGTAAAAGAAGAGGGTAAAATAACTAAACGACCCATATTCACAGTATCGTTATCTTGCTGCATGGCATCGCGAAGGTGCACGTATTCTTCAGCGCGCAGCTGCCTTTGATTAGATCGTATATAAACTAATCTTTCGGTTTCAATTTTTGCGTACATGTCAACAATAAACTGATTAAATAAGCCACGAAAACGTTGAAAGTATACCAATCTATTGCGTCTCACTTGCAGGTGGTAACAATAAAATTGAAGGCATGACACCTTTTTATTATAATTAGGTGCGCCTGTGCGCGGATCGGTTTGGTATACAGCGAAATTATAACCATCTTCCCCTCGACAGTATATCATAGGATATTGCAAACTGTCGTAAGCCCTGTGGGTTTCGAAAATACGTTGCAAACGATTGTCTCTGGAACGTATAACGATATCACGCCTATCACATTCCTGGTCGACCAGTACTACAGCAACTTCATTCGTGGATGGAACGTTATGACGCCCAGGGTGTTCCTGAGTTGGACGCTTATCGGCATTTATAACAATTTTATAATTGTTATTACCATCTTGAGAAAGGGCTTCTAATGCCGATTTAAAACTGCATACGTACGAATTAACCTGATGTAACATGTTCTGAAGTTGTGAAATGAGTTCAGTATTTAAATTCGGAAAATATTGATTTCTTATATTCGACTGTTCGTTGTAATCGGATACAAAATATATTTGAAGAAATTTAGGTTGTTCTTCAGGCAAAAGGGACCCTATCAAATGGTAAACCTGACCTTGTACCTTAAAAGTAGGCATGAAAGGGCCTTCTGAGATTTGTTTAGCACCAAAGGATGTCATTTGGAATGCACTATTATAAGTGCGAATATTATCTAAAAACTGTTTGGATTGCAAATGTTCCCCTAAAAGTAGTGATTTTAAAGGTTCCGGTGGGTCTTCGAACGAAGGCAAATTTATTTTACCTCCAGAACAACAGAAACCAGCAGACTCCTTACTCCACTTCAAAGCATTACAAAAGGAACATACTACGTTCATATCGCCTATTTCCGAAGATGATCTGTAATCAATTGTGAGGTTATAAGCAAACCCACTTTTATATTTATCGGACCACGCCACCGAATTTGTAGATTGATCTACCACGTGTATATCTAAGTCATTAAGACCATGTCGAAATCTATCTGCAGTAAGACGGGTCTCTCGCTGTTCTTCTGTTTCAAGCGACCGAATATTTTCAATTCTTAATCTTTCATTAGATAAAGTAATCAATTGTTCTTGTCTCAAAGAATTGTAATAATCGCGTCCCGACTCTAGTCGTTGTTCATGCTCATATTCATCTTCAAGAGATCGAATCATGTTATGGTGCGCCCTATCATTTGTCAAACGGTCTTGATATTGAGTAAAAGTTTCAGATTCTCGAGACAAAATATGACGTTCGCGATCAGCTGTAAGCCGTAATTCCCTCTCAGTGAAGGTTTCAGACTCGCGAGATAATGTATGCCGTTCGCGGTCAGCTGTGAGTCGCAATTCTCGCTGTAAAGCAGTTTCAGCTTCTCGGGATAACGCATGTTGTTCCCGGTCAATGGAACGCCTTAGCTCTCGTTGAGAAGAGCTTTGAGAAGCCCGTGTTGTAGCTCGTCTCGCTCTTTCAGCTGCTAATCGCATCTCTCTTTCTGGAGAGCTTTCATTAGCTCGAGATGTTGAGGCACTAACTCTCATAGAGTTTAACCGATGTGCTCTTTCCTCTTCCGATTCTTGAGAACACGTCATTCTCATTCTCCTAGCTTGACTCGAAGTTCGAGATAAAGATGGTCGTTTTTTAGGTGGCATCGTTTATTTTATTTTTAATCGACGGTAACTTAAATTCTATTTAGTTACCCAACAAAAAACTTACGTCAGAGGTCCTAACTATAGCTAAGTATATAATAAATAGAATATAAATCTAAGTGCCTATTAAAACTAAAATAATATTCTAATCGAATTATAAATATGTACGTAGGTACCTACAAATTACAAAAGAATAAAAAATGAAAATAAAGCTATACTTAATGCGTGTGCAATACTATCTACACTTACCTACTTCACTTAAAAATGAATAATAAGAAATACCTACAACTACTGTAATTAATCAAAGTACCTATGCTAATACAAAAAAAACCTTACATGTTCTAAGTACAGCTGCTATATAATAAAAAAATATAAATCTAAGTGCCTATTTAAACTTAAATACCTAATATTCTAATAGAATTAAACTAAGAAATATGTACCTACCTACCTACAACTTAGGTACAAAAAAAAATGAAATGAAAATAAAGCTAAAACACGTGTGCGGTATACTTCACTTAAAAATAAATAAAAAATACCTATGAATACTATAATTAATAAAAGTACCTACCTACGCTTTTATCTACTCAATACAAAAAAAACTAAACATAAAATGCCCAAAACTAACCTATCAGTAACTAAAAATCTAACAATAATCTAATCTATCTATCTATTATCTAATCTAAAAATCGAATCTAAATCTACTTAAAAAGAAATAAAATAGGAACTATTAATAGTTAAGAATTTAAACAAAACTAAAACTAATTTAGAAAATAACAACAAAAGAAATTAAAATAAACTATTTAAAGACAAAAAGTCGCGCTGATAAGCACGGTTTATAAAATAACAATTATTGTCTGTCAATAAAGTTCAACACTCTGAACGCATCAACAGCCAAATATTGAATGACGCTTGCGCTCCATTTCCATTTTCGAATGTGTAGTATGCTGTTGGCCCTATTGGCCTCTACAGCGTCACCGGGCTTTGGGAGGCCGAGCTTAAAGAGCTCTGACCTTAGCTATGGCGCCATCGAAGGCGCCAACAAATGAGATCACGGTGTCGCAAGGGCGTCTCCTGTGAGACTCGGACCGCGACTTGCGTACACCGTTTGTAGTGGGGGACATTGCTTCGCTCAGTCCGAGTTAGGCCTACTGGGTAGGGCTCTTGATGCCCTATTGGAATTTTAATTGCGGGCTCCTCTCGCGCCTAGGCGCGATTTGGCCACAGAAAAACTGGGACCTCGTCTCCACCGGCGGGGACGGTGTATGTAGCGTGTGTGTGTGCGTCGGTGTGTAGTCCTACCTACATATCTAGCGTCGTTCGCTTTTGTGATGGGGTCAGCATCATCGGTTAGAATATCCCTGGGTCTTCGGGTCGGCCCCAAGCCCGGACGTTTGACGTATGAGCACGCGTTTACTACCAGCGGGTTCGGATGTGTCGCGGCACTGTCGAAGTAACTGCTCGACAGTTTTCGACAGTGCTCTTTGACGGAGTCTATTTTAATGTCTCTGTGCAGATCGACGTTACGCATGTACCACGGCGCACCGGTGGCTATGCGTAAGAAACGGTTTTGGATTATTTGGAGTTTCCTTAGGTCTGTGCGAACACTACACTGGCGTAGGAGAAAATGGGTCTAACGCAAGTCTTGTAAATACGGATCTTATTCCGTAACGAAAGTTTGCTTTTAGAGCAGATAAGCGGATAAAGGCGACTGACTACGAAAGCTGCTTTGTTGCGAACGTAGGTAATATGATCTTTAAATAACAGTTTACTGTCGAGAATGACTCCTAGGTATTTGGCCTGAAGGGCCGCCGGAATTGTTTTGCCGAACAAACAGACACGACGCGCGTCGTCGTTGCGGCGAGCGGAGAAATGAACACACGAACTTTTATCGGGGTTGACCTCGATGCGCCATTTGGTGAGCCAGTCGCCTAGTCGGTCCATGGCCGCTTGTAAGCGGTCGGCTATGTAGCCTGGGATGCGGCCGGAAGTGAAAATTGCGGTATCGTCCGCGAAAAGGGCGAGGTTTGTGCCACTCTGCCTAGGGATATCGTGGGTGTACAGGTTGTACAGAATTGATCGGGGAATGAGCACTCTCTCAGGAGTGTATTGAAAATTGCTACGAGTAGCGAAAGCAAATGGATCGGTAGGATTTTCAGGATCTTGTTCGTGATGCGATCGGATCCTGGGGCTTTTCTAGGTTTAAGGCCCTTGATTATGTTTTGGACTTCGTCAATGGAAGTGGGTCGGATGTAATCGCCTACTGGTGGTAACGGTGCCCATGTTTCAACTCGTGTGTCCACCGCGGCGACGTGATCTGGATCACACGGTTGTACCGAGGGAGAGCATTGGCTCTCTAGGTTATCCGCTAGGCATTCGGCCTTTTCTAGGTCGTCTGAGGCTGTCGTTCCGTCCGGACGGATTAATGGCGGTATTTCTACTACGTTATCGTTTTTAAAGGATTTGGCTGGTTTCCAGAACGCTGTGTGCGACGGTGAAATTTTAGACAGTTTGTGATCCCAGTGTTCTTCTCTGAGGTCCGCGAACCGGGCTCGAACCAGTCTTTGGAGCCTCCAGAGTTCCCTACGGTTGTCGGGCGAAGGAAAAGAATCGTGCGCCCTCGTGGCGATGTTCTTTTTCCTTATAAGTTTGCGAAGATCGCGCGGGATCTTAAAGAATCCATCGGGATTCGCCGTGATTTCCCTAGAACCCTCGTCAAGAGTTTTCCCCAACCGGTTCGTTAGATCTACGATTGCCGCCTCGGCTACTTCCACGGAGTCGAGTCTGTCAGGTGAGTCAATGTCGGTAGTGTCTTCGTCGGGATTGCCTAGGCGTTCCGCGAACTTAGACCAGTCGGTAATTTTAATTTTAGACATAGATGAGGGACTCTCAGGTCCTAATTTAACAATTACGGGTCTGTGGTCTGAGTCTAACTCTGGAATAACTTCGATAGAGCGCACCCTGAGAGCGATACGCTGCAGGATGGCTATATCGAGAATTTCTGGGCGGCCTATGAGCCCGAATCTAGTTGGTGTGTGGGGGATGAGGAGCTCGAATTGAGACGATGTTAAGTCTGCTATGTTTGCGAGCGTAGCTCCTGATTTGTTTGTTCTATTGCAATTCCATCTGGTGTTTTTACTATTGAGGTCCCCGGCTATAATAACCGAGTCCCCCATGCTAAATAATAATTTAAGGTCCTCTTCTAGTAAGCTCTTTGTAGAAGAGAGGTAGGTGGATGCAATAATTATTGGAGGGTGTCCAGTCATGTGAACCTGACATACCGATACTTCGATGTTAGATAGATAGATAGATAGAAAAACTTTATTGCACACAAAATAAACATAACAAAACACAAAAGAAATAATACAACATACAGATTGCGCAAAGGCGGCCTTATTGCTAATAGCAATCTCTTCCAGACAACCCTTGAAGAGAGGAATAAAGTTATACAAAACCGGGCTTGTGCAAAGATTATTTAGAAGAAAGAATTAAAACATATACCTCATCTTATACATACAATATAATAATATATATAATATACATATATTAAATAACAAATATATATGTTTATATACTACATACGTACCATATAAAATAAATATATATAACAAATATAAAATACATGATAAATAAAATAAAAAAAAAAATGTATATAATTACTGCTGAGAGCGGAGATGATTAAATATACGACTTTTAAAAATATTTAAAGATTTGGAATGTCGAATATCTGACGGGACCGAATTCCATAGCTTAATAGCTTTTACAGTGAAGGATTCACCATAAAAGCGCGAGTGAGCAGTCGACAACGCTAATCGGTTATCAGTTCTTGACCGCAGTTCCAGGTTACAAGTTGTATCCGCGCCCAGGAAATTAAAACGGTTTTTAAGATAGTTAGGTGTGAGAGGATTATAGAGTATGGAATAAAGGAACGCCAGGATGTGGAAGTTGCGGCGGCGTCTAATAGTAAGCCAATTAAGCTTATTGCGATATTCGCTGACATGGTCAAATTTACGCAAGCCAAAGATAAATTTTATACATATATTTTGTAACCGTTCCAGTTTATTAAGCTGAGCTTCCGTTACGTCTGGGTAACAACAATCTGCATAATCCAAGAAAGGGAGGATGAGGGCATGCGTTAAAGAAATTTTAGTCTTAATGGGCATCAGATGCTTCCATCGCTTCAAGTAACCGATAGTAGCAAAGAATTTCCTACTAAGCTCCGTGATTTGAGTAGACCAGGAAAAAGAATTATCAACTATGAGGCCCAGATTCTTGACAGTGTTGCTGAGTGTAAGAAATGAATTATCAAAGCATATGGGACGTAGAGCACTACGGTCGATCTTAGCTAATATGGAAGAGCTTCCAACCAACATCACCTGAGATTTCGCAGGATTTACACGAAGCCCATATGCATTGCACCAGGCGCAGATGTTTCGTAAATCAAGGTTAAGTTTGTTAATAGCGTCATTTATATTTTGAGGTGGAGCAGATACATATACTTGCAGATCGTCCGCGTGCAAATGAAAGGAGAATGAAAGGGATTGGGAGATTGTATTAATAAATAAAGAGAATAATAAGAGTGAGAGGACACTGCCTTGCGGCACGCCAGAGGAGAGGGGATGGAAGGAGGAGAATTTATTATGGACATGTACACATTGATAACGATCGTACAGGTAACTATGAAACCACTCCACAGCATCAGTCGACAAATTAATCGAACGTAACACCGCCAACAGGAGTTCAAAATCAACCGTATTAAAAGCATTACTGAAATCAAGCAGAGCAAGAATGCTCACATGCTTGTTATCCATATTAAAGCGTATGTCGTCGATAACTTTGGTTAGAGCTGTAACTGTGCTGTGGCCTTTGCGAAAGACAGACTGAAACTCAGAAAGAATGTTGTATTCATGCAAGTAAGCGTTCAGTTGTGAATGGTCAATACGCTCCAATACTTTAGATAAAGAGGGAGGATGGAGATAGGGCGATAATTAGCGAAAAACTCAGGATTTTTTATTTTAGGAATCGGGATTATATGGGCCTTACGCCAGGAACTAGGAAAGGTACGGGAGGACAAGGAGAAGTTGAATATATGGAAGAGTACAGGCAAAATAACACTAAGGGACAGTAGGATCATTTTACGGTTGATTCCGTCACTACCCGTAGCATCTGATTTTATAGACAATAAGTTATACCTTATGTCGTTACAATTAACGGGCGTGAAATGAAAAGAAGGATAGTTAGGAATAGGTAACGAAAGGATATGATTTAAAGAATTTTGTTTTGCTTTGCCATCCATAGGTATAGTGGTAGCAAAAAATCTGTTCATAGCATTGAGATCTATATTTTGTGAGATAGTTGTTGGTTGTGGTCCAATTCCAAGAGATTGTAGAAATTTCCAGGTCTTAGAAGGGCTGTTATTTTCAATAGAAGAGTGAATGTACTGTCGCTGCGCATCTCTACAAACTTTACTGCAACGGTTACGGAGAAGCTTATAATTGGAAAGATTAGAATCGGTGGGATTTAATTTATATTTACATTTAGCCCGGTTACGTCTCTTCATTAGAGTTCTTATATCGTTCGTCAGCCAAGGAGCAGGAAAATGCTTTAATTTAATGGAACGTAAAGAGGCATGTTTGTCAAAAAGTTCTGTCAGCAGGGAATTGAATATATCGAGCTTCTCATCAATTGTATTAGTGTTAAAGATAGTATCCCAATCAATAGTATCTAAATCAGACATGAATAAATCATTATTAAATATTTTGTAGCTACGACGCATTACTACCGTAGGTCTTAGCTTAGGGGGACATATTTTGTAGGATAAGTAAATTAAATCGTGGTAAGAAAAACCATCAGCTGGAAGTAGACCATGGTTATCAGTGTAATGCAAGGAGGAAACAAAACTAAGATCTAATAGGGATGGGGAACAATTTGGAAAATAATGAGTGGCTTTAGATGGAAGAACATTAAGGTTGGCACTGTTAACGACGTTTAAAAGTCGCTTGGAACGAACATCTTGCTTTATGAGGCACGTGTTAAAATCTCCCATGATAATACTGTGATCCGTAGTAGGTACAAGCAATTCCAATAAACTTTCAAAGTCATCAAAATAGTCAATTTGAAGGGATGGGCTATAGAAAACACCCAACAAAAGTTTGACTCGACCAATCAAGACCTCAATAAAGAGATGCTCAGCTGATTCGGAGTAATTTGGATCAGACTTACTGAGTATAGTAAAGGGGATATGGTTACGAAGGTAGATGGCAACACCGCCTCCACCTTTACCTATGCGATCATTGCGTATTAAGTGAAAGTTAGGGAGTGAAAAGGAAGATGAAGGTAAGGAAGGCTTAAGAAAAGTTTCGGAAATTAAGATAGCATGGATATTAGCATCGCTAAAAGAAGTAACCAGGTCAGAGTAATGTGCAGGGATACTTTGAGCGTTGATGTGAACAACGTTAAAGTTTTTAGGAAAGGAAGAGAAAATGGAGTTAAGAGACGAACTAAGGGGCGCGTATGAACTGGAAAAGCTATCACGAGAAGATAACGATAAAGCTGTGGTAAAGCTGCCAACATCATCATTGTCATCGCCAGACGAATGAATTAAGTCGTTGATATTGATATCCATTGTATAAATATATAAATATACAAATATGTACGAATATATATAAAATAATAATAAAAATATCAAATATGCAAAACAAAATTTTTCCTATCACACACCAGTATCAGTTAAGAATACCATTCCTAGTACATGACAATTTATAAATAGATATTAAGTAAAAAAATAAAAATAAATAACCAAATACAAAAAAGAAAATAATGCACAATATATCATAAACAAATCAAAGTAATAAACAGATCCATTAAATATTACATGGTAAACTAAATCTCTAATGTTACAAAAATATGAAGTCTAGTGGCCACTATAAATAATTAAATACCCAAAAAAAAAAAAAAACGAAATCTCAATAATAAATTAAACTAAAAAAAAAAAAAAAATCTATCACACAGTATACAAAAAAAAAAAAAAAAAAAGCAAAACACTGTAAGTACAGAATAACGCTATCAGTAGTGCACCTTTAACAGTTATACAAAATATTTGTAGTGAGCTGGCTTCGTAAATGCGTTCTAATGTTTTGATAAATGTCAATTAATTTCCACTTGTCCATTGACATCTGTCAGAAACATACAAAGTACAATTTATATTAAAATTTGTTTGTTTATGCGGGTATTAAAAGTGCAACTTATAAATAGAAATATACCTTACCAATATTATTCAGCATTACCATGTAGAATTAAAATATCAAATAGATTATTACAATACTAAAAAAAAAATAAAGATGAAATAAAGATGAAAGGGAACTATCACAACAATACTAGAGATGAAACGGATATCCGGTAACTATCCGGTATCCGGCCTATCCGGCCTTGTTTTAACTATCCGGCCAGATACCGGATAGTAATACAGTATCCGGCCGGATACCGGATAGTTAAATTTTTACACAAGGCAAATCATACTCCACACACATCAAAAATGTTTGTTTTATTAATTAATATTTATTAGTTTAATACTCAAAATTAACTAGTGGCAAATTGTGATGAATAAATACCAAATTTTCCGCGTTTGTTGGTAAGAGGCGACTTCGCTTGGCTTCGTATACCAGACCAGCTTCTGAAAATAGCCTTTCGCTGTAAACGCTACTGCCAGGTGCTGAAAGATAAATTCTACCAAATCTTGACAACTGCGGGTACTGATTTTGATTAACTGACCACCAAATGTATGGGTCGTGATTGCGATCGATTCGAGATGTCTTTAAAAAAAAGTCAATCTCGTTAGCAATTGGATTTTGTGTTTCTTGATCGTGACGATCACTACTATTATCCTTTGCCACTTCATTGAAACAGTTCCAAAAAGTGTCATGAGCTTCACGTGTGAACTTGGATCCAGTTTCATCTTCTTTCATTCGTTTAGCAGGTGTTGAAGACGGCGATGATCTTTCACTGTCAGAAGAAGATTCCTCGCAAGAGTTTTTTATATACTCTATCATGATTTTCTGTCGGGCTTTTTCAGTTTCAAGAACTCCTAAATAATCTGACTTGAACCTTGGGTCTAAAAAGGTAGCAATTAGGTAGTTTGGATTATCTCCTAAGGATTTAAAACGACTTTCCAATTCAGCTTTCAAAGAAGCTCTCATACGAGCTAAGTCTGGTGTTCTTTGTGCAGTCTCGTTTTTGTCTAAATACTTTATTAATGCAGAAATATGCGGAATCGCCTCGGATATACAGGAAAGGCCAGAACTTGTAATTTTTGTTATTTCTTCAAATGGTTTTAAAAGATTTATGCACTGCTCCATTAGGCCCCATTGTTGTATCGTCAAATTAGTGAGTGTGTCATGTTCAGCGACATAAAGAGAGATAGCCCTTTTTGTTCCAACAAGCGTTCTGCCATGTAGTAGGTAGAGTTCCACCTCGTGTTGATGTCCTGCACTAACTGATGCTGCGGTAAATGTAACTCCTTTTGAATTGCAAGCAATTTTTCTTGTGCTAAACCTGAATGATTGAAATGAGTTACTAGACGTCTTCCAGTAGCAATCACGTCTAATACTTCAGCTTGGACCTTCATTGCCTCAATAACAACTCGCTGAAGTGAATGTATGAAACATCTAGCAGAATCATACTCTGCAACTCGAACTCCTTTCACCATATTAGCGCCACTATCATGGATTAGTAAATGAATTTTATTTCTATCAATATCCCAGCGAGCAGCAATAGCGTTCAGTTCCTTTGCTATATTTTCTCCAGTGTGTGATCCTGAAAACGGGTTCATAGCAAGAACGCCGTGTTGCAGTTGAAATTCCGGAGACAACCAATGGGCTGTGAAACTCAAGAAGCTGGAACTATTGTGCAGGCAGGTCCAAATGTCAGAAGTAACAGAAACTGCAACAGCTTTTGAAATGTTTGTTTTAATTTGTCGTGAATTCTATTGTAGATATCGGGCACAATTTTTTGAGAAATATAAGTGCGACTTGGTAATTCATAACGAGGTAGCGCTTGTTCTAGAAGCCTTTTAAACCCAACCTTTTCTACGATACTGAACGGCTCGTTATCTAGAGCAATCATTTCTGAAATTAAATAATGATATTTCTGGGCTTTGGCATCATTTACATTCCAAAGTAAATTTTCTTTCAAACGATTCCGACAGTGTTAGTTGTTTTTCTGCTGATGATGAAGATGCACTTGTGCTGGGAACGACATGTACCGGAGCCATAACAGGCTTTGAACTTTCACCAGTTTTTTTTTTATTTATCAATTTAAACTCCTCTGGATGTTTGGACTTCAAATGGTTACTCATGGCTGAAGTACCTAATAAATGACAAAAAAAAACATACATATGAAAATAAAAATGAAACGACACATTGACCAAAATTTTGTTATACTGGTACCTACTAAGTTTGTTTATTAACAAAATCAGTTTAAGAATATAAGAATATAAATATTTTTTTGTTTTCATATCTTTTCGTTCAATTGAAGCAAAAACATAACCTCTAAAACTTACGTACCTGCCTTTTTTCCTTCACCACCTCGAGAAATTTTAACCTGACACAACAAACATACCGCGTACTTGTTATCGTCACTGTTTAAATCAAAATATTGCCATATTGGCGATCGTGTTTTTGAGGATGACATTTCTTGTTAATCTATCAGAATTCAAACATAAAATCACGACGACAAGTGATAAACAATGAAATAAACAACAAACGAACTGAGAAACAAACACAAATTGACACGCGCGGTAACAACACTCGAACGCCCCCGAGTCGACCCGATTCCGCTTACGTGCGCCGAATGCGCGTGAATATTTCCGATCTCGTTCACCGCGCGAATATTCAAATCAAACTGATCGCGTCAACGCAATAAAGGGCCGGATATTCGGCGGCCGGATATCCGGCTATCCGGCCAAGTGGTAGGCCGTATATCCGGTATCTGGTATCCGGCCAAACTGCTATCCGTTTCATCTCTAAACAATACAATAATTAAAGTAATAAAATACAGTTTAGGTTTATTTTTTTATCACTCTTTTAGCCCTAATATTAGTAGAGGCTTTGTCTTTATGAATAGGTAAGTGAGACTTTGAAGAACCAGGTATAGTGGCAGTCTTCAAAAGTGGATTATCACTGCCAGCAGGGACTATAGAGTTTAATTCAAGAATTGTTTTGATGCGATTGTGTGAACCGTCAGCACCCATAATCACTACAGACCCGTTCTTCGTCCAGCATTTAGAAACCCCTAAGCGCTGCCGAGCTGCTACAAAAGTGTCATGCCGTTCCTTGGTGAGGAACTCAGATAAAGTTATTCCAGAGTTCTTAAGACCTGTCTTGGCATACCATACTTTGTTTCTTAGAACAAGGTCGTGAAATTTTACCAAGATGGCCCTTGGCTTGCTAGAAGATGTGTGTCCGAGACGTTGGCACCGGCTAATGCTATTAAGTTTTATATCTGGCATTTTAAGGTGTTCGGAAAGAGTTTTGACAACAGTCGAGGCCACATTATCATTAGTAGTGTTCTCTGAAATACCATGGATTAGAAGGATTTTTCTCCGGGATCTCATTTCCATTTCATCAAATTTACTAGCTAAAACACTAAGTTGCAGTTGAAGAGCTTCTAAAGCACTCATAACAAAACTTCTGAACATATTAAACTGAGATGTAATGTTAGAAGATGGACTTGCTGCGGGAATTGGTGTGCTGTTAAGATTTTGTTGAAACTCTGCCATTCTTGATTCAAACAGCTCTTTTAGTTCAGAAATATTGTGCTTTAGGGATTCCATTACTTTAATATGTAACTAGTCTTGTGGTAGAAGTGAAGTTTCAATAAAGTTTTCTTACTGATTTGTATTTGATGTTATTTATCTCTGTAGATATGAAGTAGAGGATATAGACACTGGTAGGTGCAGGAACTTTTAACACATCACTTTAGTACTTAATATATTAACAGAAATTAATAAAATTAAGAGCATAAAAGACGTGTGTACACTCTGAGCAACTCTGAGTTAGTTAGCGTCGGCGGCGGAACGAGCGGGACGACGTGAAGCGTCTTTTTGTAAAAGATGACGGTGCCACCGAGGGCGCCGTCTCTGTCGTTTCTAATCGTGCGGTAATTAGCTATCTTGGGATCTCTGTTACAATTTCTGAGAAACGTTTCCTGTACTAAGAATAAGTCTAAGTCTTTATTTTTAACAAAATCGCGGACTAGTCCCATTTGCGTGTTAAGGCCGTTAGCGTTAAAATAACCTATAATGAGAGAGCGCGGCTTGACTCGCGCGAGTCTTAAATCGGGCGCGTTAATTAAATTACTATTGCTGACCGCCATTTGAGATTAATAATTTTGCGTATTGAAACGCATGATTTTGGCGATTAGCCTCGTGTGTCGGCTAACCATTTGAATACGAGCTTGAGGAGCTCCGTCCGTGTTCCTAAGCCCTCCCGCGAGGGCTGCGATTTCGTTCGCATCTAAAGTATTTACGAATCCTAACACGAGCGCTATGTCGTCTTCCAAGGGGTCCGTCCCCTGGGGAGTCGCTTTCGGCATCGGTTGCCTAGGCGCGGTCCGAGGCGCTTGTGGATGAGGTCTCCTCGGTTGAGCCGTGGCTGCGTTTGCGATGGCAGCTGCTTGCGTCTCAGGGAGAGGCTTTTTCCACGCGTTTGCGGAAGGCAGTGGGGCCGGAACGTACGCTGCTTGAGGAGCGGCTGAATGCCTGGCTGTCGGGTTTTGCGCTTGACGGGAAGGCATCGAAGCCTTATGCGCCAAGCCGCCCTTTCCGCCGGTCTTGCGTGGGGCCCTGGAGCATCCGCGGTAATTTGCGGGGTGCCCCTGGGTCTCACACAAGACGCAGCTGGGAGGTACGGCAGGGTCGGGGACCTTGCGCGAGCAATCTATGATTGCGTGGTCGTCTAGACACTTCACGCATCGTGGTCTGGCATGGCAATTTTTGGCCGAGTGCCCGTAGAGTTGGCAGCGATGACACTGCCCTGGAATGCCACGAGACCATGGCTTATCTATTTTAATGCCTGTTAGCTGGCATACCGAGCGGATATTAAATATTTTTTTCCCTTCTGGTGTACGTTCGAGGACGGCCAAGACCATGTCGTAGCTCTTTTTTGTGAAATTATTAAACATTCGGTGTACCGCAATTATGGGGAGGTTTTGGGATTGAAGATCCCGATAAATGGTCTCCGTTTCGATTTCCTTCGGAACGCCCTTTAGGACTACGCGCAGTTGGCGTTCGTCCTCGAGGGCGAAGGAATGAAAGCCTACGGTTTTGCTCCTTAGATGTGCCGTAAGGGCCCTATGATCTTTGGGTGTGATCACCTGCACCCGTATGCCTTGTGAAGTTGACCTTGCAGATTCGAACTGCACTTTGTTGTCCAACATCCATTTTGAAACGTCGTTCCACGCCTTTTTCTCCTGTATGACGATCGGAGGCGGAAGGCGGTCTTTGCGTACTCCGGCCGGTAGCGGTACCGAGCCGGGGGCGGAGTTGTTCGCGGAATTCACCGCATTGTCAGTCTTGTCGGTCGGTCGTCCGGTTTCGGAACCGGTTTTGTTGTTGGCCACCTGCGCGGCCTTTTTGTCTACCTGCGCGGCGGGTTTTTCCGTACGCGGGGACGCGGGTTTCGGGGAGGGGGTCTTTTTAGTGCTTGTGGCACGTTTAGCTGGCGTCTTAAGCGCCTTTTTAGCTTTCCGTTTAGCTGATTTTGTTTTGACGGTCTCGAAACCGTCGTTTTCGTCGGCGGATTTTGACTCTCCGCTGGAGCTTTCGGTGTCGGAAACCGAATCCTCATCTGCCGAGGAGGTCGTCGGCGTCCCGGATTCGGATGAGCCGTCCACACTGGCCATTTCCTCGTCCGAGCCGTCCTCGACCTCCTCGACATCCTCTGCCTCACTTTGGTCATCGACCTCTGGGGACTGCGCGATTTGCTCACACTCTACGTATTCCGACGCTTGCGCTCGCCTCCCGCCCCTTTTATACTCTACCGCCGCGAGCCCCGTCGAGCGCGGCAACCGTTACGCAAAAATAATCCTTATAGCTTGATTCACTATTCACGCGCGATGTCTTGTTAGCGTATTTCATGTAAGTAAGTATAAGTTTGGTGTTTCTATACCGATTTCAATGATTCTTTTTTTATTGAATTGGTGCTAATGTTTATTTTTTTTTAATTAGGAATGATGGTGAGCATTATTGGTTTTATAAACGTAAAAGTAAACAAATATAATAAGAAATCTCCGAACTGCTAAGCTATCGAGAGTTATGCGTGTTATTGTGAGTTAACTATAAAAGATAGATATATGCTGTCTTGGAATATTTTTCGTGTATTTTTATGTAGAATATTTCCGTTATACATAGTTTCTATGTAGCTCTAACCATTAAGGCTGCACACGCGACGGAAGCTTAAAAAATCAAGCAACTTCTCCCATTTTCTCAACATTTCCTTTCACTGCTCTGCTCCTATTCATTGTAGTGTGATGAAAAGTATACTATTACCTGCCCAGGAGTATAAAGAATAATTGTACTAAGTTTCGTTAAAATCCGTCGAGTAGTTTTTTTTCTATAAATAACATACAAACAGACAGACAGACAGACAGACAGACAAAAATTTTTTAACTGCATTTTTGGCATCAGTATCGAACACTAATCACCCCCTGCTACTTATTTTGTAAATATATTTCATGTACAGAATTGACCTCTCTACAGATTTATTATAAGTATAGATATCGTTGTTAAAAATTGGGGGCCAGGGTAAATTTACTACATGGCTATGATGCGTTGTAGCATGCACCTTTTTTTATTTCAAAGGGTTCATGTTCTACGCAATTTTGAAATATAGAATTAAATACTACTTCAGGTGATATAAGAGATCTAGATGCACCTGTATCAATTAAAAACTTACCTTTAAATTCGGGTATTTCTTTGTACGGCAAATGATCTTTATATTGACTATTTAATTTCATTACGTTTTTTTCCTCTAGCTCTCCGCTCAACGTAAAATCCTGTTGGTTATTTATTTCTTTTTTATCAGCAGTATCATAAAGATCCTGCTCGTTTTGTAAATGCTCCAAATACTCACCTGAGTCACAAACCTGAGAATACTCGTTGTATTGCGGTTCATCAGTGAAGAACAATTCTTCGATAGCGAACTGCGGCTTCTCCGGCTTATTAGCTGACCTCAACCGCTTGGCAGAACCTCCGATGCTTAGGATGCTCCGTTGATCTCGCTTTCGTTGATTCTTCTTTATAGATCGCGGTAACAACGATTAGAACCGTTCGTTGGCTTTAAGAGTTATATTATAGCCAACACCGCGATCATACCGACTGCGCCAGTTAAATTATGTAGGCGAGAAAAAGGCTTATGGGGTGATGTATGTTGTGGTCATTAGAGGACTGGATAATAAAACCGATACTTTGTCTTGAATAGTATAATCAATATAAATGGTACATTACTGGGTACGGCACTACAGCTTGATTCAAATGACAATCAATGGTTAGATATCTATGCAACACTTAGAATTTGTATACCGAACAAAATGGCGCCAGTCTTAACCTCTGTGTCGTCGTGTCCTCCCTCGTGGCGCACGCTTGTAAAACCTTCTGTCACTTTTGACAGTTCGTTCGGATACCGTGTGTAGGTGATGTAATCGCCACACCACCCCCCTTGGAGAAAAATAAATTTTAGTAACCAAAAAATTACATATAAGTTTACAATCATATATAATAAATGTCTAGAATCAAAGGATTATAGGTCCAGACGTGGACCAAATCGCACTGTTCTACCCGAGCGAGTAGTATATGGTTTCGTCTTTGCTGTTAGCTCAGGCGCAACTGAAACTGGAGGTGTCCTCATAGCTGTGGCTGGTCCCCGTGGAGCTGATAAAGATGAATCCATACAAATGAATGCTGGTTTCACTCTGTCCAAGCTTACTTGTGCATGCCTATTGTTAACACTGATTGTGATAGTTTTATCATTTCGTGTAATGACCCTGTGTGGGCCAGAATAAGGCGGTTTCAACGATGGCCGGACGGTATCGTCGCGTAGGAAAACGTGAGACGCAGTCTGAAGTTCCTTTGAAACGAATGTGGACCGTTGACCATGGCGAGAAACTGGTATTGGTCGAAGGCGAGCCATATGTTGACGCAGTTGAGTGGCAAAGTTGCTGATATCCTCAACGCGATCCGCACACGGAGATGGCTCGAAAAACTCGCCGGGCAGGTATAGGGGTTCCCCATAAACAAGCTCAGCTGATGATGCTGAGATGTCTTCTTTTAAAGTAGCACGCATGCCAAGAAGGACAATCGGTAAAACTTTATGCCATGATTCTTGGTGGCACATTAGAGATGCCTTGAGCTGTCTGTGCATGCGCTCAACAAGGCCATTTGCGCAGGGATGATAACTTGTGGTGCGTATGCGTTTTGCACCGCAAAGTTGCATTAGCGTCTTAAATAATGCTGATTCGAACTGACGCCCCTGATCCGTCGTGACGATAGAAGGAACGCCAAAGCGAGCAATCCAACCACGAAAAAATGTCTCAGCACATTCCTCTGCTGTAATCCCGACCATCGGCCATGCCTCAGGCCAGCGGGTAAATCTGTCTACTGCTGTGAGGCAATACTTAAATAACTTGGCTATGAGGAAGAGGACCGATGATATCCACATGGACGTGACGAAAGCGCCTAGATGGACTGGAGAAAGTTGCAATAGGTGTTGAGGTGTGCCTAGATACTTTGCTGCGCTGACAGGCAATGCAAGATCGCGCCCAATTCCGGCAATCTTTCTTCATGTTAGGCCACACGAATCTCTGCGCCACTAAACTTGCGGTTCCTCGTGCCCCTGGATGGCTTAGATTATGTACTTTGTCAAAAAATGGACGACGAAAAGAAGGAGTTAGGTATGGACGACATTTCCCTGTGGACATGTCACAAAATATGGAATATCGGTACCTGGTATGTTACACTTTTCTAGTTTTAAAGAGGAATTGGACAGGTTCTCAAGTAGTTCCTTGTCCGACTCTTGTTCTTTGGCAAGCGCGGTGTAACTGTCTTGCAAATTAATAGCCTCCACACGAGACAGGGCATCGGCAACTAAATTATCCTTTCCTTGTACGTGAACGATATCAGTTGTAAATTGGGATATGAAAGATAACTGGTTTAGCTGCACGGGTGGCAGTTTCTCTCTCCTTTGGGAAAATGCATAAATCAAAGGCTTATGATCGGTAAAAATTCTAACATGCTGGGCTTCCAAAATGTGTCGAAAATGTTGGACCGCCTCGTAGATTCCCAACAGCTCACGGTAATACGCGGGCCAAGCGGACTGTTTGCTGGTCAACTTTTTGCTGAAGAAAGCAAGCGGTTGCCAATCCTTCTCGATACGCTGCTGCAGACATGCTCCAACGTGGGTGGAAGAAGCATCTGTGAAAAGCCCGAGTTCAGAGTCAGGAATTGGATGTGCCAGGATAGTCGCGTCTACGAGATGTTCCTTGCATTTTCGAAATGCTTGCTCCAAATCGTCAGTCCATGGGAAAGGTTTAGGGCCTTTCAGTTGTGACTTCGACAAAGCATCGTTTAATGGTGCTTGCAACTGAGCGGCACCGGGAAGGAACCTACGGTAAAAATTTACCATTCCCAGGAATCTCCGAAGGCCTTCCACAGTCTTTGGAAGGGGGTAGTTCCTCAAAGCTTCGATGCGCTCAGGGGGTGGGAAGGTACCAGTCTTGGATATTCTGTAACCAAGAAACGTGATTTCATCCACACCTAATACACATTTTGAAGTGTTGACCACAACGCCATACTCAGACAACCGAGAGAAAATGATGCGTAGATGGTCAGCGTGCTCCTCAGGAGACCTAGAATAAACAAGAAGGTCGTCCACGTATGGAAAGCAAAAATGCAGGCCACTCACCACCTCGTCAATGAAACGCTGGAACGTTTGTCCGGCATTTCGTAACCCGAACGCCATGTACGGAAATTCGAACAGGCCGAATGGTGTCGTTATAGCCGTTTTACACACATCTTCAGGTGCCACTGGAATTTGTTGATAAGCTTTTACTAAATCTATTGTGCTAAAAATTGTGCAATCTTCTAAACTGTGGCTAAAATCGCCGATATGGCGAACGGGATAGCGGTCAGGTATGATGGTGCGGGCATTAAGATGACGGTAGTCGCCGCAAGGACGCCAGTTGCTTACTCCTTTTTTCGCTAAGTGTAATGGCGAGGCCCACGGACTCTTCGAAGGGATTGCCGTCCCGCAACGCAACATCTCCTGGAATTCTGTTTTTGCGATCAACATTTTAGATGGTGCGAGGCGGCGAAGTCGGCATGAAACAGGAGGACCTTCTGTCGTGAGAATATGATGCACAGTGGAATGCTTCACAACTCTTGGAAGTCCAGGTGGCCTCGTAATTTCTGGGAACTCTGTTAGGATTTTAGAAAAAATTGAGTCATCCATCACGACAGCTTTATTACTATACTGCTTTATACTAGCTACTGTAGCTGTAACAGATAAATTGGTTTTCCCATCAATCAAACGCCGATTGTAACAATCGGGCAATAGATGATAGTATGCTAGGAAATCCGATCCAATGATCGCGCTGCCCACATCAGCAACTACAAAATTCCAGTGGAAGTCGCGCCTAAGTCCCAAATTCAGACGAAGAGCAATGGTGCCGTATGTTTTAATAACGCTGCCATTAGCTGCGCGGACATCGAAGTTAGAAGCGCTGAGATGGCGTTTAACAGGTTGTCGCGGGTAACAGCAAATGTCTGAACCAGTATCGACGAGGAATCGAACCTTCGATACTCCATCATAAATAAACAAACGGCGGCCAGAGTGCTCGCAATCGGATGCCGCCTCTACCGATTGCCTGTGGCTTTTCCCGATTCCTCTGTTTTCCATGTGCAGGGCTGCACGCATTTGCTGGCTTTAGTGTTAAATCGCCTGTGGTACCAACACAACCTGTTGCCAGAACGGGAGGTAGACCGAGAAGAGGCCCCAGATCGAGAATTTGATCGATACGGGCGCGAACGATCACAGGTGAGCGCATCGACCTTCTTGGTCAACTCCTCCATTTTTCTCATTAATAAATTAATATCTGATGTCATAGCATTGGTAGCACTTACATTAGCTGATCTACCTGGAGTGGTTTCCACAATAGCGTCCGCTAAATCAACCAACTTCTCCATTGGTAAGTCCAATTGTGCCATTAAAATACGTTGCACTTCTGTTGGTAGGCGGCGCATTCACAGTTCTCGTACAATACTAACATCACCTTTCCCGGCAAGTGATTGTAAGTGACGTAGGAAAGAAGAGGGTTTTCTGTCGCCCATTTGTTCCTCGCTTAAGATTTGGCGAATGCGCTGCTCCCTAGAAATTGAAAACCGTTTAATCAATTCACTTTTTAAATTATCATACTTGTTATCTACCGGTGGATTGGCAATTACATCCTCAACTTCATCAGCCACACCAGGCTCCAACTTTGATAAAATGTGCCCTTTGTTGCATCTTTAGTAATACCAGCAATTTCAAATTGCGCCTCCGCCTGAGCAAACCATATTGTTGGCTTATTCGGCCAAAATGATGACAATTTTATAGTTACAGCACTTACATGTGGCTCAACACTACTATTAGGGTGCCGGTTTGTTAGCATAGCAAGTTGCTTTTGCAAATCTTTTAATTGTTTTTGAATTTCCTCTGATTCTGACATGATAAACAATGAATTTATTTCTAAATTACAAAATTAATAATAAACACAAAAATTGAATACAAAATTAATGACAAGTATACACAATATTACTGTTAAATATTCAGTGTTGATATGTAAAAAGAATGCTGTTCAATGTTACACTATTTATATTCAATTATTAAACCAGCAGAAATACACATATCTCATTCAATTGAGAAATTAAATGATACAGAAATGCAAAGTAAATGATACAGAAATACAGATGAAATGTGTTACCCAAACATATAATAAGTATATTAAAGTTAAAATGTTATCAATATAACATTATATTTAATGTTAACACCTATAACATTAATTTTATTATTCATATAATAAGATACATTACTATTTTATTATAAATTAACTTCAAAAGGTAATTATATTTACTTAAAATAACACTTGACTTATTTCTATTTACTAAATACAGTGGATTAACTATTTATTAGGTATACATGAAAGGTAAGTTTGTACAAATAAAGTTAACAAACAACCTATTGTGACTTACATTACAATTACAATATAAATGTCTACTTTTACAATTAGAAAAGTTTAAATATACTGTTAAGATCAGTCTCTGTGTGTTGAGTTTTATGTTGGTTCAGTTTCACTAACTGCTTAAGTCCATCAATATAGTAATATATGAGTATATATTATAGTAATATATGAGTAGGAGAATGTAACTTAGTAAGCTTCACAACAGCCATCAGATAGGTAGGTTTTATAAGAGATAGTTCTGCTCTAACGCTCCAAGGAATATTCCACAGTGTGCAGATTCACCAGGCTCGGTCCACTTAACTCACATCACGCCACATCACATCACAATCACTTCAGATCACGTCGGGGTCACCATTATGGGGTGATGTATGTTGTGGTCATTAGAGGACTGGATAATAAAACCGATACTTTGTCTCGAATAGTATAATCAATATAAATGGTACATTACTGGGTACGGCACTACAGCTTGATTCAAATGACAATCAATGGTTAGATATCTATGCAACACTTAGAATTTGTATACCGAACAAAATGGCGCCAGTCTTAACCTCTGTGTCGTCGTGTCCTCCCTCGTGGCGCACGCTTGTAAAACCTTCTGTCACTTTTGACAGTTCGTTCGGATACCGTGTGTAGGCGATGTAATCGCCACAGGCTTTTTAAAAACTGTATTTATTTAATTTTACAAAACAACCTTTTAGTTCGAAAGCAAGTTGAAGACAATCATTTATTAATTTTAAATTTATATTATTAAAAATAATGTAATCAGCAAATATTTCTAATCCATTGATTTTTTCCGGATCTACATGTACGGTGTCATCGGAATGCGTCGTTATACCGTGTTAACTATCGACCCAATCCTTTTTGTGTTGATACTGTTATATCATTATTTTGTGTATATTTACTATAGGACGATCTTGCAACGTGCTTTTTGGAATGCCGTAGACTTGAGATGCTTTGAGGTATCCAAAAGTTCCTTCAAACACGCTCATTATGGCCTTCTTCATTTGTTCGACATCCCAATCCTGTATAGTAGCCTTTCTTGAATAATTACGCGGCATTGTCTGAGCTGCACAAAAAAAATATAATTTAGCATATTGGGGTATAACCGTACACTAACCGGTTTTACCCTGTACGGTTTTGCCACAAGATAACCTCAAACAACAACATAAAAAAACTGATAAATTTGCATTGCATTTGCAAAATCAGGAGACTTTTGGCCCAATAACTCATCAGGATAACTGTCATCAAACTGGATAACGTCCTTCAGAGTCAGTCTTATCAAATGTCAAAATTCCCTGCCAGTCCTGGATAATTAGCGTCAATGTAATATTTACAGCTACTGTTTGAAGACATTATTAATATCCACTTTCGTCGTAGAATTAATTGAAGTTTTTTTAAATTATTTTTTCAACGAAAATTCTGTTGTATTTGGTTGGTTGTGTTTTTGTGTTTTCTTCAATTTTCACCAGACATAAACAGCCAGTCAATGCTTTATCAATGTCTAGCTGGCTATTTGATAAAAAGAACAGGAAAAATTATCTTGTCAATCGATTAATATACAACACTTCCGGAAAAATATAAAAACAATTGCAATGTTTTTTTGTCTTTTTTTTTACATGAAATTCCTTTTTGTTTTTTTAACCGTGGCATATGCGACGGGGATAATTGTTTAAAGATGGTTCCTTGTCAGCTTGACAAATGTGTATACCAACATCATAAAAATTAGATCAGGGAAAAATATGTGTACATATGTGCATTGTAACATCGTACCCAGTGTTAACTGTTCCCCATTTTACCCTGTAAACAACAATAAACGCGTTTACTAAATTGTCTAATTTTTTTAGACTATATGTTTCTTTTTCAATAAATACTAATACAAATAGTAGAAAAAATGTTAACTAGATGAAGTGGAACTATTTTCAGAAAAAAATCTTGATTGACTTTATCATATCTTACAGAAGGTGCTATTAAAATAGATTTTTCACTAGGAAAGTCTACGCTTTCTATATCTGGAGATATTTTTTCCCTTTTTGGGAGTAGTTCAAAGCACTTAGAACAGTTACAGTCTTGAAAGAAACTTTGAGGTTGGCTTCTTTCTCGACAAACGCAACTGTTGTGGTGTTAGATGAGCCTTTTTGTTGGTTTGTTAGTTATAGTTCAGTCCGGTTGGACTGAAACATTAGCTAGTATTTAATACTCTCCTTGCGCTTACCTGTTTGTCAATCATGTCTTATAATGTCAATATATGGACGTCTCGATTTTATATTTTTTGAAAAAATGTCCGGAGTGCTACATCGCCGTTGTAAACGTTGAGATGGGGCAAAAATCAAAGATTCACATGTTCCCGTGACTTTTCCTGTATTTTTTTCTTAGACGTACTTTAGCTTTGTTGTACTTGATCGTCACTGCGTAATTAATACTCTCTTTACGTATACCTGTTTATTAATTATGTCTTTTATGTTAACGATATCTTGATTTAGAAGTACGTTTTATTGTTATATTTTTCACAAATATTACATATATCACATCAGGTACTTTGAACTTTGGTTCACCTACAAGATAGAAGGCTGGAAAAATGTACATAAATGTAATCTCTATCCAAATTATAAGACGTACTATACAATTTTGTAAAAAAATGTTCCGTAAGACTTGATACTGTACCTATGTTGGGTTTTTAGCAAAAATATGAATGTACGAGGGTAAATCAAATATGAACCGGAATTATTCACCACCTTACCAGTGTCGTCCGCAATTAAGCCAATCATACGTATTTTCAATGTTTTGTAGGTTATATTTAGCCAATGTGATTTTTTTCGACGTCATTGTTTGTATATTATATTCTACAAGACCTTGATCTCAAAGTAACATTTCCGTAATATTTTGTAAAATATTATAAAAAAAAAACAAAAAACTTAAAAAAATGAATGTATTTATTCATAAATTTGTCTTTATTTATCATCTACATACTGTATTAAACATTAACATACAATATGACATAATATATAATAAAAAATCAAACTAAAATAATAAAATGACCATAAATCACTTGAATTATTTTGTTATTTGGTTTGTTCAGCCCCTGTTAACATTTCCTTTTTTAAAGATGTCAATAGCAATAATCTTACGCAGTTAACATCTTCTTGTGTTTCCGCACATTTTATAACAGTTTCCACTGCTGTTATTGCTTATTTTAATGTTGGTACGTCAGCTTTGTTACTCGCACTTTCTGTATCGTCGTCTATATCATCTTGGCCCCTTTCATTGCCGCAAACAAATTCAATAATCATCAGATCAGTCATTGTTTCACATATCTTTTACAGAAGCCACATATAACCATTGACTTAAAATATCGCTTGTTAAATCCGGCTCATCTAATATTTCCTGAAGCCTGGAAACTTCAGTATCAGTAAATATCTTATGTGAATCTGTAGCATCTGAATGTGATGGGAGATTGTCAAGTTCCATAAGAGCTTTAGGTTCATTATTTTTTTTCCTGCAGTTTCTAATAGTGTCAGAAGTTATAGCCTGCCAGGCAAGTAAAAAATACTATAGGATACATCTTTGAGATCCATCTTTTTAAAAAAAAACACTAACTTCTATGTCTTACGCTGATAATAACGTAATCATTTCTCTTCTATAATTTGATTTGAAAGCACTAATTATTCCTAAGTCCAAGATCTTTAAATTTAAATTTACTATTCAAAACTGAAATTAAATTATCTGTCTCTACTTTAATACTTGAGTACACAAAGAAATCGTCTACATAAAGAGCAACAATAACTTTTACATTATCATAAAATTTAGTAGATACACATGGTTCTATATGACTTCTCTTAAAGCCTAATTCTGTCAAACATTAATTAACCTTATCATACCATGACCTTGACGACTGCTTTAAGCCATAGATTGCTTTATTTAGTTTAACAATAAAACAATAATTGTATTCTTATTATTACAAACTAAATTAACCTGTGGATGAGCCATATAAATATCTTCTTTTAAAATACCATTCAAAAAAGCTGTTTTAACATCCAATTGAGTAACTCTGAAATCTAATTGTACATAAAGTGCAAATAGCAATCGTAAAGTACTGTGACGCATAACAGGTAAGAATGTCTCGTCATAGTCTATTCCTGGTTACTGGCTACCAGACTAGCACAATATCTAACACTGTTTTGACCCATTTACACTGAACCACTGTTTTACCTTGAGGCACTTCACTCACTACTGTCCACGCATCATTCTCTTTGAATGCTTGAAGTTCCTCCTCCATCACAGTAATCCACTTGTCTTTATCGGGGCTTCGAAGAGCTTGTTGGATACTTGGTCAAATACTGATAGTCAAAGTGATCCACTTTGAATATTGAATTATAGCATTATAATACTAAAATTAATGCTCCAATAAAAAATTAAAACGTAATCTCTAGTACTTTAGGATACAGAGCATTTATACTACATCCGCATCGAAGTGAGTGAAACACGTATCATTGCCTGAAATGAGCCACTGTCGTGTCATATAATTTCTGTTTTAATTCGACATTGGTTTTTAAATTTCAACACCTACTTTGTATGCTGGTAAATAGCACTGTTTGGACCTAGGTATACAGATGTAGGTTATTGAAATCAAATTATTTAGTCAATTTTGCAGGACAGGTACGTTTTTATTTAGAGAGTGGTATAATCTGAAATCTGGTGTAGTTATCGCATTATTCGTAGACTGTAAACTGGAGCGGTTGCCAAACGTTTAGGGTTTCCCCCAAGGTTTTCCCCAAGACGATCATATGGTCGTGAATCATGTGTCGTAGCATGAAAATGTAATTCTGCATTTATGTTAAAATCTTGTTTATATTAAAATAAGTGTACGAAATTTAACATATTCATGAAATGTTGAGGAGCTCTGTCTGTGTTAAGATAGAAATCGCAATCCCATGGACAGCTAGATACTGGTGAAGTATTTTTTGAAAAGCATAAAAGGTGACAGTATCGTGTTTTAAATCATCGGAAATCATGACGATGCTGTCATGTTGTATTTCATTTCCATCTTTATAATAAAACACAGATGTCAATGGAACGATTGGGCAGCATCTTGAACGACAAAACTGTAGTTTACGGCGAAATCACATTACAGGAGAATTTCACATAGCGGGAGAATTTCACTTCAGAGATAGTTTCTTTAAGAGTTTTAAAATAAAGAGCTTGTTGATCAGCGATGTAAGCATGTGACTTTAATAAATCTATATCGGTACATGAGCAATCTACAAAGTCATCAGCAGAAGACACCTGGGTGGATATCGTGAAGTGGACTGTAGCTTCTCATTTTTTCGAACTGAATGTTTGTCACATCATTGTCATCGAATACCGTTTTTTAAATGATCACGTATTCCAGTTAAGCCAAGACAGGAAGAGCAACTTTCGTTTAGAAATTTTACTGTGTTTGTTATCATTAAATGACATTTTGGCGTTGGATTTGGCACACATCATCATTTTAAGATATTCTTTATAAGATGAAAGATGCAAGGTAGTACTAGATATTAAGTTGGCATCATCTCCTCCTCTTAAAATTAGCTTAAAGTTTTGATGGTACATACAGACATACACCATATGTGTCCTAGAGTCTTTTGCGAAAACACATTGTTTTGGTCTCAAGGTAAAAAAATTGTTAAGCCAATTTTTATATTTAGATACTTTATTTTAAACTTTTGATAAAGCTCATCTATATTGCACATAAGCAGTTGTTTTTGTAAATGTGTCCTTTTTCCATCGTCTAATTAAATGGATACGAAATCTGTTTTACCTGGCATCACTCTGCTAATATCTTCACGAAGATAATAACTTTTTACTGCTGTCAGTTTCGGCAGATAATTTGCGTCCATCGCGTGGGTTCGGCGAAGTCAAGATGCCCAACTGTTTAACTAGTTTCATAGTTTTTCTTGCTTGGCGTCGGGATGATCCGAATTCTTGAAATAATGTATTCTCACTCCCAACGGAAGTAGAAGTGGAGGAATTATTATACTTTTCTTTGAGCTGGTTCAAAATTTTTTTGTCTTCATATCTTGTTTCATCTGTCTGTGTTGCGAAGTTTTGGTATTTATCAGGAATAAAGCTTTCGTTTTGATTTGGTTGTGAACAATCACTTGATGCCTGACTAGATTGTGACTAGACAATGTTTTCACTGTCTAGTCACAATCTATTTCAGGTGGTGATTCACATATCAGTCGTTTTCTGCATGATTCAGGTATATAAAAATATATTGGGCGAAATTATCCACTTTATACTCACTGCGTTAGATTTGTTTGTAACTTTCATATTCTTCTGACGACGAGCCATGAGAAACTCATTTAAACACCGATCACCGTAAAAATTCATTTTAAATTAGCAGAAAATAGTAACGCGTCTAGCCGATGAGCGGTCAAAGCTTCAATTAACAATAACGGTTAATTCGAACTACGAGCGGGACAGTTACGCATCATATAACTGTCTCTTTCTAGAAAGTAACGACGATTTTCTGGATTCGTAATAGCTTTAATCACTACGAGATGGCGTTACTGGTCGTATTTCACAACATTATCTTTGTTTGTATGAATTCGTTGATAAGAAATATATATGTTAACAGTTACATATAAGTTTCAGTCAGAAACAAACTATTTCAGTTGATTTTTATTTCTTTTGTATGTTATATATTATATAATTAATTCAAATTCAAATATTTTTATTCAAAATAAGATAGGTGTAGCCTATCTCATGTAAATTTATTTTTCTTAATATTGATTATATTAACTTTATTTTTACTGGGCTTTATTTTTACTGGGTGTCTTTTTTACATGCTTTATATTATTGTGTACAGTTATCTCTTTTTTACTGACTATGGCTGGCCGCATACATACGTAAAACGTATTCGTTTTCCGAATGCGTAATTTCGAATCGGAATTCCGTGAGACTTGCGCAAACATTCGTCTTCTTCATTTGGAATGTACCTACTTCAGTACGGATAGTGATAGCGTGGCGAACGCACGACGATGGAGGACGACGATTTATTAGCAATTGCATTTCTCTTATTAATAAATAAGAAAAAGAAACGTCGTCGGTATTGGATACATCCACTAAATACTCGAAGAGTCTATGAGAGTCCGTATTATTTGAAGAGAGCTAAGTTTCTTGCACATCCAGATAAATTTTTTGATTTCTACAGAATGTCAATAAATTCTTTTGATGAACTTCATAATGGCATACGTGATAAATTAATGAAGCAACATATTTATTTATTTATTTATTTATTTATTTATTTATTTATTTATTTATTTATTTATTTATTTATTATTTATTTATTTATTTATTTATTTATTTATTTATTTATTTATTTATTTATTTATTTATTTATTTATTATTTATTTATTTATTTATTTATTTATTTATTTATTTATTTATTTATTTATTTATTTATTTATTTATTTATTTATTTATTTATTTATTTATTTATTATTTATTTATTTATTTATTTATTTATTTATTTATTTATTTATTTATTTATTTATTTATTATTTATTTAATTATTTATTTATTTATTTATTTATTTATTTATTTATTTATTTATTTATTTATTTATTTATTTATTTATTTATTTATTTATTTATTTATTATTTATTTATTTATTTATTTATTTATTTATTTATTTATTTATTTATTTATTTATTTATTTATTTATTTATTTATTTATTTATTTATTTATTTATTTATTTATTTATTTATTTATTTATTTATTTATTTATTTATTTATTTATTTATTTATTTATTTATTTATTTATTCTTTATTGTACACAATTTATATCAATAAATTTGCACAAAAGGAGGGCTTAACGCTCAACAGCATTTTCTGCCAGCCAACCTCGTCAGGTGGGAAATATAGAAGTAGGTGTACAATATTATTACATACATACACTCATATATATATATATACATATATACACACATACACATACATATTTATAAATATATACATACATAAATACACATATACATACATAACCATATAAACGCATACTCGTATACCCAATATATATGATATAAAACAACAATACAAATCCATAATACATATATTTATCTATATATTTATTTATCAACTATATTTTATATTTCAATGTGGTTTCAAGTAAAAAATATTTTTTTAAATACCTGCATGAGATTATCTTTGGATACGGAAGAAAAACTAACCATAACCTTGAGGTAAGTTATCTTTATTTTTAAATCTGTTCTTATATAAAACAGAAAGCAAATCAACAATCTTATTTTTTGCTTTAGGTGATGATTATCAATATGTAGAGATGTGGAAGGTGATGTGTAGAGATGACGTGGTGATTGAAGCGGTGGCAGATGAGTAATAGAGTTAATAACCACTCTGGAATTGTTTGGGGCAGATTGATAATTCTTGGTTTTATTTTGAGAAGAAGATGAACTAAAGTTTGGCAATGGAGTTTGCGTTTCATATAACATATTAAGTGAAGTTTCTGGTACAGGAATATATGAATAACAGGGGGAATAACCACGGCTTGATGCTGGTGTAGCTGAACGTTGACTGAAGTTATCATAACTCAGTGAAGAAGATGGAGATGAATTGTACTCAAAATTATTTTTTTTTTACCAACTGCAGCATTCCCAATTTAAAATCATTTTTTTTTATTTTCATTCATATTTTTCATATGTGTTCTAAAGCTTAATAAAAATTTCATGTCATCATCTTCTACTTCTTATTGTTTCTGATTGGCTTTCTGTTGATTTTGATATAGGATACTGAGTATTTCGGAGGGGATATCTTTTTTGTTTTGTTTCAAACTTTTAGCAGGTGGAGTTGATATAGGTGATGAAGGTTGTAATATATTTGTATCCACTGGTTCCATGCTGTGTTCTTCTAGGGATTCGTGTGAAATATTATCGTGTAAATCATCAGATTGATAGTTTCCTTCGGTATTTTTTTTTATCAAAGACTGGTATAAGAAAATAAAGCAGATCTGATAAACATATTTTTTAACCTTTTCAGCGGCACTGCCTGTTGGAGCACATTTATTTTTTTGGTAATCCCTTCGAAAGTAGTCTGAAGTATAATTAACATCTAAATCTCTTTTTTTCAGATTCCTGGCAACTGATAAAAATTTTGAAGAGTTACACTTTGAACATTTAATGGGGAGCAGACAGTATCAGCTGTAGTTAAGGAAACATGTACAGCAATATGGGAAGTTTTTCAGCGTTTGGAAATGAAGCCACCATCATCAAAAGAACGTTAGCAAGAAATTGCTGAAAATTATCATAAAAGAACTAATTTCCCTAATTGCGTAGGTTCAGTGGATGGGAAACATATTCGTTTGATTTCTCCTCTGCATAGTGGATCTGCCTTTTATAACTATAAAAATTTCTACTCTGTTGTACTATTAGCAGTAGTAGATTCTGACTACCGTTTTATAGCTGTAGATGTTAGAGCTTATGGCAGAGACAGCGATAGTAATGTTTTCAACAATTGGAATTTTGGAAAAAAGCTAACTCACAATCGCCTTAATATGCCTGAAGCAAAACCTCTGCCGAATACCAATGACACACCTCTATCTTTTGTGTTTCTTAGCGATGAAGCGTTTCACTCAATAAAAATTTTATGAAACCATATCCGAGAAGTAATCTCAATACTCAACGCAGAATATTCATCTACCGCCTCAGCAGATCACGATGAGTGGTAGAATTAGGGATTGCAATCATATCCGGTATCATTTTCAATCCGGCCGGATTTCACCGGATTGATGCTAATCTACAGCTATGGATTTTAAAGTTACTTAGGGCCTAGTATTTAGTGGTTTTTAGTTTTGATAATAATGTATAAAAAGAAAATAAAATACGTGTTTATGGAAAATAAAATCACTTTTAATTATATTTTTGGTATTAATTGTAATTTTTGGTACTATTTGTACTAAATCAAATTATGAAACTATTTTTAATAATAAATTAATCAGTCTGACTCTCACTTATTGCTGTAATGTAAGTATCTGAAAGTACTTAAGTTTTAATAATACTATTAAACTCTTATTAATAATCTACACAGTTATATAACAAAACAGTCTTTTAAATTTGTACTTATAAAATCAACAACTTCAGTTCATAATCCTAAGAAACAAAACAAGAAGCATTTATTTTTTGCAATGCAAAATGCAAATGAAAATTATTTCTGTGCCTGAAAAAACGATCTAAGAAAACAATTAGTGTTTATTGTACTGTCTCCTAGTCTGCTTCTGATGGCACTGCAAATATAACCTGCGGCAGAAAAGGCCCTTTCCGCCTCAACACTGGTTGGCCTAATCGCCATCAAGTAACTGTAGATCAGCGAAATGTGTTTTCCTTTTACTCCTTCTACTTCATACGCAGTCATTTCTTTTTTAAGTATTTTCTCATAATCTGTTTCTTTTTTAGCATTAACTTTCCCCCTATACCCTTTTTTTCTTGCAGGATTTGATTTTCTAGTTCCTCTTTTAATGTAATGTTTTTTTCTTTTGGCAATAATGACATGGAATCAGAATCGGAATTGGAATCTATATTTTCGTCTGCTGTTTCTGTCACATTTTCATCACTTAAGAATCGGCTTATTATTTTTTTCATTTCCTGTCATATGATATTTTTTTTAGGCATAAAAAATGTATCGTCAGCTTGCCTCAAATATTCCTCATATTTTTTTGGATTATGTAAGTAAGTCAATATCCCAGTCACTATTGTACGACGTTCTTTTATTCTTACACTTAGTGCGTCAGATAGATCCTTACTTAGAACAGTATCTTGTTGACCCAACTTATCTATAATAAATTTAAGTACAGTGTCAGCAGTAAGAAGGGTCGATTCTCTTCTGCATAATGTCTCGACAGCAAGTTTAAAAGGTTGCAAACTGGTGATCAAATCTTTCATTATTGACCACTCGTGGTCTGTAAATTTTATTTTAGATTTTATGTCTATTAATGCTTTTTCGATGCATACCTTCAGATCATAAAATCTTTCAACCATAGATAAAAGGCTGTTCCAGCGTGTGCGGCAGTCCAAAATAAGTTGTAACTCTTTGCTTTTTTTCTTCTCTAACATACTTTTGAAGGTATAAATCATCTTTGGTGGGTGACTTTCGAAATAATTTTACCACTTTCCGCACTTTTTGAAGAAGGTCATTGTTTTTTGGGACCATTTCGATACAAGCTCTATGATCATCTGTTCCTATTATTACTGACATGTCTGTTGCACCTTGCTTATCATCCAATTCGTCCATGTATTCACTGTCATCATTATCCATTTCAATAGAAGACCTTTCCATGGGCTCAACTTCGCTATCTGATTTTTTGCAGTACAAAATTTTGACAACAGCTAACTGGATGCCGTGAGCGACGCACAGTTGATGATAGCACGGTACTAGTGTGCCAGCTTTAACCATAACGCTTGCGCCGTCCGTAGTCATACCAATTATGTCAGAATCGAGATCAAGACGAAAAATCTTCAGGCGGTCTTTTACCAAACAAACAGAGTGCTCTGCAGTACACGATCCTTTAATTCTAATTAAGCCAAGATTAAAATGCTTTTCTTGGTGATGAACATTTAAGTTTAAATATCTATGGTTTTTTGGAATATCCATTCATCGAACGTCAACGAAAATTTTTGATTCTGCTTCTTGAGATATTCAAATTCAATTATCATGCCAGCCTCGACGGTGTTTGCAAAATTATTTATCATAGTTCTTATGGTGTTTGGTGATTGTGGAAGTTGTAACCCGCTTTTTTGAATAAATTCCGTAAGTCAGTAGATGTACAAAAGGTACTGAGGGCCAAGCCATCTTTGCAAATCATTCTAGAAACCATGGCCTCCATACTATCATTTTTCTTCTTAAAATAACTGTCAATAGGTTTATTTTTTTTCTTTGGTGTAATATTGTGTTCTTCATTACTGAATAATTTAAACTGTTTCCGTATCAGTTTTTGATGTGGACGCTTGTGAAACTACTTGAGAATAAGACCGTTTTAATTTACTTTTTGCAGAGCTAACGTTTATGCAGTGTATTTTATTTAAATGAACCTTTAAACCTTTGAAAGAATCTTTGCTTATTTTCAGGTTTTTTAAACATAATGAGCATTGCGCTTCGTTTTCTGTATTAGGTTTTTTTTGAGAAATAGTCCCACAGAGATTTTCCAGTGTCTTCACTTTCGTTCTGCTCCTGATGTCCTTGTGGTTTCGAAAGCGACATTTTTAAATACTATAATCATTTACCTGTAACCAATTAAAAAACTATAAATTAAAAAGAAGATACCTAAACATTTCCGTTCTGAATTTAACAAAAAAAAGCAGGTAAATATTCTGACTGAACAAGTAATAAGTTAATAATACACGACTACACAATCGCACTGTGAACTTATATTGAGCTCAGAATTTTATTTCTCTTTCGGTTAGGTATTGAAATCGGTTCTGTATTTTAGATTTTACGGTGGAGTGGAACATACTTAAACACAAATCCACATAAATACTTAATTTGTATAGTGACAAGATCATAACACTTCCTATTGGCTTTGCTGTAGTCGTGTAAAAAGAATGAAAAAGTAATTGAAATTATTATAAGTAAACGACGCATTGCATTGCATGACAAACAACACAATAAATACCTAGCTGACCTAACCTTTTTAACAATTCAAATACAACATAGAATATTCAATGTTTTTTCGTCATATAACCATAACCACTATTTAGGTGAACAAAGTGTTTGTCAACTTACGGTTTATCTCGACAGAATAATCTAATCAATCACTCGCACACTTTTCGATTAGTTTCGTTCGATACTTTCAATGTCAAAGGTCCAGTGGCAACTGACAACATTAAAACATTAAAAACATTTTGACGAAGATCTTAGTACGCATACTCCTGTTGTACAGCAAGTGCATGCAGAGCCGGTGTCGGCGGCGACAGTGCCTCGCCGCGCGGCACGTCTAGCGATCTGGCAACGTCGCGCGCGTGCGACGTTCCCAGATCACGTTCGTGTATTTTTTGCTTTACCGGATCCGCCACCGGATCCGGCGCCGACTCACCGGATCCGGTAGGTCCAAAAACTCGCCGGATCCGCCGGATTACCGGATCCGCCGGACCGGATTGCAATCTCTAGTCAGAATGTGCCTTCGGCATTCTCTCACATAAATGGCGAATTTTTCACACTAGCATGACGATTCCACCAGATTTTGCAGTATTAGTAACTAAGTAACTAAGCGTGTGTGTTATATAATTTTGTTCGCAGACGAGACGGCTATCGATTCGAAGATACTTTAACACATTACTTTGAAGATATACCTTTTCGTAGTCCACAACATAGATCTACCAACCGAGGTCGAAACATCAGAGACAATTTTGCCGAGTACTTTATGACACCGGCAGGGGAAATATCGTACCAATATAACGAGAGAATTAGTCATTTACAAGAATAAATATGATTTGTAATAAAAATACTTAAAGAAAATATCTTACCTTTGTTTTCTTTGTCCACTTTAGAACACGTGTCTCAATCCTTTATAACCTCTTTGAATACATTCTCCCAGGCCAAATCTTTGACATCTCTATTATGGTAATCGTTGTCATGAATATTGAACAAACAGGGGTATTTTTCAACCGATTATATTAATGTTTCTGCCTCACACATTATCGTGTTACAAATTTACCAATAGATACGTACGATGCGCGAGGTGCGGGCGCGATACTGAATAGAAATTTCCGAACGTGTGCGCCGGCACAAACAAAATGTATACAAATGCTGCGCTCTGCATGACGTCATTAGGTTTTTTCGAGTAGGTTTCTCCGAACGCGCCGGCTTGCACACGAAACGTACGTGCGGAATTTATTCCGTTCAAAAAAAAAGCGAACGTGTGCTCCAAATAATGTATTTTCTACTGATTCCATGCATTCAGATCCCTGAATACGGAAAACGAATTCGGAAAACGTATATATGCGGCCAGCGTTAGTCCTCTCGTGAGTCTTCCATACAACCTAACATTGGCGAAGTGAACAGTGCTCAACTGGCTCATTGAAGAAATTAATGAATGAATTGATTATATTATTTATGTCAATTAAATGTTTTTTTTATTATTATTATTAGTTAATGTTACATAATTACTATTTGTTAATATATGTACCATACTATTCAAACTAAATCTTGCATCATTTTCTAGTGGCAACTTCTTTATGTAAGGAAATGTAAAATCATCAATTGTGAGTGATATTTCTTCAAAAATAAAATATTTACATTTCCCTTTCCCCCGTACAAAATAACTAAAATTGTGTTAGGACAATAAGTATTAGAAATAATTTTATTCATTATTTAGGAATAGGTACTCGTAGCTCCGGACATACAATAATCTAATACTGATTGACCTTTACATATATTATTTAAAATCACACCCATATTTTTTACTTTGATTTTACGAGACTATGAGTTGTGACTTTTTATTCCTTATAAAGCTGTCCTGTGCTCCATCAGACTGAGATTAAATTAATATTTCTGACATCTACTTGGAATGGCTTTGGCACTTGACACCTACATAGTTTTACCAGGTCGTCTATAGCAGATATGTGCCTTCTGATTTCTTTCTGAGCACTTTTATATTGTCAGAAATTTATTTTAATTTACTATGCAACGCTGCAATCTCAAACTGTAGGGAACTCACCTCAGCTTCATACAGTAATTTTTTACTTGTCATATTTTCTGTATATTTATTAAAGTTATTTTTTACATTATTTCTGTCAGTAACTAATTTGGTGTAATTCTTACATATGTTTTTAATTTAACATGCGCTGGGTGTTTTTAATATATTTATTTATTTTAATGTATTTAATTTTTAGTTTTTTTATTACTATTAAGAATTGGCTTAGAAGTTGTTGAATTATCCCCCGTCAAGTATACTGTAGATATGTCATTTTTATAGGTGATGACTGGACAAAACAGAGAAGGTGTATTCCCAACGAGTTCTTCAAATAGGCTCTGGGTTTGAGAGGCCTTCTTTTTGAAGCTGTTATTTTCCAGTGTAATTATATATTCTTTGGTCTCATGCAGTTGTGACTTTAGATCGTAGGTAAGCCTGAGGGCTTCCTCATATTCCACTCTGCACTGGCCAAACTCATTGACTATTTTCTGCAGATTATTATTTTTTTCCAGTACTTCTGAATGTTTTAAGTATAGTTTGACAGTTCATTTTTAAGATCTTTATTCTTAATAATAATCTGCAGAAATTCATGCTCATTGTCATCCCTCTTTCTTAAAAATTGTTCACATGACTTTAGCTTCTGGAGTGTCAGTTGGAGCTTATCCTCTGTCTGACGAACCGTGGTACCTCGAGTCATCCTTATATTATTTATGCAATAGTATGCGCAGGAACTGTTTAGGGCAGTACGAACTTGTATTAACAGCTAAAAAACGTAAGTATTTGAGAACAAAAGGGAAAGCAATAAAACAATAAAATAGTACAATTTAAAAATATACTTCGTTACCTGCTCGATGATACCAAACTCACTCGATTAACAACAACAGCTCGATAAACAAATACAGCTAAGCACTTTAAATTTAAAGTTTTACACATTTTTAAGTACTGAATATATAATAACAGTACAAATGTCTATAATACAGAACTTTTTACAAATTGCACCAAATTACAAAGAGAGAATAGAAAATACAAATAATTTTATTTAATTCACGGGGGAATTTTTAAAAACTAACTTCTTTACTTGTACGTATCCCCACAGGAAAAAAAATACAAAGTGGGTCTGGGCTTCTTGGAGGCCATGGAATATCATGTCTGTGAGAAATCAATTTGTTAGGAAACATTTCTTTAACCACCGGTAAAGTCATACTTAATGTATGGCATGTTGCTCCATCCTGTTGCATCCAAATCCTGCTGTTATATCCTTTAAATTCATGTAAATGTGCTATACCCAGGACGGAAACCAGATTGGAAGGGAGACAGGATGTTATTACTGTGCAAGAATAAATAAATTTGTGCGTGTATTATTCGCTCAAGAACCTTAGATAGAAAAGGTAATATAGAAATAGAACGATAATTAGAGAAGGATGTTGGGTTGGACGGTTTCGGGACAGGGATCACAAGTGCATGACGTCAAACATCAGGGAATTCGCTATGGGAAAGGGAGAAGTTAAAAATATGGCAGAGGATAGGGAGAATAGAATTAAGAGATAGAAAAATCAAGCGTCTGCTAATGTTATCAAACCCAGTGGCGTCCGATTTGATTGCCAACACGTGCTTGCGTACATCTGCGTTTGAAATAGGAGAGAATGTGAAAGGTTTACTTGT
>CM032413.1:1897119-2184619 GCA_019049475.1 Eueides isabella | reverse complement strand
TTTAGTTAGACATTTACCAAGTGCAAGTGCGTTATTTGTCAACACTTGTGTGACGGTATATTTACTGGTAAACTGTTCAGATTTAAGCAATGTGAGAACAATGAGAGCGCTTGCTACATAGTCTATGGTGTCAAATCTGATAGTACTGTCAAATGTCATTACAGTGTTTATTTACTAACAGGGAAATAAAATAATAATTTTACACAGAATTAAGTGGGTAAAACTAACTGTGACTATAATGTATATAAACATAAACTAGTTATAAGCAAAAGGAATCAATAATAAAAAATTAAGAAAAAATAATACTATTATAAAAGATAAACAACAAAAGGTTACTTCTTAAAAATTCTCCTAGTACTGCTGCGCTTGATTTAGCCGAAGTGAGCGCAGGATTTCGTTGTTTACTAGCTTCAAGATTACTGGCAATCTTGTCAAGCTCAGCACACGAAACTATGCTATGACGTTTATTGTCTGGACCATTAATAGTAATGATTCCATCTTTGGTCCAGCATTTGGAGATACCAAAGCGATGCCGTGCTAACATGAAAACTTCGTGCCTGGGTTTTGTTAAGAATTCTGATAGAGTAATCCCAGAATTCTTAAGAGATGCCTTAGAGTACCAGATTTGGTTCCTCAGGGTTAGATTTCGGAATTTAAGTAGTATGGGTCTCGGCTTACCTGACGAGATTCTACCCAAACGCTGGCACCTGCTGAAGTCATCCACACACAGATCTGGGATTTTAAGATGTTCACTTAAGACTTGGATCACTTGTAGTACAGAGTCTACCTTTTCCTCAGTAACTCCATGCACTAATAGAATTTTCCTTCGACTCCGCATTTCAAGACTATCACACTGTTTGCTGAGAAACTGAACCTGTTGTTGAAGAGCTTCAAGAGCTGTCAATACAAACGACCGAAATGTATTAAATTGTACTGCTATGTTGGAAGAGGGACTTGCCGTACTGTTTGTTGAATTCAGTTGCTTTTGAAATTCTGTCATCTGAGAATTGAATTGTTGTGTCAATTCAGTAATTGACTTCTTGAGAGACTCCATTGTTTGATGAAACAAAATCAGTGATGTATAATTCACAAGATCTTCAAGGTTACACAAGGACACCAGAATTATTGTTATTCCTGTAGAATGCTGGATATTTTTAAAGGATTATCACTGCTGGCAGGTTAGACAATTTAGTTCATAACTTTATGAGTAAAATAATGTGTTAAAACTTTTTTTTTTTATAATTAAACTTAAGAGTGTTCTATAAACAGCTGTTGTTACTTTTGCACATACCCGCGAAAAAAACGTAAAGTTAAGATTTTCAAAATTTAAAGTTTACTTTTACAAGAAATTCAAAAAGGTTAGAAAGGTTTAAGGTGGAATTATAGTATATCATTTAAAAAAACATATTCACATAATAATTCATTTAAAAATATCTGAAAGTGTGGTAAATATCGAGTTTAATTGGAGGAACTGCAGTATTGGAATACCAGTTTGCTGGCTTACGGCCCCTATAGGTCTCTTTTAATTGTGGATACGGGAGAATTTAAAAAGGACTAACAAGGTATCAAGTTTCAGTTCTGCTACATGACGGCTCTGACTGTGTGTCATCAACATTGTCTATTTGCAATCACGGGTGAAGTTATCGTAGCTGAAACGGTTTGACAATCTTGACCCTCTTCAAAATTTCAGTAAATATATTTCGATTAAATAGATATATGCCACAAAGTCCGTATAACTAGTTTTCCTTATAATTCGATATATGGCGTAAAAGGTCTATTAACATCCGAACTTCTTCGCTATAATAAGACTTTAGGGATCCCATTTAAGATTCACCGCTTGAAATTTAATGTTAAAACACGAATTCATTTCGTGTTTTATAAAAAAAGATTTCGTTTAATTACACTTTATTTATTAAAATGGAATAGTATTTTATAGAAATAGTATATAAACACTGGAAATAGAAATTATAAATCTTAGCCTACCTTTCTCTAAGACAATGGGATGGAGACAGAAAGTAATAAGTAATTATAATATTTAAGCATTCGGCAATATTGCTGACGCGGTAGTGTTAGTCCAGGGATCCGCAAATATACTTGCAGGGTCCGGGTATAACAAAGCTCCCCTTTAAAGAAATAAAGTTCTATTTTTTAGAAGTTTATATATATAAAAAACTATTATATTTTTTTATTTTTAACATTGATTCTAAGTTTAGCAGATGAAACTATTTCAGAAGTCATGTCAGTCTTTCTATCAGTTTCATTTTCTTTCAAAAGAACGGTAAGCGACTTGGAAGAGGTCGAATCTGGGAATTTGAAAGAGTTTAAATGGGAAAGGCTGCTGTTAGATTTGTACAACTTAGAATATAACCTAAACATAATATAACAAATAATAGTCTCTTCTGCTGGAACACCACGGAGTGGGTAGGCAGCACAAAATTTGAGAGGTCGTCTTGAAGTGTCATTATGTATTTTAATTTAGCAGTGTTTCTGGCAGGGAACCCACAATATCTAAAGCTACTCTTTGAAAAGGGGCATTGGATGTCGTAGTTATAGGCATTGGTGCTCTATTAGTATTCCGAAGAGCTTTATTTTATAAGCAGAGAGAACAAGTTTTAACATAATTTTCTACATCATGTCTCATACCGTTCCAATAATATTTCTTCTGAATGCGCATTAAGCAACCTAACCGAGCCTACTTGCCCAGCAATTGATAAGTCATGATTTTCTCGCAGAATTGTCTTTATTTCACTAAGAGTGGGATGTATTATGTTATCATGGTATATATTTATGGTAATATTAGTATTGTGAAATAAATAAGTAAGAATATTTATATATTTTGATAAATGAATTATTTTCAAAGGGGTTATTGAAATCTGAAATAGATATGTACATTCATCGAAGTCTTGAACTTTCGTATAAATTAAATAAATATCTTAATTATTTAACAACACTTTATTAAAAGAGTGTAGTTGTTTTTCGCAATAAATAGTTTCATTACAATTTTGTATAATGTTCATTATTTTTTTAATATAAACGTTAGATTCATCTAGATCTATAGAACTTGTAATTAAAATAATTTTACAGCTAGTTTTAAGAAAACATTTATTTTTTCGATAACTTATTATCATATTGTATAGTTTTAGAAGCAATTTCTTTAAGGAATTTTGAATATTTGACATTATTTTCTAACAGTATTTGTGTTATTGAATATAGAAGAAGGATTTTGTGTTTTTAAATTATCATTATTAGATACAAAAGGATTTACATGTTCTGTACAAATAGTAGGAATTAAAGATTCAAGATTAATATCACCAGGTTTGCTTTGGTTTTCGGGATTTGGAAGATTAATAATTTCAATAGAGGTATTGAAAATAGCAGGATTAGAAACTGAAGATTGTTCAGCGAATAGAGGATTACCACCTTGAATAGAAGCATTTTCATTTGGAGGAATTAATGATGGATCAACATCAGGAGAAGGTTCTAAGGATGGGATTTCAAGATCATTAAAGTCAAGATTAAGATCATTACTTTATGGACTTAAATTCATGTCCCCGAATCAGTGATTGAATCAAAAAAATTATAGTAATCATCAGTATTAGGAGTGTTTACAGGTTATATTGGATCGGATAACGAGAGAGCGCGTCTGCTACACAGTTAAGTTTTCCTTTACGATATACAATTTCATACTTAAACTCTTCAAGTTTTAATCACCGTCTTTGAAGCTTACTACTTGGATTTTTATGATTAAATAACCACTTTAGAGGTCTGTGATCGGTATCGATTTGAAATTTGGCGTATATATATGGAATGTTTTACAACCAAAAATAACTCCATTTCCAATAACTCCTTTTCCAATGTACTGTAATTACATTTACTTTTATTTAAAGTGCGCGAAGCAAAAGCAATTGGTTTATCTTTACCGATTAAACCTTCAGATAGAACTGCAGCAATGGAATAATTTGACGCGTCACATGTCAGATTGAAAGTTTTGTAGAGTCTGGATAGCAGAGTATCATCAAAAGCAAGTTGTTGTTGATTCTCTATGGTAAGAAGATCTTAGTCGTGTTTCCGGTGTTTAGCTCTTTGTACCTTTTGTCCCATTTTCGGATGGTGTCCTCTCTGATGTTGCCCCTGATGAATGAAATAGGACCCTCTTCATAGTCGGGGGACTTTTTTGTGTTTGAGGCCGCACTCTTCGCCAACTCATCCGCTCTCTCGTTTACCGGGATACCAACATGCGCTCTCACCCAAAGAGTCTTTCGTTCCTGTTTAGTTTCGCGGCTCTCTTTAGGTTTTCTTTTATAAAGAAGATTGGGTGAGACGCATCCTGGTCTCCCAGCAACTCGAGAGCTGATGTGGAGTCGCTTAGGATGCAGGTCGATGGCTCCGAAGATCCTAGCGCAACCTTGGTCGTTTGGTAGAGCGCATAGAATTCGGCCTAAAACACTGTACAGAAGGACGCTAAGACGTACTTTCTGGCCAGCGTTTCTGCCTCCCCCCTCCAGCACGAAAGTGCAGCTCCAACCCCGCCACTAATCTTGCTTCTGTCCGTGTAGATGATCCGCCCCCTTAGGTTGAGAGCATCTACGGTTTCCGGTTCCAGATCCTTGAAGCACTCGAACCGTACCCTAAGTTCTTCCGACGGGTGGGATGTCTGGTCGAAGGTTATTTTCTTTTTCACTCTCCTGCCACGGAGGAATTCCTGGGGTTACCGCGTTTTGCCTCGTACAGTTTGGCTGCCTCTTGCACCCTTAGGTCCAGCGGGATCAGGCCGCTTAGTGCCAGGGCAGCGTTCAGAGACACCGTCCTATAAGTAATCTTCTGGGCGAATACAGTTAATGGTTAGTTTATGTTGAGTTTGTTTTGTTTCTTGTCCGGTGGTTCTATGTTGTCTCTTCTCAGTTTATCTATCGCCTCCTGGTCTCTGTGAGATATATATAGCCATTTTGATATTGTAGTCAGTTATATTGGCCGTTGACGAACTATTGGCTCGACGGATGAATTTGCTGATTGCATCTTCTTCTTCAGCGTTTATGTAGTATATGCATTTGTTTGTGGTGTTGGCGATGACAGCGTGTGATATGCTAACGTGTATGGCACTGTTGGTGGACTTTGTACGCATGATGACTACCGACTCGTATGTTAATACCTGAGACTCGTATATGGTGGGGGTACGTGAATTTTGTCCTCTTCCATAGCACCTCTGAGTTAAGTCCTCCTTCATAGCCTGCATGTGGACTAAGTATAGGGTGTTTGTGGAATCTTCTGAAATGCACGCGCATGTGAGCCTCGATGTTAGGAAGTCTTCGACAGTGCCTTTGTCGAACCCTGTCTTCATAACGTCAACGCTTATTATTTTTAGACCAGTGTCTTCTTGTTTTTAGTTCGTAATATTCGGAACTCGGATTCCCCTATCTTGTGTACGAGTATTGGCATGCTGTCGTAGTCCGATTTTCTTATTGTGGCCCTGTTGGTACTGCCTTTGGTGAGGGCAGCTAGGCCGGGTGAGATGTAGACCCATTTCTTTGGACCTACGACGCAGAAACAGAGACCCAGTTTCTCTTCATCTTCATCCATGAATAGGGCTACGGGCCGGAGTGATACTCCTGGCAAAACCGGGGAGTCCATTTTGAAGCGTTGAGTGACTGACATTAAGATGGTTGCTTGTATTATTTTGCTTTCCAGGATGTATGCGTTGAGGCGCGTTTTTTTCTTTTGTACCTGTGTTGCGGAGATCTTGCTTCCGTTTCTATGCATGGCGATAGTAAAAATTTCCAGTAGGTACACGAGTAGGATAGGTCTTTTATGGTTGTCCGCCATCAGAGTAGCTAGAACTCACCTTTCTAATTTGGTGTTTAGTTGTGTTTTTAATCTAAGGCGGGCTGAGGAGAACCGCGGACAGTTCAGTATAATATGCCATACAGTTTCCTCGGTGTTGAGGTCGCATTCACATCCAGGGATGTCTTTAAATTTGTGTTCGAACAGATAGCTGGATATTTCCTCGTGTCCTGTTAAGATTTGTACATGAATCGGGTTCCATTTCGTTTTTCTTGTAATCTGAAATGCGGTTTTAACCTCAGGTAGGAATTCACGCGTGGTCTTTCCTGTTCTAGAGGTTGAGTATCTGTCCTGCCATCTCCGGACAGATTCCTCCGAATCGTGGACTTGACAAATGCTAATGGTGTTCTTGCATAGTCATGGACGCTCCAGTGTTGCTGCTCTTTTGGCGAGTTGGTCTGCTCTCTCGTTTCCAGCTGTTCCAATGTGCACTCGGAGCCAGACTAGTTTAATCCGTCTCCCTTGATGTTTGATGCGCTCTTTTATATACATACTATGTATATGTTAACGCTTACCACCCTTATCCATAAAAGCATAGTCAGCATCTTTAACAGCTGATAGCTTTCGAGTCCATAAATTATTTTAGTTCACATTAAACATCCACGCGTGACACTTGCCACCCTAGTTGGAGCCCTATTTTATAATTTCAAGTCAATAAAGTGTTTTATAAAATTAAAGTTTATTTGGCTTTATGAAACCTTTATTTTATGCAAAATCAGAAAGATTCACTCTTACAAAATCATGGAAATATTGATTTAAACATCAATACTTTCAAATGATTTTGAAACTGTGAATCATTTCTGGTGTGATCATAATAATAAAATATAAATATTGAAATGAAACTAATAAACACTTTATATTTCATTTTATTGCATATTAACATTTTTAACAAAAAATATTTCTGTATATTAATTACAATAGATTGTAATACATATTTGTATTACAATATTACTGTCAACCTTCTTTCTTATTTTAATATAATATTATCTTCTTCTTCAATATTTTTTGAAGATTTTGTGTTTTTAAAGAAACATTTCACGAAGTAATTTACTTGCAGTGAAGTAGAGTAATGTAGTAACCATTTTTTTGTCCTGTCTTTAGAATCATCCAAAATTGATATTGTTCTTTTGTTGACTCCACTCATATCACCAACATTTAAATCAATTTTATAACATGGAAAACCTGAAGAAAAAATATAAATTGAATACAAAATTATAAGCGTTACAAATCTAAGTAAATTGCATAGTTCCATTTTACACTTGCCTTTATAAGAACAGATAATTGTATCAAATGTCCCTGTATAAAATGTCTCCTTTGATGTTATAGTTCGACGAATCACTTATAGAACACTACTTTCAATTTGTGCTAATTATGAAGAAAAGTGTCTATGTAAAAGAAACGAATTAAATAATACAACAAAAACACTGGATAGCGTTGTTTAACGTTTTCGAAAATAAACAATACTTGGGCCATTTGCAAATTGAAACATTATTTTCAATTTTATTATTAAATGTCAAATTAAAATGCTGCCATATCGAAAGGCAATTTTACTACTATGCTTTGAATACTGATTAGATAAATTGTATCTTATACCAAACAAAAACTGTTTAAAATTAAATTATAGCACTCTCTTTTTAGTTTCTTTTTAACATTAATTTACAAGCAACTTTCATCCCTTTTTGGAATTATTATTTTTTTATAATACTCGAACTATATATTAAAAACAGTAAACGAAATGTTATTTCTTAAATATTAAATTTTCTTATAATAAAAACATTAAATACATCTGCTTCAAAAAGTCATAAAATATACTACTAATTAGTAGTTTTACTTAAACCTAGCAGCACTAAACACCTACGAGCATTATGAAAGACCGTATACCCTAAATCTTAAATAAATTTATTCTTAAAGACCCACGGCCAATCCCCCGTAGGTATGTCGCCAATGCCCCTAAGGAAGTCGACCGGGCCTGCTCATACCAGCCGTATGAAACTCATATTAATAAAACCTGTTTAGATAGAACTAATGAAGTTCTTAAACTCTACGTGTTTCACACTTAAATTCGGAAGAACGCGAAGCTCTTTATGATTTATGTTTCAAATTTTCAGATATTTTTCATTTACATAACGATTCTCTAACTTCAACCGACGCTATCCAACATGAATTCAGAACTACTTCTGATCAGCCAATTAATGTAATGTCTTATCGATTTCCAGAAATACATAAACAAGAAGTGAATTCTCAAATCCAAAAAATGCTTGACCAAAAGATCATTCAACCCTCCTTATCCCCCTGGTCATCCCTAATATGGATAGTTCCCAAAAAGGTCGATGCCTCAGGCCAAAAGAAATGGCGCATTGTAATTGACTACAGGAAATTGAACGATAATACCATTGGTGAAACATATCCCATTCCCAACATTGTAGAAATCCTCGATCAATTAGGTAATTCAAAGTATTTCTCAACTCTTGACCTAGCATCCGGTTTTCATCAGATTAAAATGGCTTCACAGGACGCCTGCAAAACGGCATTTAGCGTGCCTCAAGGACATTTCGAATTCACGCGGATGCCTTTTGGCTTAAAAAATGCTCCATCTACATTTCAGCGCCTGATGAACAATATACTAACTGGTCTCCAAGGTGAGCGCTGTTTTGTATATTTGGACGATATTGTCACGTATTCCCACGATCTTTCTACGCACATCAGTAATCTGGACGCCGTCTTCCAGAAACTTCGCTTATTTAACCTAAAATTACAACCCGACAAATGTGAGTTTTTAAGGAAAGAAGTTGGTTATCTCGGGCATATCATTACCGAAAATGGTTTAAAACCCGATCCAAACAAAATTAAATCTGTACAAGAATTTCCAATCCCTAAATGTCCCAAGGACATTAAATCCTTTTTAGGCCTTATATCCTACTATAGACGTTTCATTCCAGAATTTTCGAAATTATCGGAACCACTTACGAATCTCTTAAAGAAGGATGTTGCCTTTGCTTGGAGCAATGAACAACAGCTGGCTTTTGAAATGCTCAAACAGAAATTAATCACTGCCCCAGTTCTTATCTATCCAGATTTTACAAAAACCTTTAACCTTACCTGTGATGCATCCAACTATGCCATATCTGCAAGCCTCTCCCAAGGTCCTGTTGGAAAGGATCAGCCTATGCTCCCAGGACCCTAAATACATGCGAGATAAATTATAGCACAACCGAAAAAGAATTGCTAGCTATAGTTTGGGGTTGCAAAACTTTTCGGCTTAACTTATTTGGTCGTAAATTTGTGATAATAACTGATCACCGCCCCTTGAAGTGGCTTTTCAATCACGCCCTATCTCGTTACCCTGTGAATCCAGTGTATCCTGAGGGTCCTCCAGACTTACCTGACGTAATGATAGTTTATTGAAGAGTCAAGATAAAATTCTAGTAATTCCTACATCTCTTGACCTCGATGAGTCCATACCTTATGTCCAAGAAATCCTATCAAATTCGGCAGACTAAGAATTATTCATCAACTCAGAAAGATCTATTCTTTCATATAAACCTCTTGCATACAATGAAAAGAAATATTACTTCCTATTCACCAAAGTGCATCACTTTGACACCTGCTCCTACAGTGATATTTTCGAATCACTAAAAAACAAAAACATCAAAATTTACAATATATAGCATACCTATTCCACAACTCATCCATAATCATTCCATAATTCATCGCACGGCTGTCAACAACGGACGTGTGTTAGTTTGCGCTGTGATTAAAATACATATATATTTCTTAATTTAGTGATCTTTTTTAACATTTACCACCGGAAAAGTAACGTATTCAAGGACAATGAAGTGAAATGTTATAATAGTGTTAAATTAGTATATTTTAATTGCAAAATATTAAGTAAATTGAACCTTTGACGGTAAATCAGTGATTTGTGATATAAAATCAAACGAGTTAGTGTGTGCATCAAAGTGAATGACCGTTAAGGTCAGGGTCAGTGAAAGGATCTTAACCATTTTATCTACAACTACTGCCAATGTTTCGCTACATGCGTTAACAAGATGACAGACTAGTGGATTTAGTTGGAAATTGCAGTACAATACTGGTACAGAACCAGGGTATGGTTCGCTGCGCCCGAATTAACATTTGAGAGAGGAGAAATTTAATTATTCTTCTTTTCTTTTTTTTAATTTATATATCTTTTTTCTATTGTTTATTAATAATTTTTATTTTTCTCCTGGTTTCACATATTCAAAAATATGGCTTCTAACATTATTTGGGGCTGTTGTGATAGGAACTCCACTAATGACACTTTTAGTTGCTGCAGCGTATGCAAGAAGGCATACCATCACAAATGTCTATTTATTTGTGCCCAGAACATTGATTCAGAGCAGCCTTGGAGGTGCCCATTATGTAAAACTAAGAAACCCAGAGGCACTACCAACGATTCAACGCCAGTAAAATCAAAATGTAATGTATCTTATAAAGGTGGTAGTGACACAAACGTCACAAAAAGATGTAATAAAAGAGTTGCCTCTTCTTCCCCTCCCAGTGAATACTCCGGAAAACATGAAAGCTTAGATGACGTACGTAAAATCTTCGAAGAAGTCTGGGATTCACGATTTAATAGTTTGATCACAGAAATAAAGACTACGATGTCACATCTTATAAATACTGAGCTGCAGCCCTTGCGTGAGGAATTAAATGATATAACAAGCTCCTTATCATTCTTAAATAATCAATACGAGGATCTTACTAAATATTACAACAAAACTCTAACTTCAGTGAAAAAATTGGATCAGGAAAACGAAAGGATGCACATCACAGTAAACAATCTTAATGCTCGCATTGAAGAAATAGAGCAACGGCCCGCTCAAATAATCTCGAAATCCAATGTGTGCCTGAAACTCATAATGATAATTTGCTAAAAATTATGAGTAAACTAAGTAGTGTTGTTGGATGCGACGTATCAGTGGATAATATTGTCCGATGCACAAGGACAGCGAAGTACAATCGCGCAAGCCCAAGACCTCGTGCTATTGTGGTACAATTTGCGACGTAAAATACAAAAGAATGCTAGCTTGCAGCTTGTACGAAATTCAATAAACTAATCACGACAATAAACTTAATACGACTCATTTGTAAATTGGGAACAAACCCTCACCTATTTTTGTTTCTGAGCATCTATCGCCTGCAAACAAGGCTTTGCACGCAGCGGCAAGAATCAAGGCCAGGGAGAAAAACTATAAGTATATTTGGGTCAGAAATGGCAAAATATACATGCGTAAAAACGAGAGTTCTGACTATATCATAATCAAAAATGAATTTTGCTTGCAAAAAATATGTTAAATTACTTTTATTTACTGGTACTATAAACAAAGGAGCTAAATAATACGAAAATTCTAGTCAGTTAAAATATATTACCAAACGTTAGAGGACTAAGAACTAAAATACATGATTTCTTTTGTAGACTGATGAATTGTAATGCTGAAATCATTGTCTTAACAGAGACATGGCTTACAATAAATATCAATAGCTCTGAATTATTTAGCGACAAGTACAATGTATATAGAAGAGACCGTGTCATCAATCGCTTCACAAAAAAGACGGATGGAGGCGGCGTTCTTATAGCCGTATCGCAAAAACTTAAGTGTAAAAACGTCAAAAGCTGGCAGAGTGTTGTAGTCGATATTTGGGTTGTAGTCGATATTCCGTCTCATAACAAATCTCACAAAGTAGTTCCGTCTCATAACTATCTGTGGGGTATACTTGCCACCTCCAGTAGACAAAGTTTTGTTGGAAACATTTTTATCCAACTGTTATAGTTTCAGAAGAACACGAATCTCATACTTGCCTAGTGGGTGACTTCAATCTGAGCGCAATCAATTGGACTAAAGAAGCTAATGACGAATCGCAACCATTGTCTCGTATATGTCAAACTCTTGTTGATTTCTGTTCTAATAATAATCTGTTTCAGCATAATCATATTGTCAATTCTAACAATAATATTTTAGATTTAGTACTAACGAATATTCCATACTGCGATGTTACTAATGCTATAGATATACTTTGTAAAGTTGACCCACTGCACCCACCTATAGTTGTCGAGCTCTCAATTTTGATTTCCCCGCATCTTACTCACAATAATGCAAAAACACAATGAAATTTTTATAAATCTGATTTTGAAGGTATTAATGCCTATCTAAAAAATATTAACTAGAACTTAGAATTTCTTTATTGTACCTCAGTGGATGATATGGTAGCTAAATTTTACGAAATTTTACAAATCAGTATAGATAAGTTTGTACCATTCTCTAAACCTAAACGCCACAAGCACCCACCCTGGATTAATAATGAGTTTATCAAAAGATTGCGTGAAAAGAAAAGAATGTTAAAGAGATATCAATTGTTTAAGAACCCTAGAGACGAATTAACTCTTAAACTATTAAGTAAACGATGTATCGACCTTGCATCTTCCTGTTACAATGAATATATATTGAGAATGGAAAAAAATATAAGAAAAGACCCAAAATGCTTTTACAATTTTGTCAAATATAAAAGAAATTCTCACAGTATGTACCCGGCCACTATAAAGTATAAACACTCAATTGCAAATGATGGTGTTGGCATTTGTAATTTATTTGGCAAATTCTTTGCTTCCATTTCTGACAGCTTATCCTCAGTTACATACAATTCAGATAAAACAAAATTTATTACTAATACCGATAATTCTACACAAAGATCACTCGCTCCTATTAACATAACTTATAATGACATATTAAACAAACTTAGAACTATTGACACCACAAAAGGCCCTGGCCCAGACAATATTCATTCCATTTTTATATATACTTGCGCTTCTAACCTTACCGTACCATTATCACTTATATTCAACAAGTCCTTGCAGGCTGGTGAGTTTCCATCGTTATGGAAAGAAGCCAAAATTGTTCCTATACATAAAGCCGATGATGAAAACTTAGTAAATAATTACCGGCCAATTTCAATTTTATCACATTTTGCCAAAATTTTCGAATCATTGATATGCCCCGCGATCAATTATCACTTTAAATCAATTATAAACACAAACCAACATGGGTTCATGAATGGTAGGTCGACTACAACAAATCTCACCTCATTTACCAACACAGTAATAGAAAATATCGACCGTCGCTGCCAGGTTGATGCAGTATACACTGACTTTAGTAAGGCCTTTGATCGCATATCACATCGTTTACTTTTGCAAAAGCTCTCTTTCTATGGCGTATCCAAAAGAATGTTAAATTGGTTCAAATCCTATCTTTCGAATAGATCTTTTTTTGTTGCAATAAATGGATACCAATCCAAAAATTTTCACATTTTATCTGGGGTTCCTCAAGGATCTCATTTAGGCCCCATCCTTTTTAATATATTTATTAACGACATAGTTGAATGTTTTAGTAACTCAACACCATATCTTTTCGCCGATGACTTAAAGTGTATACGTACTGTGACCTCGTTACATGATTCATCCTGCCTGCAAAGCGATTTATTGCGACTATCTGTAGGGTTAAAAAAAATGAGATGGATCTTAACATTAATAAATGTAAACATATAAAATTTACCAGAAATCTTAAAATAATTCCTTCTGAATATTTTTTAAATGGCGTAAAACCTCAGGAAGTTAATACAATTAATGATTTGGGCATCACTTTAGACTCAAAACTCACTTTTCTACCTCATATTGATAGAATTGTAAAAAAATCCTCAAAGGTTTTAGGTTTTATTATTCGTACTACGAGGAACTTTCCTCAAGTTTGGGACGTCAACCAAAATATTATTATACAACAGCATGGTAAGAAGTATTCTAGAGTACGGAAGTATCGTTTGGCGACCACATTACTCTACATATTCACTTAGAACAGAACGCATTCAGAAACGCTTTACACGACATCTTGCCTATTCTAAAGGTATGGCAGCCTCTCTTGAATCATATGACAGCAGATTAAATCACTTCAAAATGACCTCCCTTTCCATTAGAAGAGGTGTCCTTGACTTAGCGTTTCTCTACAAATTATTCAATAACCAAACAGACTGTTCAGAACTTTTGCAATTGTTTCATTTTTACGTCCCCCCTCGGTTACCTCGTAATATTATAAAACCTTTGCACATTCCCTTACGTAAAACAAACCTCGGAGCTAATTCTGCTGGACACCTAGGCTCCAACAGAATGTTTAATAAAATACGTGAACATGACTATGTTAAAAACTGTTCTTCTTGTCAAACAAACAAAGCACTGAGAAAAAATAATCGGACACCCATGCAAATAACAAGCACATCAACCACTCCTTTTGAAAGAGTATCCCTTGACATAGTTGGGCCTCTTCCTGAATCCGGCACTGCCAAATTTAAATATATTTTAACCCTTCAAGATGACCTAACCAAGTACTCCGTAGCGTATCCTATCCGCAGTACTACCGCTGAGGAAACCAGCGACTGCCTAATCCACTTTATTTCTCTTTTCGGAATTCCAAAACTCATCCTTACCGACCAAGGCACCAATTTTACGGCAGACCTATTTAAAGAAACCTGCAAATTTTTAAAAATAAAACAATTATGGTCATCTCCCTATCACCCGCAAACCCAGGGAGCTCTGGAGCGCAGCCACTCTACGCTTTAAGAATATCTTAAGGCATACGTTTCAGAAAACCAGGACAACTGGCCACCATATGTATATACTGCCATGTTGGCATATAATACTGCAACCCATTCAACAACAAACTATACTCCTTATGAGTTAGTTTCCGGCCATAAACCTGTGCTTCCTAATTCAATTTATAAAAGTACCCTTAATGCTACATACCCCGACTATATTAGAATGTTGCAGCATCGGCTGACAATCACTCGGGATAAAGCTATTGAGCACATAACCAAATCGAAAGTGTCATTCAAAGCCTATTACGACACCCACAGCCGACCCGTAACTTATCACGTTGGTGATTACGTTTTTCTTAAAAATCACCTTCGTATGCGTAAAGTCTTATCACCCATCTGGAGAGGTCCTTACAAAGTAATTAAAATAAACGGAAGAAACAGTTTGACGTTACTAGTAAACAGGCGACACGTAACACATCACTTCGATGAAATAAAATTAGCCCGTCGTGAAAATTCGTAGTCAATTAAGTCTTAATTTACTATTAACAAACCAAATATATACTTATATAAATGTAGTAAATAGAGTATATTTCTTTATATTACTTATTATTAAATTTCATTACGTTACAACATTTAGGGTTTTAAAATAAACTATCATATTAATTATTCCTTACAGTTCCCTGTCTTCCGCACAGGAGATCTTCATCGAAACTACAATGAATACTTCCGGCATATACTTTGACCCCGTCGGGTCACTCATAATAGTCGATGGGCACCTCAGTGTAGTAATTCCGGTCGAAATTTCATATATACAACCACATATTCAAAACTTAAACGGTGTAATAGGAAGCTCTAAGTTCTTGTGTAAACAAAATGAATTGTACTCTGACATTGAATGTATCAACTTACTTCAGCCGTTATCAATAAGGTTCAATGACATTGTCCGCGACTTTGATTCTGTGTCGCATCTAATTGAATCCAGGTCCAAAAGGTCAGCCTGGATTAGTGGAATTGGTACCTTATTTAAACATGTATTTGGTACTATGGACGAAAATGACGCTATTGAATATAGTAACGCCATTCAACTTGTAGAAAGAGACCAAAGTAAGTTATCTAAATTAGTTAAACAATATATTCTCGTTACAAGTTCAACCTTCTCTACCTTTAAGGATACATTATCTAAGGTCAGCGTCAACGAACACCTGTTGACTGGCGCTATTAATACTCTAACCTTGTTGATAAAAATGCATTTTAAATTTGAATGTTTAAATTCCCACCAAAACGCTACAAAGTATCATGGCTTCGAGTGTGACGTCACGCTTTAACTAGTAAACAAACATTGGATGCTCTTGCATTCATTTGGTTATTATAAGTTTTAAAAACATGAATTCGAAATTGTATAGATCTTGTGCGGTTCCCCTGTGTCTTAACACATCAATAACAACTCCTAATAAGTTATTTGTGTTCGTGTCATACAACAAAACAATACGAGATAAGTGGTTTAAACTTGCGAGAGGTGATATATCAGGAATTTCGCCCAAAACTCAGCTTTACTTTTGTGAAGATCACTTTGACGTAAGTGTTTACTTAATTTTAAAACTATTAAGTCATGGACAGTCCTTGTTTGAAGATTTAAATGACTAAATAATAAATGTTTGGAGGTAAGGTTTTGTCAATACTTTTTATAGATATAGATACATGCATTAGACGCCATTTTTGCCCTCAGAACTTTGATGGAGGCATACAGGGAAAAGAGGAGAGCTCTGCATGTGGCTTTTTTTGATCTGCAGAAGGCCTTTGACTGTGTGCCTCGTCAGTGTATCTGGTGGGCATTGCGTTTGAAAGGGATCCCTGAGGCCTATATTGAGATTATCAAAGATATGTATCACAATTCCGCTTCCATGGTTAGGACTGCTGTTGGCGACACCATACCTTTCCAGATTACAGTAGGGGTTCACCAGGGCTCAGCTCTTAGCCCATTCTTATTCAACGTAGTGCTAGATACTGTCTCGGCTCACATCCAAGACCAGCCTCCGTGGCTAATGATGTATGCCGATGACATAGCACTCGTTGAAGGGAACCGGCTGATGCTAGAGCGTAAAGTGAACCTCTGGAATGGTACGCTTGAGAACGGCGGTCTTAAACTAAATGTGTCGAAGACCGAGTACATGGCTTGCGGGAGACCGGACTCGAGCACTATCCATATAGGTACTGAACCAGCCGTTAAGTCGGAAAAGTTCAGGTACCTCGGATCCGTTATGCACGAGTCTGGAGGCATCGATCCCGACGTTCACGGTCGGATAAGCGCTGCCTGGGCCAAATGGCGGGAGGTCACTGGTGTGGTCTGCGATCGCAGAATACCAACCAAACTCAAGGGGCTGATATATAAGAGCATCGTTCGACCGGTTCTTTTATATGGCAGCGAATGCTGGCCAGTACTATCTCGGCACACTCAGAAGCTTCATGTCACGGAAATGAAGATGCTGAGATGGATGTGCGGCGTAAAGCGGTCTGACCGCATACGTAACACATTCATTCGAGGTAGTCTTGGAGTCCGTGACATAGCGGATAAGCTCCAAGAGCGTCGCCTGAGGTGGTATGGTCACGTTGCGCGCCGGCCTAGGAACTATGTCGGACGCAAGTGCCTTGATATGTCTGTCCCTGGAGTGAGACCTCCCGGACGCCCAAGGAAGCGCTGGTTGGATGTCGTGATGCAGGACATGAGAGCCAATGGTCTAACCACTGAGGACGTAAAAGATCGTGCAAAGTGGAGTAGGCTTAGTAGGAAGGCAGACCCTGGCACAGCAAGCCGGGATTAATGCCAGGAAGAAGAAGAAGAAGAAGATACATGCATTAGATCAGGGTTGTATCCTTAACAGTAAATGTAAAATCCAGTGTAATAATTCCATGTTCCAAAGCCATACAACAACACCCATAGTGTATTTAAACTCAGGATAGAAAATATAATCACGATAGGTCATGTTTGTCACCTTTCTGTATTAATAACAGGTATTTAATTTTGATTTCAGATGCCAAATGATATGGAAAATTACATGGAATATCATATAATGGGGTCAGTGCCACATATTCGCATGAAACCAGGTTGCATTCCATCAAAATTTACATGTCAACCCGATAGACGAAAGAGAACATTAGATCCAACAGAACAGTCACTTGTTCTCAAAAAACAAAGAATGATGATAGTTGAAGAATGTTTAAAGGAAAAGAAAAAAGATATTGATACAAAACTCTTGAAAGTTGGAGAGACTTCATGTGGAAGTTCTGGTATTTACACAAATTGTTTCAGTATATTTTTACTTAGCTAAACTAATAACACATTGTAGAAACAGTTTCATGACCTATTATTAAACATAATTATACATACTACAGAATATTATATTAATACCAAATATTACATCTTGGTTTCTATTTGCTATTAAGCTGCCTTTTATTAATATTAATATTGGATAAAATCTTAATAGGTATATTGTATTTAGTATTCTTTTTCTATTTTAGTTTTGCAAGAAAATATTCCACAAGAAGCACAGAAGACTGTCAATAAATGTATTCAAGTACAAATAACAAAAAAATTCAGAAGTAAAGCCGTTCAAACAGTAATTAATGTAGTAAATCAGATGACATCTCCATTAAAACCTTTTCAAAAATCTGTGTCAACATCTCCTTTTAAAGTTAATAGTTGCATTTCTGCCAAACCGTCAATGTCCAACTTACAAAATTATTCTAGGAAATTATTTACCATCCATGAACAATCTGACAGTGATGTTTCTTATATGCCGCAACGAGAATCGTCACCATCAACAGTATCTCTCCAAATGAAATCGACTTCAGATTGTAGCGAGTTTATTGAAGAGGATAAAAAACAAGATGCATCAAACATACTGAAATATACTCTGCAGAGGTTCACAAAAAATCCTCGTTCTTATATTGGAGTTCCGAAAAGCTGTTACTATTTAATAAAATTAATTGAAGAACAAGCTAGAATACCTGAAAATCACATATTAATGTGTTTAAAAAAAATAAGATTAAATAGTCCATTCAGAGAGCTTGCAGATGATTTTGCCATTACTCCAACTTACGCCAGCAAAATTTTCCTGAAAAATATACCAATAGTAGCTAGTTATAGCCAATAGTGACGAACGACCTTTTGTAGTAAAATTAGATAGAGATTCTATTAAAAAAACTTTGCCTATGGCTTTTCGACATAAGTATCATAATGTCACTTGCATTATAGACTGCTTAGAAATTGAGGTGCAGAAGCCTTCAATGGCATTGAATCAATCTCTTTCTTGGTCAGAATATAAAAAATGTAACACTATCAAGTATCTCGTGTCATGCACACCAAATAGTTTAGTTAATTATATTTCACCAGGATATGGAGGAAGAATTACTGATACCTGTTTAGTTGAAACTTGTGATTTCATAAAGAGTTTGGAGCCAGGTATGTGTGTAATGGCTGACAGGGGATTCAAACATATAGATCAATATTTAAGAACACAGGGGGTACGCTTAGTACGGCCTCCAAGTGTTACAACTGGAACTAAGCTATCAAAAAAAGAAGTGAGGGAAACAAAACAGGTTGCCAGTTTGAGAATTCACATTGAGAGAGTGATTCGACGCTTACGTGAATTTAATATGTTAACACCACATGCGTGTGTCAACCTTAATCTTGTCAAAGTGCTTGATGATGTTATTACTATTGCCTGCGGTTTGATTAATTTACTGGATTCATTGATTAAATAAAACGAATTTATAGTAAATTTTACTTTTCATTTCTATATTCCACTTTGGTATATTAAAGGATATATATTATCTTTCCACAAAGGTATTATAATATTGAGTAATTCTAATACATATTTTTCATCATATTTAACATTTACTATTTCTACTTTCTTACTTATACTGTAGTCACTATGAGCTACACAAAAATAGCCTTTTTTAAGACCCGTTAACATCATTTGAACTTGCATTTGGGCATAAAATTTCTGTGTTGGTTGGTTGTTGCTAAAGTAAGTTTTAGGAGCTTTTACTGTCATTGGACACTTAATTTCAACAATAGTATCTTCAAATATTCCATCAGGTGACCCTGCTAACATGGGGTATTTCTTGGAGAGCATTAAACCACATTTCTTAAAAATTTTCCCCAGTACGGCACTTATGGTGTTTCTAACATCATTCTCCATTCTTCTACCACGTTTCATAGCCAGTGTATCTGGAATTTTTCCACCCATTATGACAGCAACCAGTGTTCCATTAAAAGTTTTACAACGGCTGAATTCAAATGCTCGTGACGCAGTAACTCGGCCACATCTTAATTCATGCCAAAGTCTGCTTTCATGCTGATCCCGTGTCTCTGTTTCTATATTATTTATCAGGGTCAGCATCAGTAATGATTATTTGTCGCAAAAATGCGTCACATAAACTTTCTTTATATTTTAAAACTAATCTGTACATAGACAAACTTTGTATTTGGTCTAAAACAAAGTCATTTTGATATTTAATTATCTCACAGTTGTTAATTCTTCTTTTCTTTCCTTCCTCCAAAAATTTTTCTAACACAGCTTTATTTGAAGGTAAGCTAGGCCCGCCCTTGGACAATTCCGTGGCCGTTATATATTTTAAGGTAGTCCCGACCCTAGAAAGCTTGGACTTTTTCCAATAGCATTCAATAGATGTACAGGATGGTTCCTCACTCCTGCGATGAACCCACACCAAAAATGCTATGGCGTGTTTGCAGCCTCCCTGAGAAGCCACACAGTCATGACATTCTATATTCTTCACTGCTTCTTCATGTTCATTGACTACCAAAGTCACTGCATACGACTTTGCATGGACTTTATGTTCAGGACAGATTTTACCCTTTATTAAGCACATATTGCCTTCGCGTTTTAGCTGAACGTAGCTTATAGCATCATCGTTTTATTATAATACCCGTATATTTTCCTTAAATATTTTATAAATTGTAATATACTTACAGAGAAGTTTTCAGATTTCTAAATTCTGCAGAACAAAAATCTTTGATTGATGCCAGATACTCTCCCAGCATCATTAAGTCGATCCTAGGCAAATTAGCGTTGGTGGCCTTTATAAATCCTTGTTCCATTTTCGTTGTTTTAGTTAAATAGAAGACAACAAGATGCAATAAATAAGCAAATTTAACGATAAACGCATAGGAGAAACAACAAGCACAAGAGTAGATACGAAACAATATGGCCACGATTTGTTTATTTACGCCAGTATGACGTCATTCGTTTTGATTGGCGTTTAGCTTAAAATGGCGGATTGTCGTATTTTATAGTTTTATTTCTTAAAAATATTTATTAATCTCGCATAAAATAATATTATAAAAACTTGTTTTGTTATCATTTATTTATTCTTCATTATATAGTTAAATAATATTAGTGTATTATGATCACAGTCATCATGCCTATTCTATGTTAGTTCATTAAATTTGTGTTTTTGATATTACTGTGAAACTGTTTTATTATCCTTTCCGTTATTTTTAATTTCTATTATATTTTATATCTCTTTAAAAAATTAGCAGGTTTCGAAAAATCAAAGAATATATACATTTAGAAACATTTATCTGCATATTATGCAACAAAAAACTTTATTAGATTAAGTAATTATTATCACAACTGAAAATAATATACACTTTATCAAATTCAAATAATTCTTTATTCAAATATTCTTGAACAGTGTAGTAAACTGGTGGGTTTCTTGGTTAACATTGTTTTAACATTTACTTTAAACTTCTCCAGTGGCAAATTCAAAATATATTATTGCAGTATAAATATAGATTTTATATCAGCAGCGCTGCCCCATAGTAGCATCTCATATGAAAGAATACTATGAAAATAACTAAAATAATATTGTCGCTTGCGCGTTTATGAGCTACACACGTTGTTAAGCGTTCCTAATATAAATTTAAAATAAAGTGTTACTTAAAGTTTCTTATAAACAATTTAAATTAGTGAATAAATAAACTTGATTTCTTATAATTTTAGTGATTTGTGTGACTATCTTGTACATAAACACTTACATATCAGTAAAATAAATTTCTATAATAGTGCGAAGAAAAAGTGTAACTACAAGGATTGTTCTATTTAAACTCGTATGTGGCACGATCTGCATGGCGTTTTAGACCTGTTTCTGATTGAAATACGACACAATTTAGTATCTGCGTTTTGTGAAGTAGTCAGTTGAAATTACCCTCAGTTGTTTTACTTTGTAAATAAACGCTATAATTATATTATTCAAATATAATTTAAGAACAATGTCATCTAAATGTAGTGTTTGTTCATCAAATATATTAAAAAAAGAAGAAATCTGCTGTTCTTCATGTATGGAAAAATGTCATTACGCATATTTAAGAATTAGTGATGCTGCTTTTAAAAAGATGTCAGTAAGAAATAAAGAATCCTATAGGGATTTGTTAAAAAAAAGTAAGCAACTCGCAACTGAAAAGGCTTACAAGTTTGTATGGTCAAAAAACTGCTCCATCTTTGTGCGAAAAAACGAGGTAACACATGCAATCGCTATAAATTCAGAAAAAGATTTAATAAAAATTGTGTGACCGCTTATACTTTTAAACTGAGTCACTTTAATTTTTTAATAATTTTATGTAAACTTATTGTTGTTGTTTTTTATTGCGATGAAACAGTTTTTGAAGTGCTTTATCATTTTAGTTTTATAGATAAATTAAGATTTAATGCATCTTTATTATACATTACACTTGCACACTCATACAACATCACCTTGCACACTATCATATATATATATTTACTCGCTTATTTATGCGTATAATATTTAAGAAACTAATATTATTTTTCTTTTTACTTTTAAAATATTTAACAGTGCTCCCATCCCAGTATATAATTTATGTCTCTTTCACTTTAATTTCTTTTATATATTTAAAATATGTAATCAAATTGATTAACTATAGCAGTTTAAATGGTCGATTCAATTAAATTATATTACCAAAATGTTCGTGGCCTGCGTACTAAAATTAATGACACCTATCAAAGTATATTGTCAGATAATTATGATTTAATATTTTTAACAGAGACCTGGCTGAACAATAGTTTCCTAAATAGTCAGGTAAGTGATGCTCGTTATGACATTTTTAGATGTGATCGAGACTTCAGTTCCTCAAATAAAAGTACAGGTGGTGGTGTTATGATATGCGCTAAACAGATGTACCATGCCCAGCTAAGAAGCGAATTTTCACGTATAGGTGTCGAATTAGTTTGGATAACAATAAGTGCTCAAGGTTTTGGTGTTTCTCAGCGACGAACTGTGCACTTGGGTGTGGCTTATATACCTGGAGATTTACAACATTCCCAAAGATTAAGTTTAGTATTGGACTCATTAAATTCCGTAATGCAAACGCATCCTGACGATTATGTTATATTATTGGGTGACTTCAATATGCCCAATATACGTTGGGATTTACAAGATGAGCCACGATGCACAAAAACAGGCACCATTGATAGTTTCAATACTTCTGCTACTTTTGTAAATGCACTGCAGTTTCATGGGCTTCTCCAATTTAATAAATATTGTAACTATAGTGGAAATATATTAGATTTAGTTATAGCCAATACGAACCTAAATATATCACTTTCAGCCAATCCTTTATTATATGAAGATAAATATCACCCGGCTTTAGAAATTGACAGCTGTGAGATATTCAGAACTGAGACTCGTCCTAGAAAAATTCTAAAACATATATTTCGAAAAGGAGACTACGAGCTTATAAAGAGAGAACTTTCCTTAATTAATTGGGATATAATTTTTCAAGATAAATCAATTGATGAATCTTTGATTTGTTTTTATGAAATTATATATAAATTAATTGAAACTTACGTGCCTAAACATGTCGTAGGGGGTAGACATAATTATCCTATCTGGTACTCTAGGGCTTTAATAAATATTATTAAGGAAAAAGATAAAGTGCATCATAAATGGAAAACATATGGTAATTTATTAGACTATGATGAATTCAAACTTTTAAGACATAGGCAAAAACAGATACAAAAAACATGCTTTAATAACTTCATACTTAATATACAAGATGTTATACTGAAATCTCCAGAGGTATTGCACTCGTAAGTAAGATCAAAACGAAAAAAAGCATCAAATTATCCCAGTATAATGTATAACGAGAACGAAATATACGACGACGAATTAAAAATTTGTCAAGGTTTCAATAAATATTTCAAAAAAGATTTCAAAAAAGTTATGCAAAATTATACAGAACAGAATTATAATGTTTCTTCCTTTCCAGACGATAATTTACATATGATTAAGTTTACAGAGGTAGAAATTTTAAAGGCATTGGAATCACTTAATATACGAAAAGGTCCTGGTAGTGATAATATACCGCCAATCTTTTTCAAGAATTGTGCAAATGAGATTGCTTTTCCTGTAATGATTTTATACAACAAGTCATTAAGTGAAGGGGTTTTTCCATCCAAGTGGAAAGAAGCACATGTTGTCCCTATACATAAAAAAGGATCCGAATCTGAAATTATAAATTATCGGCCTATATCGATTTTGAATATATTGGGTAAAGTACTGGAAAAATTAATATTTAATGAATTATATTCTATTGTCAGCAGGGCCCTACCCAATAATCAACACGGCTTTATGAAAAGACGATCAACTAATTCTAATCTGATCGGGTTTACTAATGACATCTTGAATTATATGGATGACGGTTACCAGGTTGATGTTATTTACACAGATTTTGAAAAAGCTTTTGATCGCGTGGACCATGTTATTCTTATGCAAAAGTTATATGCTTTAGGAATACGAGGGGATTTGCTTCATTGGATGAAGTCTTATATATCAAATCGAAAGCAAGCGGTTAGATTGGGGGGATCTCAATCGGATTACGTTGACATTACCTCCGGCGTACCCCAGGTCTCGCATTTAGGACCATTGCTTTATAATATATATCTATTTGACATAGAGTACTGTTTTAAGCATTCAAAGTTTTTAATGTTCGCAGATGATAAAAAATATATATGAAAGTAAATAGTATTACAGACTGCTTATTGATTCAGAGTGACCTAGATAGGTTAAGTGAATATTACTTAACCAACAGAATCACTGTGAATGTTGAAAAGTGTTCTCAAATTACTTTTACGCGAAAAATAAATTCCATCGACCACGTTTATTTTATTAATAACTATTCAATTAAAAAAAATAATTTGGTTCGTGATTTAGGAATTTTATTGGACAGTAAATTAAATATGAACGAGCATATTAATCATATTACAAACAAAGCTTACAAAATATTAGGATTTGTTATTCGTTCGTGTATTCCCTTTAAAAATTTAAATTGCCTTATAAATATTTACTTTACACTTGTAAGAAGCATATTAGAATATGGCAGTTGTGTCTGGAATTCTCAGTATGGTAAATATGTAGCCGCTATTGGGGCAATTCAAGCAAAATTTATTAAACATCTTAACTTCAAAATATATAGAAATTCTGGGACCTACGAGGAAAGCTGTCAATATTTCATATAACTTCTCTTAGTGACCGTCGCGAGTTGTTGGATTTACAGTTTCTTTATAATCTTGTATCGGGCACTGTTGATTCACCAGAATTGCTTTCATGCTTAAGTTTTAACGTACCTACAAAAAGAACCCGAATAACCAAAAGTCACCTGTTTTATATACCTATTTCACATAGTAATTATGCAGCAAACTCCTTTTTCTCACGTGTGCCATTATTGTATAATAAAAAGTACTCTCAAATCGACTTGTTCCAGTTATCTAAAGTTTCTTTTAAAAACCAAATTAAACGTATTCAGTATATATAACTTTTTATACAGTATTCATTATAGTTTCACACACGTGCACATTCATACACGCACAAACATCCATATACACACAAACATCCATATACACACAAATTCATGCGTTCGCGCTCAGACACACACATTCAGATGTTCTGAAGAATAGATAAGTCTTTTTATATTTTTTTTTCTCTTTAATATTATTATTTATTATTATTGCTGTACTTCAATTTTGTAACATTTTAATTTTTTTTTTGTTTTTATTGTTTATAATCAATACACTTACCCTTGTCAATAGTTAATACAACTGATGTGTAGATCTATACTTAAGATAACATTTTGTAAGTGGAAAACTGTTATTGGCTTTATATTTTTGTACGATTTTCTTTTGTTGATTTGTAATTAATATTATACTGTTGTTTTCTATAACATAAATAAATAATAATAATAATAAATAAACTAGTTGGGCAGTATAAATTCTTTGCATAAAAAGGTAGATCATTTATATATAACAAAAATAAAAATATCCCGCACATGGCAGGGCAGGCAGAGGAAACTTGGGAACCTAGTGTTAAGACACTCCATTCCACTCCTGTTCCCCCACAGTCCTATGAATTTAGGGCAACGAAACGAAGATACTTCAGGAAAGAAAAACAATATAAAAACATTACTTGTCCACAAGCTGTCGAAGTATATAACCAGCATATGGGGGGCGTTGATTTGCTTGACTCTATGTTGGGCCTCTACAGAATTCACTTGAGATCCAAAAATGGTACAAGCGAATATTTTTCCACATAATAGACTTGTGTGTCGTAAATGCTTGGATTCTTTGGCGCAGAAACAATCCTAACAGTTACATACCTCTTTTTGACTTCAAACAAGCTGTTTCAGAACACTTACGAAAATCAGGTAAAGCTGTAATATCACGAAAAAGAGGGCGTCCTGTAAATCACAGCAGAGATGGAACACCCGTAAGTTTTATCAGCCAGGGAAGTCCCGCTCCATCTAATCCAGGAACTCCAACTCAATCAAAGAAGAAGAGAAAAGCTCCTACCAGGCATCAAGATCTCCCATTAAATTCTGTTAGAACTGATAACACCGGCCACATGCCTGAATGGGAAAAAAATCGTCAAAAATGTCAATTTTGTGGCCAAAAAACTTATACAAAATGTAGAAAATGTTTAGTATTTCTATGTTATAACGACAAACGAAACTGTTTATCACAATTTCATGATTGAAATAGCTGAATTTGTCAGTTTTCTTATTTAAAATTAATATAAATGTTTGTGTTTGATTTCTAAAAATTCTAATTAAAATTTGTGTAAGTGCATACGAACCCATTTATGGTTAAAAAAAAATTTCAGGCATTGAAAGAGCTAATTTTTTTTTAAGTGAAAACTTCTTTAGGCGCGTTGAGCGTTTTGGTAGAGGGTAAAATCCTCGGTACGCGTCACCGACATGCTAATGATAATAGTATATCTATCGCTATGGAGACCCAGACTAGCGCACGCGCAGTAGCCTGTGTACACGTATACACTAATACATCGACTTTTGGATAAGTATAATTTTGTGAGTCACGACAATGATGTAAATAATGAAAATAATGTTCAAACTTGAATTCATTGAAATTCGTGTAAATATAAATACTATGTATAATTAAGATAATTGTATATTAATTATTTTTTCAACCACTTTGTATTTATATTTTGTTCACGATTTGTTTAACCCATCATAAATGTAACTAATAAATAAAACATAAAAAAATCATATAATTTTTGCATATAGTTTTAATTACTCTCAACTTAATAGTTCCGTTTTCACTTCTATCGGCAGTCCCACGACTGCTATTAGTTTTTTTTTTTGTTTTTATTGTAAGTTTTATTCATTATTAAACACTTACTAACCATCAAATATTTTTTTTTTCATTTCCTTCATAATTCATGCAGTAGAGGGTTAAATAAAATAATTACAGCTTATAATCAATATGCATTTTTCCTTGATTGCCGATAACATAATCTAACTATATGAATGAATGCTAAGTTAGCTGATTTTTTAATTATATGTAATTTTTATTTAAAAAAATAAGACGAATGTTTTAAATTTTATTTTATTACAGATACAGTGTTTGCGACACAGCTTTTAAACAAAGCGTTAAATAAGCAAACGCAACCATCAACGTCCGCTGACGTTTTTGATAGAAGTGTCCAACTTTCCGTTTCTAATGAGGATAACCGTATTGATGAAGCATTCCTCAATACAGAGTGTACTGCTTGTCCCAGCTCTAAAACTCCACAAAGTGAAGGTAATTATAAACAGTGACCAATTGTATAATTATCATAATTATGAAATATAGCTACATACTATTATTACGGAATAAATTAATTTTGTGATTGTATTTATGTACTTTTCAGCATCTCTATACAGATGGAGTACACCTTGTGTGTTATTATTACTAGAGGTGTACAGGTCTATGAAAAATGACTTTAATAATGGAAAAATATCCAATAAAAAGTATGGGAAAATGTTGCGAAAGAGATGAAGGCACTAGGACATGCTGCGACTGGACCACAGTGTTCCTCAAAGCTACGTAGCTTAAAAAAGACCTACAAGGCAATAAAAGATCATAATAATAAATCAGGCAATGACAGAAGGACTTGGCAGTTTTTTGATGTTTTTTATAAATTCTTTAATATTCTGATTAACTTCAACATGTTTTAATAATACACACAATATTTCTTTAAAATTATCATAATGTATCATAAATTGTTATTAGATAATGGAAGAAATGTTTTCGACAACAGCTTGGTGTGATCCAGTGGCTGTTGCATCTTCCAGAGGCCTAGTAAAACATCAAGTAACAAGTGATGATAGTATAGGAGGATTGAGTAGTGGATGTCCAACAAATATTGTAAAAAATAATATTTCATTTCAGAATCAAAAAAGACACCAATAGCCACTTTGTTAGCAAAACGGATCAAACAAAAAGAAGAACATGAAATACAAAAAACTAAAAGGCATCACTATCTCAAAAACTCGTTATTTTTAAGGCTGTCTCATACATATAATATTTTGTTTAATGATGTCGACATTCACAAATTCAAAAAGAACATTTAAAAGTAATGTTATAAAGATACTATGGGACTTACAAACACAAAAATAAAATAAAATATACTATTATGTAATTGTATTTATATATTTCAATTGTATTTATTTATCCTATAACATATTAATAATTATTTTATAAAACATAACATTACCTAACTATATATGTACGTGTAACAAATGCTTAATAACTGAATATTATTATTAAAATTCCTGTAAAACATTGTACTTACTGATTGCGACCGTAATATTTTATAATTTTTTGTATTTTTTCTTATTATCTCAACGATATCTCCATAACACCCATATGTTAAATGTAGTGAAACCTGTTATTGGCTATACTATTTATTGTATATTATATATTAATACTATATTTATAAGCTGTTGGTTTTATGAATAAAATAAAAATAAAATAAAATAAAACGCATGGAAATGGATCAAAATTTTTTGAATGTTTTGGAAAAGTTAGCAAAAGCTAATAAATAACGAAAAATTTTAAATATTGTTACTCAGCTTTACGCTGTATCCCGCACATGGCAGGGTAGGCAGAGAGAATTGGGGAACCTAGTGTTAAGACACTCCATTCCATTCACATTTCCTGCTTTGCCTTGTTACCAGAGCAACGAAATAAAAACATTAAATATGTATGTAATTTGAAAATCTTAAATTATTTCCTTGAATGGGGATCAAACCCACAACCTGTCGTTTGCAGTCACACGACTTTGCCGCTGTGCCACGACGTTATTTAAATATGCCTTAAAAAATAATTTTAATTTTTATTCAATATAAATCATTGGGTAATACTGGGTCCCAGTGTCCATTCGCCTTAAAGATCGACAACGCTTCTGTAGCTCCGCTGGTGCTGATCACTTACCATCAGGTGACCCATATGCTCGTTTGCATCCATAAAAAAAAGATAACTTTCTGTTAACATTGAGCTGGTCATATATTTAATTAAAGCTTAAATTATAAGAATTGTGTCCCATACACTGTGTATATTGATTATTGACCAAATACTACATATTTTTAACCAAAGTTAATTATAAGAGTTGTGTACCATACACTATGTACAGGGTGGGGCAGAGTGGACTCCCTGATTTGATCGGTTAACTGTATAAAAACCATACAAGATTATTACAAAAGCTTTTTATTTCTGAAATCTAAAGACAATGCCATTTATTTTTCATTAAGTTTTAAAAATGATATCGTCCAGGTGACGACCTTGACAAGCGATGCACATATTCAGCCGTTCAATGAAGTTTTCAAAAACTCTACGCAGCATATCTGGCGGTATTCCAGTGATAACATCAACAATTGCTTCCTTAAGGGCTTCCAAGGTCCTTGGTCGAACTTTGTAAACCTCAGATTTGAGGTAACCCCAAAGAAAATAATCGCATGGGCTTAGATCGGGGGAGCGAGGGGGCCATGAAACATCCTCTCGTAATGAGATCAAGCGGCCGGGAAACCGTTTTTGCAAAAGTTGGCGAAAGCGAAGGGCAGTATAAGCCGTGGCACCATCCTGTTGAAATCAAAAGGCTTCCATATTTTCCTCACCATACTCTTCAATTCTGGGGAAGAAAAAGTTCTCCAACATCTGACAATAGCGCACAGCGTTCACAGTAACAGTTGCACCTTCCGATTCAAAAAAGTAGGGGCCAATTATGCCTATGGAGGACACAGCACACCACACAGTCACTTTTGGAGAATGAAGAGGTTTTTGGTGAAGAGGTCGTGGGTTTTCAGCTGCCCAGTATCGAAAGTTTTGCTTATTTACTGTGCCCGATAGGTGAAAATGTGCCTCATCACTCGACCACAGAATAGTGCCGGGTTGTGAAGAAGCCAGTATTGCATTGCAAGCATCTCTGCGTTTAACAAAATCTGCTGGCATCAATTCTTGAACAACCATCGTTTTATACGGGTGTAAATGAAGGTCTGAGTGTAAAATTCGCCTCACCGTTCTGGCCGACATTCCAAGAGCAGCAGCAAGCATGTTTCCGCGCAGAGCGCGATGGAGATTGTTCAATAGACGCTCTCACCGCCATTATGTTCTCTGGTGTCCTCACGCTCTTTGGTTGTCCGACTGGTTTTCTAGGCAGAGCAGATCCGGTCGTCCGTACACTTGTAATCCATTTCCTTATGGTTTTAGCATCGGGAACACTATCATGACGATTCAAACCGAACCGTCTACGAAATGCACGTTGGGTCGCCACCACACTATCATTATTTTTAAAGAACGTCTCGACTACAAAACCACGATGCTCACCAGTCCACCGCATGGTGACAACTAACAATGGCATCTTTCCCCCCCACCACATGAAACCTCTCCTACTCCGATAACTCGCGCAAGCGCTCTTCAGCGACTGATTGAAACTAGGGAGTCCACTCTGCCCCACCCTGTATATTGATTTTAATTTCGTTGAAACTCGATTAACTAGTCATTGTTATTTTTATTTTTTTATGTTTGAATAATTATTAATAATGAATCAAGTAATATTGGTTAATTGTTGATATAAAGAATATTAATATAAGTTTTGTTTTCCTATTTGTACCAACTTCCTTCTGTTTAAATAATAAATAAAAAACGTTTTCATTTTACCTTACTTCTTTTTATTTCTTCATAAAAAATATGTTACATTATTTTTTTCTGACTGATTGTGTGAATTCTATGTTAGTTCATTAAATTTGTGTTTTTGATATTATTGTGAAACTGTTTTATTATCCTTTCCGTTATTTTTATTTTCTATTATATTTTATGTCTCTTTAAAAAATAAGCAGGTTTCGAAAGATCAAAGAATATAAATACATTTAGAAACATTAATCTGCATATTAAGCAACAAAAAACTTTATTAGATTAAGTAATTATTATCACAACTGAAAATAATATACACTTTATCAAATTCAAATAATTCTTTATTCAAATATTCTTGAACAGTGTAGTAAGCTTTCTTGGTTAACATTTACTTTAAATTTCTCCAGTGGCAAATTCAAAATACATTATTGCAGTATAAATGCAGATTTTATATCAGCAGCGCTGCCCCATAGTAGCATCTCATATGAAAGAATACTATGAAAATAACTAAAATAAACTAGTTGGGCAGTATAAATTCTTTGCATAAAAAGGTAGATCATTTATATATAACAAAAATAAAAATATCACATATAACAAAAATAAAAATATCACTCCTGTTCCCCCACTGTCCTATGAATTTAAGGCAACGAAACGAAGATACTTCAGGAAAGAAAAACAATATAAAAACATTACTTGTCCACAAGCTGTCGAAGTATATACATATAAGTATATACCAGCATATGGGCGGCGTTGATTTGCTTGACTCTATGTTGGGCCTCTACAGAATTCACTTGAGATCCAAAAAATGGTACAAGCGAATATTTTTCCACATGATAGACTTGTGTGTCGTAAATGCTTGGATTCTTTGGCGCAGAAACAATCCTAACAGTTACATAGCTCTTTTTGACTTCAAACAAGCTGTTTCAGAACACTTACGAAAATCAGGTAAAGCTGTAATATCACGAAAAAGAGGGCGTCCTGTAAATCACAACAGAGATGGAACACCCGTAAGTTTTATCAGCCAGGGAAGTCCCGCTCCATCTAATCCAGGAACTCCAACTCAACCAAAGAAGAAGAGAAAAGCTCCTACCAGGCATCAAGATCTCCCATTAAATTCTGAACTGATAACACCGGCCACATGCCTGAATGGGAAAAAAATCGTCAAAAATGTCAATTTTGTGACCAAAAAACTTATACAAAATGTAGAAAATGTTTAGTATTTCTATGTTATAACGACAAACGAAACTGTTTATCACAATTTCATGATTGAAATAGCTGAATTTGTCAGTTTTCTTATTTAAAATTAATATAAATGTTTGTGTTTGATTTCTAAAAATTCTAATTAAAATTTGTGTAAGTGCATACGAACCCATATATGGTTAAAAAAATTTTTTCAGGCATTGAAAGAGCTATTTTTTTTTGTTTTTATTGTAAGTTTTATTCATTACTAAACACTTATTAACCATCAAATATTTTTTTTTATTTCATTCATGCAGTAGAAGGTTAAATAAAATAATTACAGCTTTATATTCAATATGCAATTTTCCTTGATTGCCGATAACATAATCTAACTATATGAATGAATGCTAAGTTAGCTGATTTTTTAATTATATGTAATTTTTATTTAAAAAAATAAGACGAATGTTTTAAATTTTATTTTATTATAGATACAGTGTTTGCGACACAGCTTTTAAACAAAGCGTTAAATAAGCAAACGCAACCATCAGCGTCCGCTGACGTTTCTGACAGAAGTGTCCAACTTTCCGTTTCTAATGAGGATAACCGTATTGATGAAGCATTCCTCAATACAGAGTGTACTGCTTGTCCCAGCTCTAAAACTCCACAAAGTGAAGGTATTTATAAACAGTGACCAATTGTATAATTATCATAATTATGAAATATAGCTACATACTATTATTACGGAATAAATTAACTTTGTGATTGTATTTATGTACTTTTCAGCATCTCTATACAGATGGAGTACACCTTGTGTGTTATTATTACTAGAGGTGTACAGGTACATATGGAAAATGACTTTAATAATGGAAAAATATCAAATAAAAAGGATTGGAAAATGTTGCGAAAGAGATGAAGGCACTAGGACATGCTGCGACTGGACCACAGTGTTCCTCAAAGCTACGTAGCTTAAAAAAGACCTACAAGGCAATAAAAGATCATAATAATAAATCAGGCAATGACAGAAGGACTTGGCAGTTTTTTGATGTTTGTATAAATTCTTTAATATTCTTATTAACTTCAACATGTTTTAATAATACATACAATATTTCTTTAAAATTATCATAATGTGTCATAAATTGTTATTAGATGATGGAAGAAATGTTTTCGACAACAGCTTGGTGTGATCCAGTGGCTGTTGCATCTTCCAGAGGCCTAGTAAAACATCAATTAACAAGTGATGATAGTATAGGAGGATTGAGTAGTGGATGATAGTATAGGAGGATTGAGTAATGGATGTCCAACAAGTAAGTTAATACCGTCTGAAAGCTTTGTTTCACTAAAATATTGTAAAAAATATATTTCATAGATGCCTGTCGTGGTGAAGCGGCACAAGCGTGTGACTGTAACCGACAGGTTCTGGGTTCGACCCCCAGTCGAGGAAATGAAATATTTAATTTTTTCTATAATTTAAATATTTAATGTTTCATTTCTTCGCTCTGGTAATAAGGCAAAGCGCGGCGTTGAGTTCCGCCACTCAACACGCAATGCCTCAAATTCGGCGGAAAGTGGGGAACGGAAGTGGAACGGAGTGTCATAACACTAGGTTTCACTTCCGTTCCCTCTGCCTACCCTGCCAAGTGCGGGATACAGCGTGAAGCTGAAAAAAAAAAAAAAAGAGAATCAAAAAAGACACCAATAGCCACTTTGTTAGCAAAACGGATCAAACAAAAAGAAGAACATGAAATACAAAAAACTAGAAAGGCATAAAGAACGCATGGAAATGGATCAAAAATTTTTGAATGTTTTGGAAAAGTTAGCAAAAGCTAATAAATAATGAAAAATTTTAAATATTGTTACTCAGCTTTACGCTGTATCCCGCACATGGCAGGGTAGGCAGAGAGAATTGGGGAACCTAGTGTTAAGACACTCCATTCCATTCACATTTCCTGCTTTGCCTTGTTACCAGAGCAACTAATAAAAACATTAAATATGTATGTAATTTAAAAATATTAAATTATTTCCTTGAATGGGGATCAAACCCACAACCTGTCGTTTGCAGTCACACGACTTTGCCGCTGTGCCACGACGTTATTTAAATATGCCTTAAAAATTAATTTTAATTTTTTATTCAATATAAATCATTGGGTAATACTGGGTCCCAGTGTCCATTCGCCTTAAAGATCGACAACGCTTCTGTAGCTCCGCTGGTGCTACACAGGGCTGTGAATACACTATGTATACTGATTATTGACCAAATGTTGTGTACCATACACTATGTACAGGGTAGGGCAGAGTGGACTCCCTGATTTGATCGGTTAACTGTATAAAAACCATACAAGATTATTACAAAAGCTTTTTATTTCTGAAATCTAAATACAATGCCATTTATTTTTTATTAAGTTTTAAAAATGATATCGTCCAGGTGACGACCTTGACGAGCGATGCACATATTCAGCCGTTCAATGAAGTTTTCAAAAACTCTACGCAGCATATCTGGCGGTATTCCAGTGATAACATCAACAATTGCTTCCTTAAGGGCTTCCAAGGTCCTTGGTCGAACTTTGTAAACCTCAGATTTGAAGTAACCCCAAAGAAAATAATTGCATGGGCTTAGATCGGGGGAGCGAGGGGGCCATGAAACATCCTCTCGTAATGAGATCAAGCGGCCGGGAAACCGTTTTTGCAGAAGTTGGCGAGAGCGAAGGGCGGTATGAGCCGTGGCATCATCCTGTTGAAACCAAAAGGCTTCCATATTTTCCTCACCATACTCTTCAATTCTGGGGAAGAAAAATTTCTCCAACATCTGACAATAGCGCACAGCGTTCACAGTAACAGTTGCACCTTCCGATTCAAAAAAGTAGGGGCCAATTTTAACAAAATCTGCTGGCATCAATTCTTGAACAACCATCATCTTATACGGGTGTAAATGAAGGTCTGAGTGTAAAATTCGCCTCACCGTTCTGGCCGACATTCCAAGAGCAGCAGCATGTTTCCGCGCAGAGCGCGATGGAGACTGTTCAATAGATACTCTCACCGCCATTATGTTCTCTGGTGTCCTCACGCTCTTTGGTTGTCCGACTGGTTTTCTAGGCAGAGCAGATCCGGTCGTCCGTACACTTGTAATCCATTTCCTTATGGTTTTAGCATCGGGAACTATCATGACGATTCAAACCGAACCGTCTACGAAATGCACGTTGGGTCGCCACCACACTATCATTATTTTTAAAGAACGTCTCGACTACAAAACCACGATGCTCACCAGTCCACGGCATGGTGACAACTAACAATGGCATCTATCCCCCCCACCACATGAAACCTCTCCTACTCCGATAACTCGCGCACGCGCTCTTCAGCGACTGATTGAAACTAGGGAGTCCACTCTGCCCCACCCTGTATATTGATTTTAATTTCGTTGAAACTCGATTAACTAGTCATTGTTATTTATGTTTTTTATGTTTGAATAATTATTAATAATGAATCAAGTAATATTGGTTAATGGTTGATTTAAAGAATATTAATATAAGTTTTGTTTTTCTATTTGTACCAACTTTCTTCTGTTTATATAATAAATAAAAAACGTTTTCATTTTACCTTACTTCTTTTTATTCCTTCATAAATAAATATGTTACATTATTTTTTTTTGACTGATTGTGTGAATTCTATGTTAGTTCATTAAATTTGTGTTTTTGATATTACTGTGAAACTGTTTTATTATCCTTTCCGTTATTTTTAATTTCTATTATATTTTATGTCTCTTTAAAAAATAAGCAGGTTTCGAAAGATCAAAGAATATATACATTTAGAAACATTAATCTGCATATTATGCAACAAAAAACTTTATTAGATTAAGTAATTATTATCACAACTGAAAATAATATACACTTTATCAAATTCAAATAATTCTTTATTCAAATATTCTTGAACAGTGTAGTAAGCTTTCTTGGTTAACATTTACTTTAAATTTCTCCAGTGGCAAATTCAAAATACATTATTGCAGTATAAATACAGATTTTATATCAGCAGCGCTGCCCCATAGTAGCATCTCATATGAAAGAATACTATGAAAATAACTAAAATAAACTAGTTGGGCAGTATAAATTCTTTGCATAAAAAGGTAGATCATTTATATATAACAAAAATAAAAATATCACTCCTGTTCCCCCACTGTCCTATGAATTTAAGGCAACGAAACGAAGATACTTCAGGAAAGAAAAACAATATAAAAACATTACTTGTCCACAAGCTGTCGAAGTATATAACCAGCATATGGGGGGCGTTGATTTGCTTGATTCTATGTTGGGCCTCTATAGAATTCACTTGAGATCCAAAAAATGGTACAAGCGAATATTTTTCCACATGATAGACTTGTGTGTCGTAAATGCTTGGATTCTTTGGCGCAGAAACAATCCTAACAGTTACATAGCTCTTTTTGACTTCAAACAAGCTGTTTCAGAACACTTACGTGCATACGAACCCATTTATGGTTAAAAAAAATTTTTCAGGCATTGAAAGAGCTAATTTTTTTTTGAAGTGAAAACTTCTTTAGGCGCGTTGAGCGTTTTGGTAGAGGGTAAAATCCTCGGTACGCGTCACCGACATGCTAATGATAATAGTACAGTAATACCCCGACTTACGCTACCTCGACTTACGCGAATTCGGAGTTACGCGATTTAATTTTCTCGTCTATTCGTTTTCTGTTTGAACGTCGCGTAGTCAAGGTCAAGCGTCGGCGTTTGTTTTTGACTCCCCCCGCCTGCATTATTATTCGTTCAGTTTACAACAGGCACAGACGTGTAGTGCGGAATCGGCGTGTAGGTACATAAGTTACGATTTTGTGTTTTTTTGTGCGTTGTGCGACGACCTGAGATATTTACTAAGAACTATGGCATCCAAACGAAGTAGAACCGACTCTTTTGCTTTAAACAAAAAGAGAAAAACATTATCTTTGGAGTGTAAACTTAACATTATTAAAGACTACGATGCAAAAATAAAAATTTGTGATTTAGCGAAGAAGTATGATCTACCGGAATCGACAGTCAGATCAATTACGAAAAGTAAAGAAAAAATTCTCGAAGCTGTGAAAAACGCTCAGTCTTTGAATTCAAGCATCATTCGTAAGCGGCATGCTATTATCGCTGAAATGGAAACATTGTTAAAATTATGGCACACCATAATTTTAACAATGTTTCACCATAATTTTAACTTGATTATCACAATAATCAAGTAAGTGTGAAAAATTGTCCTATTGATCAGAACACGGTGTGCTTTCAAGCTAAACAAATTTTTGAGAAATTAAAAGAAGAAGCTGGGGAGATGGCTAAAGATGAAACGTTTAAAGCCAGTAACGGTTGGTTCAGCCGGTTCAAAAGTCGCTGTAACTGGCATAGCATTGCAGAAAGTGGAGAGGCGGCAAGTGCAGATAAAGAGGTTGCATCTCTCTATCCAGAGAAACTCAAAGCTATGATAAATGAAGGTGGCTATACCAGCCAAACCATATTCAACGTAGATGAAACTGGCCTGTTTTGGAAGAAGATGCCTAAAAGAACTTTTATTGCGCGTGAAGAGAAAACTTTTCCAGGTTTTAAGGCCGCCAAAGATCGATTGACAGTGATGCTTGGCGCGAATGCAGCTGGTGACTTTAAATTAAAACCTCTCTTAGTTTATCGCTCAGAAAATCCAAGAGCATTGAAAAGCAAATCTAAAGCTGGTTTGCCCGTGATTTGGAAGTCGAATCGTAAAGCTTGGGTGACGGCCTCCCTTTTTGAAGACTGGTTTGGTCATCACTTCATACCTGAAGTCGAACGTTATTGCCAGTCTAAACAAATTCCGTTTAAAGTGATGCTATTAATCGACAACGCGCCAGGTCATCCTCCTGCTACTTTAACTAGTTTCGACCCACGTGTGAAAGTTGAATTTTTGCCACCAAATACAACCAGCTTGCTTCAGCCGATGGACCAGGGAGTTATCAAAACATTCAAAGCTTATTACACGAGACGATCGTTTGCACATCTGCATGAAGCTATGAGACAAAACAACGAGCTCTCTGTTAAAGAATTTTGGAAACAATTTAACGTTTTAGAAGCAGTGAGAATCATTGGAGAATCTTGGGATGAAATTTCACAAAAAACTTTAAATGGCGTCTGGAAAAAACTCTGTCCATTTTTTTTCTCCACTGAGACTCAGGCGGAATCAGTGCCAGGGCCTGATGAAATTTGCAATGTGATCAAAGACGTTGTCGAACTTGGTAGAAAAATAAATTTAGAAGTGGATAGTGATGATGTTCAAGAGCTGTTGGATTCACACAATGAGGAGCTTACAATTGATGAGCTCATGACAATGCGTGAACAAGAGGAAGAAATTGATAAACATGATTCTTTGGATCCAGTTCAATTAGAAGATCAAATGACAGTTGGAAACTTGACAGAAGCCCTCAGTTCGATTGAAAAAGGGTTAACAATTTTGGAAAACATAGACTCCAATGAAGAGCGCATTTTTGTTACAAAACATGGAATAAAAAAATGACTAGGATGCTACGACGAGATATTTATTATATTATTATATTCTTTATTGTACTACAAAATGTAAAAACAGGAATAAATAAAAAAAAACAGTTAGTGTACAAAGGCGGACTTATCTCTTTAAGAGATCTCTGCCAGTCAACCAGTGTATGTGGATACGTTACAATAAGCGGGTAAAGCAAGCACAATTTCAGAAATTTTAATTTAGATATTATTAAATAGTCATATATTTTATATAATCCATATAAAACAAATATAAACAACGAATAAATAAATATATAAGCATAGCTATTACATACATATACATACATAATTTATACAATATACATAGTATAAATATAAACTTAAATTGTACACAAAAGTTATATAATATATATCCATACATACACATACACATATATACACATACATTTATATATATACACATACATACACATATATATATACATAAGTATAAATACCAGGAAAAAGAGCTAGAAAAATTTTAACCACCGTCTAAAGTCTACGTGCTTAAAGTTGAGAGAAAATATTTTTTTAATTTGGATCTAAAGGAAATAATGGACGGGCTTTTTTGGATGGACTTAGGTAGTTGGTTCCATAATGATGCGGCATGAACTGTAAATGATTTTAGCATGTATTTAGTATTACATTTCGGTACGTCAAGCGCCGGTGTGACACAAGACCGCCTAGAACGTAAGGGGAGGGGGAGTACGGTAAAACGGGAACGCAAATAGGACGGGAAATATTGATAATTAAGAATTTTATATAAGAGTGAAAGGATGTGCATATCTCGGCGAAGTCGGATTGGGAGCCAATTAAGCTGAGCTCGAAATTGGGAAACGCGATCATACTTACGTAGACCAAAAATAAAACGTATGGCAAGGTTTTGAAGTCGCTCTAGCTTATTGAGTAGCTCCTCGGTCACATCTATATAGCAGACGTCGGCGTAGTCAAGAATTGGGAGGAGAAGAGATTGCGCAAGCATAATTTTGGTTTTGTGAGGGAGGAAATATTGGAGACGCTTAAGAGAATGGAAGGAGAAATGCATGCGTTTGCTGATATCATTAATATGTCCTGCCCAGGACATATTACTGTCAAAAGTTAGACCCAAATTCTTAATTTTCATACAATATGTAATGTCAGTTCCTGCATATAGAATTTTTGGTATTGTGTCCCAATTTATTTTAGATACTATTCTGTTTCTGCCAATAATAATTGCCTGTGATTTTTTAGGATTCACTAGCAAGCCAAAAGATTCGGCCCAAGAATGAATAGCAGAAAGATCTTTATTTATAGCTGCAATAACTTCTGACAATTCGTTCAAGTTACAAGAACGATATAATTGTAAATCATCTGCATACAGATGGTAGGGAGACGAAATGGTTTTTGAAATATTATTGATAAAAATAGAGAACAGAAGTGGAGAAAGAATACCGCCTTGTGGCACGCCAGCAGTGAGTTCTAACCACGTCGAGATTTCGTCATTAGTTTTAACACATTGGTGGCGACCGAAGAGATAAGAGTTAAACCATTCAATCACTGAGGTAGAAAGGTTAACTGCACGAAGAATGCCCAGAAGTATATCAAAGTCCACCGAGTTAAAAGCGCTGCTGAAATCCAGGAGTACCATTACGGTGAGCTTGGTGTTATCCATAGCAAATCGTATGTCCTCCGTGATATTCAACAGCGCAGTAACTGTGCTGTGAAAAGGACGAAAGCCAGATTGGTAAGGACAGAGCAGGTTATTGGAAGAAAGAAAAGAGTAAAGTTGGTTATGCACGATAGATTCAAGGACTTTGGAAAGAATAGGAAGGATAGATATAGGTCGATATTCAGAAGCGTTGGTTGGGTTGGAGTTTTTAGGTAAAGGAATGACATAAGCCTTTTTCCACTGAACCGGAAAAACATTACGTGACAGTGAGAAATTAATTATGTGGGTGATCACTGGAGTAATGTCTTCCAACACGGGAAGGATCATGTCAAGGCTTAAAAAGTCACTACCAATGGCTTTAGTGGAGATGGATTTAATACACGTCTTGACATCATCCTCAGTAACTGTTTGAAATGTGAAGGGGGGTGAGTCAGGTAGGTTAATCAAAGAAAGAAGCCTAAGGGTTTTTGATTTTAATTGAGGTTTGATATTTAAAGGTGGGGTTGCAAAAAAAGAGTTTAGGTGATGCAGATTCACTGATACACAATTCGTATCAGTGATATTACCTACCCCAAATGACTCCAAGAATCTCCAAACTTGCGCTTGAGAGAGACCTTGAATGTTGCTATGAATATAACGGCGTTTAGCATCCCTACACATTCTGTTGCAAATGTTTCGCAGTTTTTTATATGCAGCTAGGTGATCTAGAGAAGGAAACTTTTTGTTTTTAACTTTTGCTCTGTCACGCTTACTCATAAAACGTTTAATAACCGGAGTTAGCCAAGGGGCGGGTGCATGCTTCCTACGAACAGGTCTGACTGGAGCGTATTTGTCATATATGTAAATCAGTTCAGTTGTTAAGGAGTCTACCATACTGTCAATATCAGTTGATGACAATATGGGTAACCAGTTGACGTTCCTCACATCCTCTCTCAAGCGTTCCAGGTCCATATGCTTAAAATCGCGCTGAAGAAATATTTTGCCTCTAAGCTTGGGAGTGCGTAACTTATAAGAAAGAAAAATTAGATCATGGAAGGAGAATGGAGCAGTCATTTGTCCATGGGAAGCAACTAGATTAGGGTTAGAGACAAAGATTAAATCTATAAGAGAAGGCCTGCAATTAGGAAAGTGATGAGTGGGTTGCGACATTGGAAGTACATGCAAATTATACGCTTCATTTAGCGCTTTCAACAAGTCGGATCTAGTGTCATTTTTTAAAATACAAGTATTTAGATCACCCATACAGATTACATGCTCATACATTGGTAAAAGAGATTCAAATACTCCATCCAAATCATTAAAATAATTTATTTTATCATTCGGAGAGTACAGTACTCCCAGAAGCATTTTTTTTATGGTGTAAAACTATTTCTAAAAAAAGATATTTCAGGTTTCCGATGGAATCATTAGGAGAGTGTTTAATAATACTGGCAGGGATGTTATTGCGGAGGTAGATACACACGCCTCCACCGCCTTGTAGGTAACGATCGTTCCGGAACAACTGGTAACCTGGAATAGAGTAACTAATAGATGGTAAGGATGGTTTTAACCAAGTTTCAGATACGAGTATACAGTCAATTACGCCGGAGCTAAAAGATGTGAGAAGATCCGTGAGGTGAGCAGGAATGCTCTGAGCGTTGATATGTACCAGGGAAAGAGAATTTGACGGATTAGTTAAAATTTTCGATAGCTTATCTACAAGTGGTTCAGAGTCTGAAATTAGCGAAATATTGCTATCGGCAATGTCATTGTCGCTAGACGAACAAGTGAAATATTCATCATCGGTATACATAACTTATAACAATAAATAGTAAAAATAATAAAAATAAATAAAAAATAACAATAAATAAATATAAAAATAAATAAATAAATAAATAAAATAAATTATAACAAATTTAAAAATTAATATAAACTAACAACATAAATAATACAATCTAAATTTAAGTAAATCCACGTGCACAAGTTGATTGTATAACAATAACACACTAAGAAAATAATTTATCATTACGTTAATAACAAAATACTTTTAATTTTTTATATAAAAAGAATACAATAAAATAGAACGAAACCAACCAAAGACAATTATCAGTGCAAAGACAATGACAGTAAATTTATATTGATAGATAGTCTGTGACATATATATGTAAACACATTACTGTCAATTGTCAAAATATTAAAGTCGTCACGGTTATAAATATAGTACAAAAATGTTAAAAAAATTATACATTAACAATCAAAAACTATGTAAATGTACCCTTCGAAAAATGAAACATAGAAAAGCATATATTTAAGTAAAAACCGACAAAATTAAAATGGTAAAAACAAAGCTGAACCTGTTTACGTTTAGTTCTTGTCATTAGAATTCATAGCAGGATGTTCTTTTATTAAATTTTTGAGCTCGGACAGCGAAGAAATTTTGGTTTTACCTTTGTTAGGGAGTAATATAATAATGACTCCATCAGCTGTCCAACATTTCCTGATTCCATAAAGTTTACGTGCTGTTATGAAAACCTCTTGACGAGCTTTGGTTAGAAATTCTGTAATTATTATTTTACTGCCCTTTAATGTTGTTTTAGCCTTCCACACTGAAGCACGAAGCTGTAAGTTACAAAATCTGACTAAAATGGGCCGCGAACTGTCCTTTTTTGTGCCCAATCTATGACACGATTCGATTGCTGAAGATCTTACATCTGGCAACTTCATCTGGCTGGATAATATTTTGGTAACTTGCTGCAGCACATTTTCGTCTTTTTCTTCCCTTACGCCGTGAATCAGAAGAACCTTTCTTCTTGAGTGTGTCTCCAAATGGTCCATGCCAGAAGCAATTAACTCAACCTGTGATTTAAGTAATCCAAGACTTTTCCATACCAGAGTCTTGAAAGTGTAAAATTCAGCTGAGAGGGATTTTACAGTGGGTGTAGGAGCTGTAGGGCCAGATTGTGACAGGCTCTTCTCAAACTCACCCATTCTAGAGTTAAACATAGAAGAAAGTTCCTCCATATTTTTGAGAAGCTGGTTTACTGGTGTATCCATTGCAGTATTGCTTTATTATTTAGTGTTGAAAGTGTGTGAGAGAGTTTAGTGACAATCAACTTAGCACAGGTATATAAATTTTAGCACATATATACACTAAATTACTTTTACTTTTAAAATTAATACAGAGCTAACAAAACCACGTCTGTTCACTTTGATGCCTACCCGCAAAAAAAACCAATATTACGGGAGAAGAAAAAATCATTGACTCGTCAGACGACTTTGTTACAATTTATGAAACCTTCTACATCAAAATAACTTCGGATTGTGTTTATACACTCTATTAATATAGTTTGTCATATTATCTAAAATTAGATACTAATTATTTCCTAAATTATTGTTTTATTTAGTCTCCAGTCCCAATTAAATATACTTTGTATGTCTTTATATGCAAAATTGTACCCGACTCACGCGAATTCGACTTACGCGGATAGCGCTCAGTCCCACCTATCGCGTAAGTCCGAGGTATTACTGTATATCTATATCTATGGAGACCCAGACTAGCGCACGCGCAGTAGCCTGTGTACACGTATACACTAATACATCGACTATTTCTGACTGTATTATGTGCGCGTTGGACGCCTTTTGGATAAGTATAATTTTGTGAGTCACGACAATGACGTAAATAATGAAAATAATGTTCAAACTTGAATTCATTGAAATTCGTGTAAATTTAAATACTATGTATAATTAAGATAATTGTATATTAATTATTTTTTCAACCACTTTGTTCATGATTTAAATATTTTGTTCATGATTTGTTTAACCCATCATATGTAACTAATAAATAAAACATAAAAAAAATCATATAATTTTTGCATATAGTTTTAATTACTCTCAACTTAATAGTTCCGTTTTCACTTCTATCGGCAGTCCCACGACTGCTATTAGTTTTTTTTTTTGTTTTTATTGTAAGTTTTATTCATTATTAAACACTTACTAACCATCAAATATTTTTTTTATTTCCTTCATAATTCATGCAGTAGAGGGTTAAATAAAATATGTAATTTTTATTTAAAAAAATAAGACGAATGTTTTAAATTTTATTTTATTACAGATACAGTGTTTGCGACACAGCTTTTAAACAAAGCGTTAAATAAGCAAACGCAACCATCAACGTCCGCTGACGTTTTTGATAGAAGTGTCCAACTTTCCGTTTCTAATGAGGATAACCGTATTGATGAAGCATTCCTCAATACAGAGTGTACTGCTTGTCCCAGCTCTAAAACTCCACAAAGTGAAGGTATTTATAAACAGTGACCAATTGTATAATTATCATAATTATGAAATATAGCTACATACTATAATTACGGAATAAATTAACTTTGTGATTGAATTTATGTACTTTTCAGCATCACTATACAGATGGAGTACACCTTGAGTGTTATTATTACTAGAGGTGTACAGGTCTATGGAAAATGACTTTAATAATGGAAAAATATCCAATAAAAAAGTATGGCAAAATGTTGCGAAAGAGATGAAGGCACTAGGACATGCTGCGACTGGACCACAGTGTTCCTCAAAGCTACGTAGCTTAAAAAAGACCTACAAGGCAATAAAAGATCATAATAATAAATCAGGCAATGACAGAAGGACTTGGCAGTTTTTTGATGTTTGTATAAATTCTTTAATATTCTTATTAACTTCAACATGTTTTAATAATACACACAATTTTTCTTTAAAATTATCATAATGTATCATAAATTGTTATTAGATAATGGAAGAAATGTTTTCGACAACAGCTTGGTGTGATCCAGTGGCTGTTGCATCTTCCAGAGGCCTAGTAAAACATCAAGTAACAAGTGATGATAGTATAGGAGGATTGAGTAGTGGATGTCCAACAAATATTGTAAAAAATAATATTTCATTTCAGAATCAAAAAAGACACCAATAGCCACTTTGTTAGCAAAACGGATCAAACAAAAAGAAGAACATCAAATACAAAAAACTAAAAGGCATCACTATCTCAAAAACTCGTTATTTTTAAGGCTGTCTCATACATATAATATTTTGTTTAATGATGTCGACATTCACAAATTCAAAAAGAACATTTAAAAGTAATGTTATAAAGATACTATGGGACTTACAAACACAAAAATAAAATAAAATATACTATTATGTAATTGTATTTATATATTTCAATTGTATTTATTTATCCTATAACATATTAATAATTATTTTATAAAACATAACATTACCTAACTATATGTACGTGTAACAAATGCTTAATAACTGAATATTATTATTAAAATTCCTGCAAAACATTGTACTTACTGATTGCGACCGTAATATTTTGTAATTTTTTGTATTTTTTCTTACTATCTCAACGATATCTCCATAACACCCATATGTTAAATGTAGTGAAACCTGTTATTGGCTATACTATTTATTGTATATTATATGTTAATACTATATTTATAAGCTGTTGGTTTTATGAATAAAATAAAAATAAAATAAAATAAAACGCATGGAAATGGATCAAAATTTTTTGAATGTTTTGGAAAAGTTAGCAAAAGCTAACAAATAATGAAAAATTTTAAATATTGTTACTCAGCTTTACGCTGTATCCCGCACATGGTAGGGTAGGCAGAGAGAATTGGGGAACCTAGTGTTAAGACACTCCATTCCATTCACATTTCCTGCTTTGCCTTGTTACCAGAGCAACGAAATAAAAACATTAAATATGTATGTAATTTGAAAATCTTAAATTATTTCCTTGAATGGGGATCAAACCCACAACCTGTCGTTTGCAGTCTCGCGACTTTGCCGCTGTGCCACGACGTTATTTAAATATGCCTTAAAAATTAATTTTATTTTTTTATTTAATATAAATCATTGGGTAATACTGGGTCCCAGTGTCCATTCGCCTTAAAGATCGACAACGCTTCTGTAGCTCCGCTGGTGCTATACAGGGCTGTGGCCAAGGGTGATCACTTACCATCAGGTGACCCATATGCTCGTTTGCAGTGTCATATCCAAAAAAAAAATAACTTTCTGTTAACTTTGAGCTGGTCATAATATGACTGAAATGAAATTTTCTTAACTAGTACAGTATTGTGTAAGCTCTCATTAGCACTGGTAACCTTTAAAATTAATCTTAAGACTAGTGAGAAAAATAGGTATTTTGCACTTAGCTCCTTTCACAAGTCTTAAAAATAAAAAAGTTCTGATTATAAATCCTAAAAGTGAATTGACTTGAATTACATTATAATACTAAAAATGAAGACAGATTATTTTTGATTTAGTCAGAATCATTAGAATCAGTGCTTCTTTCGGCTGCAGTTAAGTTTTCATAATAGTTATGATAGTTTTTTGGTATGGTCCCTTTCTTGCACATGGTTAATAAGTCTTTCAGTTTTCCGCAATCAATACGTAATCGGGATTGATAAAGATTATTTAATGTTGCATTTTCATAACGAGTTGATTTTCTACTTATGGGTAATTCTTTGAACTCATTTTCACTTAGCTGTTTTTTATAAAAAATAGATTTCAGCGAAACTTTTCTGAATTGTAACCATTTGACATCCAACCATCTCATCGTATCACCATCAATGGTTTTATTTTTATTTGTTATTAGACATTGACTGTATGATTTGAAGTCTTGAAATTGACTGTAATCCATTTCTTTCACAATATATGGAGGATTATTGACTTTTGCTGTTCTTGCTATGGTGAACCATTGATCAGGTGTATAAATATTAATTTTTCGGCCTCTATTTTCTATTGTCGAATGCACGCTATCACATTCCATTTCGGAGTGCCCCGATTCCATAAATTTTTGGTTAATAATTTCAAAACTGAAGGTTTTTAAGGCTTTTATAAACATAGCCGCTAAAATCGTGTTGCGATTTTGTCCAGAAGCTGTATCAGAATAGAATGTTACTTCAGTTATTTCCTTGGGAAGATCAGAAAGTAAATTCCAAATACACGTAGCTACTTCCGATGCTCCCTTGGTTCCGTCAGTTTCGTGCCACATATAATTTATAGCTATTTTAGTACATAAATCATACATAGTAAAATTAAATGTCTTCATTTTCTTTTTATAATATAGCTGCCCTGTTTCTAATTGAGGTGTAAGTAAAAGTTTTTCCATATCCATTGTATAACATACAAATTTTTTATCGCTCTTAGCCCTTGTCTTATCTATATTTTTATGTTCTCTTGCCTCCTGTTTTCTCAATAAATGTAAGTCGTACATTTGTTGATGCTGCAACTTTTCTTCTTCCGACTTATTTTTAAATTGAGCACAAATATCACATTGGTCCTTTTTAGGCTTATGAAAACTGTAATTGAATTCGGTGGTAAACATGTGTTTATAAAAATATGAACTTACTGGTTCAGCATTATACTCATTACAGTATAATAGGTAATCTCGATATAGTCGATTTTCAGACAGTCCCGCTGGAAGGTACATTCGCTTTGAAGAACTCCTACAATAATGTGATTCCACTACTGGAATGGATTTTAAATGTGCTCTTACGATGTTTTTCCGATCTTCAGATATTTTATTTGGAGCAGGATTGTAACCTCTTTTGTCTTCTTCGACAATGCCACTTGATTTGCTCTTTTTCATAACAGTTTCGATTTTCTTTCCTGAAATGTCTAACGTGCCCATAAAGAAGCTCTTACATACTTGGTAGGTTCCATTTGTATTAGTTAATTTATATACAAATGAGCATTTCCTTTTACTTGTAGTTTGATCAGGTATTGCATACCGTCTTTTTGGCGAGCTTTTAGTGATGCATTTACTAATGTAGGCCCATCTAGATCGTTCGTCAGTTAAAGTCATATAATCATTAAATATATCTTTTCTATCCTGTTCGCTAATATTTTCATTGCATTTGTCACACTTACAGGACACTAATTTGATTGACTTAGCTCTCACAATATTTCCAGCCTGAGACAAGTGTTCTTTCCCTGCAAGCCTTAGCTGTCTTTGTTTATTTCTTTTCCATGTTTCTGGAGCACGTTTCCGTTTTCTCGACAACTTTTGACTGACGTGAGGTTCTTCAATTTCTTGTAAGATGTGTGTCTCATCTGGTGTAATAATTTTTTTAATACACTTTCTTTGTCTTTTCCTCTTAGTTCGAGGTGTAGAATCTTCACTGTCAGAGTAATGGGAAGTGGAAGTTTCAGGAACATAAATTGGGTCTCTATCTGCATCTGATCCAGAAAAGGGATCTTCATCGTCTTTACTTCTTGCATACTGTTTTGAAGAGAAAAAAGTTGACGGTGTACACGGGGTTGAAATTTCATTAGAAACTAAAGACTCAGAAATATTTAGTGTAGGGTTATTTTCAAACGAATCCAATATTGTTTCAGAAACATTACTTTTATCCGAGTCTGGGACATAGGTCTTGTCATCGTCGCTAGGATCTAAAAACTCCAAGAGGCGTTTATCCACGGATGGTGCAGGCGAAGATTGTCTCGAGTTTAATGATGATTCCCGAAGATTTTCAGAAGGCTTTGTAGCCAAACCTGTGTGCAAATTAATACCTGATTTAAAGATTTGTTTGTAGGTTTATTCAAAGTTTTTTTCAATTTAAATTTACAATTTACGATCAAGATTTTTTTTATTTTTATGATTAAAAAAACCACGCAAAAATACTAATGAAAGACTTACCATTATCATCCAAAATCTTTGATACTGAAAGACACTTATTCACTATACGTCTACTACGAACACGGCGCAGGTCACTCATTTTGACACGCACTGCACTTAACTTTACATAAGTTACAACTGACACGAATGAAGTCAAAACACTACTGAAGATGAACCATGCAAAACAGTAATTTTATATTACCAAAGATACCAAAATAGACAATAAGCCCAAATCGACCTAGCACCTTGCTAGAGGTAATTACAAACAAGTGCAATGCACGTGTGGACAGCGCGGTACTAATAACTACTTACAAAAAGAAACCTTTAGTTACATTTCCTTATCTAAATTACCTAATTAGCTTAATAGAGAAGTATCCTTTGTACAATGGACTATTTACCCGCGCAGGTGTGGCTTATCTCCATTCACAAACAGAAATCCTCAGAATTTTTGGAACAATAAAAGTGAGTGGTGAAAAGAGCTGAGCCGCATACAAATATTTCACTACCTAAAAAAAGACAACCATTTTTATATTAGCCTCCTTTCACAATTTCAAAGAAAACGTAGAATAATTGCATATATCACTTAGATCTCTTCACTACTAGATAGAACACATTATTTTGAGTATGTTGGTGCTATTAACTCAATTTCACCAAAAGTGTGGGTTAGCTCTCTTCACAGCCAATACGACGATATATTTAATCAAAGCTTAAATTATAAGAATTGTGTCCCATACACTATGTATATTGATTATTGACCAAATACTACATATTTTTAACCAAAGTTAATTATAAGAGTTGTGTACCATACACTATGTATATTGATTTTAATTTAGTTGAAACCCGATTAACTAGTCTAGTACTAATTATTAATAATGAATCAAGTAATATTGGTTAATGGTTGATATAAAGAATATTAATATAACTTTGGTTTTCCTATTTGTACCAACTTTCTTCTGTTTATATAATAAATAAAAAACGTTTTCATTTTACCTTACTTCTTTTTATTTATTCATAAAAAAATATGTTACATTATTTTTTTCTGACTGATTATGTGAATTCTATGTTAGTTCATTAAATTTGTGTTTTTGATATTACTGTGAAACTGTTTTATTATCCTTTCCGTTATTTTTAATTTCTATTATATTTTATATCTCTTTAAAAAATTAGCAGGTTTCGAAAATGATTTTATTAATGACATTCTCTTAATCGAAATGACTGACGTTCAAAATATATTCGAAAAAATATATATTCAGCTTCCATAAAAAAATACAGGAAACAAAACAGAGCACTTTCTAATAGCCATTTCACAAAAGAAATGAAAAATGGTCAATCACAATGGAAAGATCTTGGCTAATATATTCAACCAGTGTTGGTGCTGTTTTTTGTTTGCCTTGCAAACTTTTTTCTAAAACCTCTTCTTCTCAATACACGACTTTTCTGATTGTAAACACATAGGAACTTGTTTAGAAACTCACGGAAATTCTAATGAACATAAGAAATTAATATTAGTGTGGTTAACACGAAAAGAAAATAAATCTGTTTTAGACAAGCAGCTTCAAGAGCAATTAAGAAAAGAAACAATATTATCATAATGGCCTAAAACGGGTAATTGCAGTGGTAAAATTTTTGAGTATAAGGGGCTTAGCATTTAGAGGTTCGGAAGAAGTATTTGGTTCTCCACATAATGGTAATTTTATGGGAGCTCTGAACCAATTGGAAGAGTTCGATCCATTCATTCGTGAACACATTGAACAACGGGAGCTGCGACCAAAACCGGTAATATTGTACTTATCAAAAACAGTATATGAAGAAATAATTGAGATCATGGGCCGCCAGCTAATTATACAAATTATAACTGAAATAAAAAACGACGACACAAAGTATTATTCAACAGTGATGGCTTCTACACCAGATCTGTCTCACAATGATCAACTTGCTCTTGTATTACGATACTGTTTTCGGGGAAAAGTATATGAAAGATGTGTAGCCTTCATTAAAATTAGTAGTCATACTGCCTTATATTTATTTAATATTCTACAAGACTTTATAGAAACAAATGGATTACTGCTGAGTTATTTTAGGGGGCAATCTTATGACAACGCTGCCAATATGGCGGGTCATTACAATGGTGTACAAGTACTAAAACAAAAAAATAACACCGCACATTATGTGCCATGTGCTGCGCATTCCCTTAACCTAGTTGTTGTAGAATCTGTTAAGGTTGCAAGCGAAATTGTAAACTTTTTTGGAGTAGTGCAACAAATATACGTTTTCTTTTCTGCTTCGACCCTTAGGTGGGAACTGTTGAATTGTGAAATAAAATTAACCAGACCAGATGGTCTTGCCACTATGATGCTGTCAAAGCCTTAAAAAATAATTATGATGACATTAAGAAAATTTTCAAAAGTTTCAGCGAAAATGAAATTGAGAAAGTTGATTAAAGAAAAGAGGCTCAAAATTTATGCAGTAAAATGGCGAAACTCGAGACTGCAATTTTGATTATCTTTTGGGAAGAAGTTTTGGAGAGATTATTTAGTTAATAAAAAATACAAAGCCCTGGTTTAGACATTCGTGAAGGCAACAAGTTAATTGTGTCATTAAAAGATTTTGTTTGACACCAATCAAATCAAAAGCTAAAGGAATACGAAGAGAAAGCTAAAAAATTAAGTACTAGTGCAAAATTACTTAAACTCTATTAAATTTATTTCCAATCGCCAATATGGCTACAGATCTAAAAGTAATACTACCACAGCAACTATTGATCTAGTCAGTAAATTAAAACAAAATATTGATCAAAAGAAAATAGCTTTAGGTGTGTTTATAGATCTTAAAAAGGCTTTTGATACGGTAAGCCATTGGCTTCTTCTTAAAAAATTAGAATCCATAGGTATCACCGGTAGCGCATTAAAAATATTTCAGTCATATCTTACAGGTAGAACACAAATAGTTATATCAGGCAAAACTAACCAAAGCAAAATATTATCACCGGCATACCACTACTAGAAAAAACTTATGAAAAGTACTTCGGTCTATATATTGACAGTCAATTGAACTGGAATATTCATTTAGAAAAAATAAACAAAAAAATATTATCACTGCGTGGCTCACTACGTAACATTACTAAATGCATTCCTCATGGCTTAAGATATATAATTTATAATGCCTTAGTTAAACCACACTTTTTATATCTTATCGAAATCCGGGGTACTGCTGCCAAAAATAAAATAAAAAAACTTTAACGTCAACAAAATAAGATTATTAAACTACTGTTTAACTATCACTACTTAACGCCAACTAAAACAATTTATAAAGAAACAAAATTAATAAATATAGAAAATTCATACATATACAACACTTGTAATTTTATTCAAAAATATTTAAATGGGACGATCCATTAGTATGGATAAGGTTAGTATCTTACGTTCACTAAAGTAAAACAAGTCATCCAACGTAGTAGTCGGCGTGCTAGCTGCCTCGTTATACCTAAACATCGAACAAATTATGGCAAAACTCTAATAACTACTAACGGAGCGCGGCTGTATAACGACATACTCTCACATGTTAAAAATGTTACTTCTTTTAAAATTTTTAAGAAACAATTGTTCGGATATTTACAAGACAAAAATGTAAATTTACTATTTTAATTAGTTAGCTGCTTTATTTTTATTATTATTATTTAGTTTTGTAAGTTGTGTTTGGTAATTTTTGAAAGTGAGATGTACATATATTTATGGTGATTTTTATTTTATACAAAATTATATTTTTATCTTTACTATACAGTGTTTTTATCTTTACTATATATTATATTATTAAGCTGTAACTACTAATGTAAATTATTGCCTATTATTTATTTTTGTAACGTCTGAAAATATATTCTACTAAAATGTTTTAAACAACGGCGATAGACGACTTAGATTAAGATAGACTTAAGTTAAACTATGTTATCGCATAAGTGACATTGTGTCTTTGTTGATAATAAATTTCTTTAAACCAAACCTAAACCTAAACCTGATCTAAGAAGAACCGGCGATAGAAACTCAGCAGGACAAGTCTTTTTTTTAATCAAAATTTTATATTATATAGTTAAATGACTATGATAAATTTGAAATAGCCTGGAGCGAGCATTTTATCCCAAATTGTGTTATCATTTATGAAATCGTTAACACGGTAATAACCTTTAACATACAAACGTCTTTTTACAAATTTCTTAAAATGTGAAATAGAAAATTCTCGGACGTTTTTTGGAATCCTATTGTAAAAGCGTACATCCTAGCCCATAAAAGAATTACGGAATCGATGCAAACGAGTTACAGGCACAATAAGTTTAAACCTATTTCTAGTATTAATATTATGTACATCACTGATTTTAGTAAATTTATTAATATTTTTCCTTACATACATAACATTTTCTAAAGTGAATTGAGATGCAACGGTCTATATGTTAATCTTTTTAAACGTTTCCCTTAAAAAATCTTTGTGGCCTAAGTTATAGATTAAGAAAGAAGAATAAGAAAAAGGAGAAATAAAGAATAGAGAAGAAAAAGAGAGAGAGAATGACGTACGCGGAGTCAGTGGCTAAGAACAGCGGCTCTGTGATCACCAAAGGTCAGACTGGTCACCCGATACACTCCATAATAGTGTCGTCGGCAAACGCTAACGATAGTGGAGAGGATGTTATAAACTAGATCCGCTCCGCTGTTGAGGCTAAGTCGACCGGCATACGAGTGGATCGGGTTGGAAAAGCTAAGGAACAGAAAGTGATTACAGGCTGCTCTAACAAGGAGGACCTACAAAGAGTAAAAGAAAAGCTCAACTCCCGACAAACGGGCCTCAAAGTAGAGCCTAAAAAAGCCATGACGAGGCGCTGCTTTTTAAAGCTTTGATGAGCGCTATAATTAGTGACTTACCTTCCATCGGTTCTGTGATCACCAAAGGTTCGGCTGGTCACCCGATAGCATTTGCGGACGACACTATAATGGAGTGTCCATTATAGTGTCGTCCGCAAATGTTAACGACAGTGGAGAGGATGTTATAAACAAGATCCGCTCCGCTATTGAGGACATATCGACTGGCATACGAGTAGATCGGGTTAGGAAAGCTAAGGACCAGAAAGTGATTACAGGCTGCTCTAACAGGAGAGACTTACAAAGAGTAAAAGAAAAGCTCAACTCCGGACAAATGGGCCTCAAAGTAGAGCCTAAACTAAATAATAATCCACTAGCTATAATACGGGACGTCTTATAATACAATACCGACGAGGACATATTGAACTCTCTTAGGATACAAAATGTCAGCCTTTTGGGCCACATCAAGGAGGAAGAATACAGGGCTTCCGTTAAATATAGCCGGCAGGCCAGAAACCAGTATAGGAGCCACATTGTTCTCCAGGTATCGCCAAAGACGCAGAAGGATGTTTAATATAAAGATGTTGTATACTCAATAATATGTTTATTAAATTACTTATAATCACTTTAGTTTTACACGTATATATTAACACCATGACAGTTTTACGGGAAGTGAGTAAAAAGAGAAACTACTACATCATGTTTTGTCTCATCTATTACATTGTTTTATAATAATGCGTTCCATTTAACTCAACACCCCACCTCAATGTAATAAATGAGACCAGACTATACTATACATACATTCAGAACCAATATAATATGACCTTTACATAGCATTAACAAAACAGGTAAGAAATATACACTTTACATAAGACCACACTTTTCTATAAATTTTAACAACAACTTTTTTTTCAACGGCTTTGTGTACATGTCTGCCACTTGTTCAGTGGTAGATATGTATTTTATATTTATTTTTCCAATCAAAATTAACTCTCTAATATAGTGATATTTTATATCTATATGCTTTAGTCTTTTTACAGTAGTAGTATTTGCTACCATAATGGCTGACTGATTGTCACATAATATTGTAACTGGACATATGTTAAGAATGTTAAAATCATTAAGCATGTTAATCAGCCAACTAGCTTCACTAGACGCCATGCTCATTGCCACATACTCTGCCTCAGTAGATGATATGCTTACAGTATTTTCTTTTTCTCTTGACTTCCTGTCCCGAACATCTCCACCCCAATCAGCATCACAATAACCCAATAGTGTTTCATTATTACATTTATATACAAGCTTATAGTTTATTGTATGTTTGATGTATCTTAAAACCCTTTTTAAGGCTACTAATAAACTTTCACTAGCTTGGTCTTGGAATCTACTCAGTACTGATACTGCCACACATAGGTCAGGCCGAGTGCCTGATATTGCATACATCAGACATCCAATAATCTGTCTACACAATGTTTCAGTCTTTTTATCTACTTTAAATTCATTTTCTAATATTTTAGTGTTAAAATTTTGGTCCAAAGGTGTACTTATAGGTTTACAGTTATACATATTAAATCTATTCAATACATTTTCTAGATATGTTTTTTGACATAATTCTGTTACCCCATTATTTAAATATTGTTTAATATTTATTCCCAAAAAATCTGTAACTAACCCAAAATCTTTCATTTTAAATTCCTTGCTTAGCATTAACTTAAATTCACATACTTTACTTGCATCAGATCCAAAAACTAGTAAATCGTCGACATAAATAATTACATACATTTGTTGTTTATCATTACATTTTGAATAAAGACATGAATCACACTGAGATCTTTTAAAACCTTCTCTAATCATAACAGAATTGAATTTTTCATTCCAGTATTTTGGAGATTTTTTAAGGCCATATAGGGACTTATTTAACCTTACAATGTTTTCACCATTATTATACGCCCCATCAGGTAATTTTAAATAAACATTTTCCTCTATATCACCATACAAGAAAGCACCTGTAACATCCATTTGTGAGACTGGTAAGTTTAGTTTAGTTGCTACTACTAAAAATAATCTGAATGTAGACAATTTTGCTACAGGAGCATAAATATCATTAAAATCTAATATGTCATGTTGCTCGAACCCCCGAGCTACCAACCTAGCCTTATATTGCAAAGTATTATTATTATTCTTAATCTTAAATACCCATTTACTACTTATAACTTTGGTATTATCAGGCACCTTACAAATATCCCATGTGTTATTTTCCTTAAGGGTTTGTAATTCCTTTTGTATTGCTTCTTGCCACTTACAAGAGTCCGGACTATTCATGGCTTCTTCAAACGTCTTAGGCTCACTCTCAGTCACTAAAGCATTGTGACATTCATAAAATGCAGTCTGCTTCCTTACACGAGTGCCTTGCCGTCTGGTGATTTTATTGTTGCCACTTGAGTCGCCGCTTTCACTTGGTTCATACACACTTTCATCACTTTCAGTACCACTTCTGACTTCTTGATAACTTTCCTCCGGAGGGTTTACACATGTTTCCTCACTTTGCTCTTGTATTTCACTGGATTCACTGGTTGATAACTGTATAGGTAGATCATTTGAATTGCTGTTCAACTTTCCAACATCACTCTGATTCTTTTCCGGGAAAACAATATCTCTTCTTGTTTCAACACAATTACTACAAGGGAAATATATTCTATATCCCTTTGTAGTTTCTCCATAACCTACAAAGAGGCCTTTTTTTCCTTTTGCGTCCCATTTCTTCCTCTGTACTTTTGGTATATGGACAACAACGGTACTGCCAAATATTTTCAAGTTATTTATATCATATGTTTTATTGAACCACAATTCATAGGGAGTTTTTGTTGGAACACTGCTTTTACCAGTTCTGTTTATAATATAGGCTGCAGTATTGATTGCTTCTGCTCATAATTTCTTTGGTAAATCCTTGGCACATAGCATTGTTCGAGCAGCCTCAACTAGTGTCCTATTTTCCCTTTCAGCATTACCATTCTGCTCTGGGGTATAGGGCACAGTTGTTTGATGAATAATACCTTTTAGTTGGAACATTTCCTGGACCTCTTTGTTAATGAATTCTGTTCCATTGTCACTTCGGAATATTTTAATTGTGTTTCCTGTTTCATTTTCCACCTGAGCAATAAAGTTTCTTATACAGTTCTTAATTTCTTCTTTAATTTTCACAAAGTAAACCATCCTGTACTTTGAGTAGTCATCTTTAAATACAACAAAGTATTTCGAACATCCTACAGACGTCTCCTCCATCGGCCCGCATGTATCTGCGTGAATTATTTCACAAGTTTTCGTACTCACATTATTACTAGTAGGAAAGGGCAAACGGTGAATTTTACCTTTCAAGCAACTCTCACATTTCATTGAATCATTCACATGAAAATTGAGATTGTGTTTCTTCAATATATCCTTTACATATTGTATGTTTTGATGGGCTAACCTTTCATGCCATGAATGCAAGTCTCCGTGAGTAACTTCTGCAGCATTAACTGAGCAATCCGTATAATATCGACAGTCCAACTTATACAAATTACCGCTTCGCTGTGCGACTGCTACAATTTTGTTGTATTTGTCGTAAAATTCGCAACTATTTCGGTTTGTTATCAAAACATAACCTCTACTCGTGATACGATTGACAGATAACAAATTCATTTTTAGTTCAGGGACATAGAGAACGTTGTCTATGGTCGTATGAATATATTTCGAACCGTTCCATAATTCTAGCGCCACCTGTCCGCATCCTTCGGCACTAATCTGCATACCGTTACCTACTGTCACCATTTTGTTTGTAACACTTGAATACGACAAAAAAAGTTTATGATCGCAGCACATATGTTCGCTGGCACCAGAATCTACTAACCACTGAGTTTTACGAAAACTATCGCCTATTACACTTTCTACAACGAATGCATTGTTCTCCTTTTGTTTCTTGAAACGACACTGACTTTTCACATGTCCAACTTTATTACAATAATAGCACCTCTGCTCGTACCGACAGTCTTTGTTGTTGTTGTGTGAATTGTTCGAACTTACACTTTTATTATACCTATATTCATTTTGATAATGCCCTAATTTATTACATTTGTAACACTTCACTAATTTTTTGTTAAAGTTTTTCTTGGCAACGAATGCAGTAGACAAAGACGATTGTGCACTTTCTTCCCCGTTTTTCTCATTTATTCTTTCCTCTTCTATCAACAACCTGGCTACTAAATTATCATAGGTCTGCTTGTCGTCAGGTGCTGATTCCCAGGCAGACACAAAATGTTTATATCGATCTGGTAACGACATCAATACTTTCGTTATTACGAACTTATCCGATATAGATTCACCGAGCAATTTAAGTTGATTTTGCATTTCCTGTATCTTTGATAAGAAAGTAGACATCTCTGCACCTTCTTCGAATTTGAATTGGAAAAATCTTTGCTGAACTATATGAATGCTCGTCTCCGACTTTTGTTCATAGACGCTTAGTAATTTACGCCACATTTCAGCCGAGGTTTCGCATGATAAAATATGTACCATGACTTCTTCTGACATCCTCGTGACCAGCAATGTCTGAGCTTTTGCATCCAGAGTTTTCCATCGAGTACGATCAGCGATATTTTCAGGTTTTATCGTAGTTTCGTTTACTATATCGTACAAGCCCTGGCCTCGCAACAAAACTGTAGTCTGAAATCGCCATATATTCCAGTTCTTAGAACCTTCCAATTTTATTGTTCCATTTCCGTGTAAATCCATTGTATTTTTTTAACTTCACTGCTTCCTGCCTTGTTCCAAAACAAGAACAAGTAATTCCTTCCCGGCAAATTCTAACCTCCAAGCCACGCCACGCGTACGACGCCCCGCACGCTTTTTGCTTATACCAGTGATAACTTCTTGTGTATACTTTTATCCAATCTAATTACGCCTGGGCCCATAACCAGAAGGATGTTCAATATAAAGATGTTGTATACTCAATAATATGTTTATTAAATTACTTATAATCACTTTAGTTTTACACGTATATATTAACACCATGACAGTTTTACGGGAAGTGAGTAAAAAGAGAAACTACTACATCATGTTTTGTCTCATCTATTACATTGTTTTATAATAATGCGTTCCATTTAACTCAACAGCTACTGTCTGGCAGGCACTGATGAAGTCGGGAGAATCTTGCAATCGTGCATAGAGAAACGTGGATCTGTGAAGAGCAGTGGCAAAGGACCAGTCTCCCTTGATCCAGTGCTCGCGATGCTTGGGTTATGGCCACGGCAGAAAGCTCTTTACCGATACTGTCTGTGCACCTAAAAAGTGATTGTCCGATAAGGCTGGCCGGTGGAGAGCCAACATGTAACAACTGCATTGCAGCAAAGTTGGACTACTCGAACCACAACAGCTTTGATGAGAACTGCCCGGTAAGGAAAAAATGGGATAGGCTAGCCAGATCATCTGTAGCCTACTGCTTAGGTCGTTCAGGGCCAACGGTAAACTCTGCAGCCAGAAATGAGCGGGCTCCCCCCCAGGAAAAAGTATATAGGGCTCTGCAAGCAAACCTCAAAAGAAAAAAACTAGCCCTATAAGAATTTATCTTGGAGGCGGAAAAGAGAAGAGTGAGCATAGGGATTAGCTAGGAGCCATACGTCAGTGCTGAGGGTTGTATAAGATCGAGACCAGGGTACAGGATAGTACAAAAAACATCTAATCTTACGAAACCGGTGAAGAGCGCGGTCGTGATATTTGATATCAATATTCAAATTATTGATCGTTAGATATTAACCACCGAGAACGTAGCCGTCGCAACCCTTAGGACCGACGCTTGGGATATTACTGTAATCTCAGTGTACCTAGAGGGATCTCTACCAATAGAGCCCTATATAGAACACATAAAAAACATCAAAACTCACTTGAACAATACCAACATCATCCTGAGCTGGGACGTAAACGCATGGAGTACGTGGTGGGGGAGCGAAAAAGAAGATCACCGAGGTGAGATGCTTGCCAGAGCCTTCGAGGAAATGGGCTTAGAAATCTTAAACGAAGCTGGAAGAGTTTTTGCCAGGCTCAGTACCGAGAGACTGTGTGGGATGGCATCTATAGAGTGCTAAGAAAGACGTAATCCAGGCATGAAGACCAGCCTTTAGTCCTCAACCAAATAGCTTTAATCCCACGCGAGTCGGCTGAGTTACTGGCGAAGACGTTCTTTCCCCAGGATAACGAAAAGAGGATAGTGAACACCATAATAAAGTAAGGACCACATCAGAAAATATAAATTCTGCAACTCAGAGAGGAGACACGATGGACCCGTCTTTTACTCTTGGAAAATTGGAACACGCCCTCAACAAGTCAAACCCGAAGAAGGCACCGAGAGGAGACGGCTTTACCGCCGACATATGTAGGCAGGCCGTGGGAATCAACCCGGAGATATTCCTGGCCCTATTAAATAAATGTCTCGAGCTATAAAGGAAAGTGACTGTCCGATACGTTGACAAACACCACAGCTTAACCACAACCAAAGGGTGCATACAAGAATCGATTGCGGGTCCAAATTTTTGGAACCTGGTGCTGGGCCCCCTCCTTGATGACATAGTGGTGATGGGGTGCACGTACAGGCTTTTGCGGACAATATCGTTCTGGTGATCTCGGGAAACTCGGGTATTCAAATAACAAACATAGCTCAGCAGGTACTAACCCACGTGTACGAATAGGGTGTATGTAAAACTTCCCATAGGTTTAATGAGGAGCAAACTTTAGTTTGTTTTAATGATAGTCACACAGAGGATGAAATTCAATACCTCATTCGTACAAATGGGAGCTTAAATTATACCCCCATAGAAATTGTTAAAGAAATTAAAATATTAGGTATGATTATAGATGAAAAGCTGACATTTAACAACTATATCAGAACAACCTGCAAAGTGCTCTAAATATACATAAAAGTTTGGCAAAATCTGCAAAAATTTACTGGGGGCTGAATTCCGAGATCGTCCGAACGATGTATTCTGCGGTAATTGAACTACTACTAGTGTTCTATGGGGCCAGCGTGTGGGCCTCGGAGGTGGGGAAGATTGGAATTCGAAAGTACCTGGACACCGTTCAGAGAGGCTTCGCCCAGAAGATGATAAAATCTTACAGGACAGTGTCTCTGAACGCTGCCATGGCGCTGAGTAGGCTGATCCCCCTCGATCTGAGGGTGCACGAGGTGGCGAGAGCCTACGAAGCAAAACGTGGGAAACCACAAGACTTCCTTCACGGAAGGAGTGTCGAAAGCAGAGCTCATTACAGCCAAACGTCCCATCCGTCTGAGAAGCTGGGGATGCATTTCGATTGCATTGAGGGCCTGGAACCGGACAGGGTGAGTGGCTATAACCTTAAGGGCATGGCGATTTACACGGAAGGGAGTAAAATTGATGGCGGGGAGGGGAAGCCGAAGTGCTGGCCAGAAAGTTTGTTTTATCATCTTTCTGTACAGTTTTTCATGCGGAACTCTATGCATTCTACCAAGCCACCAGGATTGCGATGGGATCCTCGGAGGAATCGATATGTTTTCTTCGTGTCTCCAGATCGAATAACTCAAACGCTTTGTTGGTAGACCAGGATGCGTCCCACCCAATGGCATTTTTCATAGAAGATAATTTAAAAAGAGCGAACAAAGAGGGCAAAACTGTCAAACTCTTCTAGGTAAAGGCGCATGTCGGCATTCCAGGCAACGAGAGAGCGGACGAAATGGCAAAACTTGCGCCTCGAAACACACACAAAGCTTTAGATTATGACGAGTGTCCGACTACCTATATAAAAAAAAATCAGGGAAGAAACAATCGAAAAATGGAACATAAGATACGGCGAAACTAATAAAGGGCAAACTACGCAGACTTTTCTACCTACAGTCAATAAAGCTTATAGCATAACAAAAAGAATAAAAATTACTCCGCTACTTACGCAAGCACTATCAGGCCATGGGGGCTTTGGAGAATATTTGGCAAAGTACAAAATAAAAAGTAGCACCAAATTTGAATGTAACCCCGAAAAGGAAGAAACCATAATACGAGATGTATTGCCCAATATTATAATTGCCCTCATCGATTGCCCAATATTCTTCAGAGCCCGCACTGACACTGAGCAAAAAATGGACGCCCCCATATCAATACAAACCATTCCCGACTTTATAGAACTCTAAACTTAAATTTAAAAAGCGTATAACAATTTTGAACGAAGCAGGATTTGAACCCGCGCCTCTGGAATACCTTTCCAGCGCTCTGACCAACTAAGCCATTCGTTCTCACCGAGCTTCGTCGAAATTCTTATACGCTTGTTACATCTTATTTATGTTGTTAGCATCTTTGTAGGGAGATTTTTACAAATTTCCGCTACCCAAATTTAAATTTAAGTTTAGTATTTCTGTCCTAAGTGTGGAATAACACTTTGAAAACATAGTAAAAATATTATAGAACTCTGTTGTCGTATAGCAAAATATTGCATGCAGAAAAGTAATAGTAACTGTGTTTAAGAAAAATAGGTACATATGTATGTATGTGTTAATGTATAGGTATATATATATATATATATGTATATAATATAAAATGAAGTGACACATAATTACTTATCACCTACGATTAGATTTTACCGTGTATACATAATTGTATATTTAAACTACAATGTATACGTTATAGTTCTTTAAGCATACGTTTTTAAAAATAAGCAAAGTTATATGCAACTAAACTAATAATAGTATATAAAAATATTTAAAACATAAAAAATAAACGTCCAATGAACTTACGTATTATATCAATTTCTAAAGTATTTGTTTCTATTAACAACATTTATCAGAAAATAATAATAATAATAAAATTCCAATATTTCCTTCAAGACAGAAAAAGTCTCCGGTTACGCCAGAGGACCAGTGGGCCAATACAAAAAAAATAATGTAATTGTTTTACAACATTCAAAAGTATATTGACTTTCACAATTTTCGTTTGAGGTGAATATAATATATTTTATTTTTTTACTATTCAACAGTAAGTTATTAGCGCTAAACCAATATACTATGTTAGAGAGAGAGTATTGTTTACTTCGTCATATACTTTTTGTCTCCTTTGCATTTAAAAAAAAAATAAAAATCAACGAAGAATCAAATCAACAAAAAATACTATCTCATGGCTCCTTTCAACTAAATAAGGTAAATCATTTATATATAATAAAAAGAGAAAGGTCCAAAAATAGACCCCTGTGGGACCCCCATACTGATAAGACACCCAGGAGATTTCCTGGGTCACATTACCCTTCTGAACCCTATTAGTTAAATAAGAGTTCAGAAGATCAAGTGCACGTCCTCTTATGCCATAATGATGTAGCTTCATGACCAATGTCGAGTGATGCACCCAAATCAAATGCTTTGGAAAAGTCGCAGAACATGCCAAGAGCATCCTGCGATCCTTTCCACGTCTCATAAATACTCTTTAAGAGAGACCTACGCTGGCGTCCATAGTAGTGCGACCCATAGTAAAACCATACTGTTTATCATGCATTAATTTATTTGAATTAAAATGCATTATTATTTGATTTAAAATATTTTTTTTTAGGAATTATTTTTTACAAAATGAGAAAATGAGGGTAGCACAGACATTGGTCGAAAATTGTAAGGATCAGATCCTTACAATACCTGATTTATATATACTATACGATTTATACAAATATAGGTACGATTTTACAAAATTTCATTAGGTCATGAAACACAACATACTCTAGACAATTATTCAATATATCAGCAAAATGCGATGGTACGACAGCGTCTATTATATGACTAATCAACTTGACAGTGATACCCCACAGATCTGATGTTTTCTTAGTATCCAGGGACTTAAATGTCTTAATAATGTCACTTGAATTGAAAATTACATTTTATTTGTGAACGCTCTCCTTAATTAATGTTTCAGCGACAGTTGTGGAAGCTATAAGAGTTTTGATTGTGGAAACTGGAATATCAGTTAAGAATGTATTAAATTCACAAGCAACTTCTTGATCAGAGCTGGTAACGCCATTGTCTTTTTTAATTTAAATTCATAATTAGATTTCTTACCTTTTCCAGTTTCTCAATTTGTTATGTTTCATGTCATTTTTATTTTATCAGAAGATTTTTTAATTTTGTTTCTAATATGTAATGATTTGGCCATAGAACATACTTTTTTAAATAATTTAGAATAGTTTTTGACATGGTAATAAATGATTGACTGTGTTTACATGTTTTCTCATTATAAAGTTCATATAACCTTTGTCTACTCTTATGAATTCCCACAGTCGCCCAATCATGAAATGATAAGAAACTCCTGTATGTATGTATGCTTATATCTTTAAAACTACGCAACGGATTTTGATGCGGTTTTTTTAAATAGATAGAATGGTTCAAGAGGAAGGTTTATATGTATAATAACATGCTTCATATATTAGAGACGTGGCCCTACACAAAGATTTCGAATTAGAGTCACTTAAGGAATTCTGCAAATGCTTAGCCAAACGCTACTATGAGCGTGCAGATGAGCACTCTAACCCCCTCATCGTTTCAACGTGTATATACGCTCCTCACCCACACCCGCTTCTACGACGCTCTCGTAGCGTCCTCCTAGACCCCGACGACCCAATCACAGTCGCAAACGCCCAGTATATAGGCAGGTTGCATTTCTCAGTCCCTAGACATATTCGCCGTCGCCGTAAGAGGCGACAAGACCAGTCCTTTCTCACGGCACGTCCGCGCCTGGGCGGTGCGACGGGGCCAGACGGTCACAGACCATCCTGATTAGCGTACTCAGGGCATTCCCCTGCGATTGCTGTTTCTTTCACAACGGTCCATAAAATCTCGTATATATTTCTTCAGGGGCGAGCCACACTCGCCTCTCCACGCCCGGTGACGCTGTAAAGACCATCCCAGGACCAACAGCAGTTAAGTCACTCAGAATAAAAAAAGCGCGCCTTTTTCATAGGACTTTGTGATTTGCAGCGATCGCACGCATTTATCGGACCTCCCTAGCGAGGAAAATAACAAACTTAATAAAAACGTGCTTTTCAACGCGACATTTGAACGCGACTTCGTAATTTAGTCGGTATTAAAGTTCATTTTAATATAAGATTATAGTACTAATTAAATATTTTGACTTTTGCGTATGATGATTATATGATAAATTTATCATTAATTATATGTACTTATATATAGTTTTAAGGTTTGAGTAATAAGAAGTTTTAAGTCAAGAAAAACAAAATTATGCCTGGAAGACGTCGTCGTTCTGTTATATACCAACCCTGTAAGGAATATTGCTGAAGCATGGAAACACCGCTCTTAGCACTTAGACTATTATTATAATATATAAACTCCCGACAGCGAAGGACTAATCAGTCTGTATCATAATTCACACGAGCGCGGCTGCCTAAGGGTCCTTTCTTATTGTATTAATCAATAAATATTATCCTTTCATTAATAAATCTTTTTTTAAAAAAAGACATTCGCGAAGGGCCCTATAACATTTTGGTGGCAGCGGTGGGATACGGAATTCCCCAGTTCGCCTAAAAAGTAGATAGCAGACTCCGAACTGTCGTATCCCTGTTTAATAACGTGATATACTGTTATTCAATATTTAGAAATGAATATAATCAGTGCCGTGTTTTGTGTGAAAAACTAATTTGAAAGTGTTAAGTGAAGTTATTATCCTGAGGCCTAACAAAACGTGTCCTGTCGAGGAAGCATACATCTTGATGCGTCTTCGAAGTTAGTATCCAGAATTTTATTATCAACGCGTCGTCGCGTCGCTTCGCCTACGAGATGCATCTCATATTTCAGTATACGATAACAGTACTGTATGCAGCCGCATTCCAGTGAGTCAAGCCATTGTTTTAGATAATATATAATTAAGGATCCGTTATATTGTTCTGTTATTTTATAGTATAAATTAATATAAAAATAAAATTTGTTATATTATATAATTAGATAAATAAATAGTCTCTTCAGTAATTAATTAGTTATGCCTAAGTTAACAAAGACGAAGACGATAAGAAAAAGACGATAAAGTAAATTTACACATCCCGGAATTGCCTTTTAGTGTAGAAACTGATAAGACCACAGTAACATCCCCTAAGGTGACTAGATCCGTAGCTTTATCCGTAGAGATGGATTTAAATACACTTTTTAAATTTATTAAATCGTATGATGGTAGTAGGGAAACAGCAAATTCTTTCATAATTAATTGCCATAATGCTTATGAGCTTGCTAGTTCAGCTCAAAAACCTATTCTTTTAAAATACATACTAAGCCAGTTAAGTGGTAAAGCGGAAGCTGCTTGTTCAATTAAAGAATTCGCGACTTGGGAACAGCTCAAGGATTTCTTAAGACAACAATTCAGTGAAAGAAAGCATTACGCTCACCTTCTAACTGATTTACAAGAGAGCAAGCAGGGTCCGCAGGAGTTAGTCAGTCAGTATGCGTTACAAATAGAAAGCACTTTATCACAGTTATTGACAGAAGTCTCACTTAGTAACACTAAAAAGTGTGAGCTTGCTGGACGTATAGCCGCCATGGAAGACTTGGCTCTCCATCATTTTTTAATGGGTCTTCACCCACGTTTATCTACCATTGTTAGATGTCGCAGCCCCAGGAATTTAAACGAAGCTATTAACCTAGCTATTTCTGAGGAAAAAATTTACCAAACTATGTATAAAAAGAATTTTAATCAAACAGATACTCGACAATAGAATCAATTTCCAAATAATAGGCGATTTTCAAGAAATAATTTTCGTGAAGGGCAACTAAACCAACCCTCAGGGCAATCAAGTTCCAGCCCATGGCAAAGTCAAACGTCTACACCCCCTAAAACTTTAAGTCCTTTTTGCCGGTATTGTAAGACCGTAGGACATGACATAAAAGATTGTCAGAAACGAGCCTACTACAATAGTCGATACAATCATCAGCCTAGGCCAGGTCAGGGTAAGTTTAACCAGGGAGGTAATTTTAATAATTATGTTAATAAACCTGTTAACTTTGTCCAAGAGTCATCAAATGAAATACCAGAGAATATCCAATATGATGATGAAATTAAAGAAGAACATCATTTAAACAATTAGGCGTCCCGCCTGGGTGCCGCACGGGACAGTTCTTCAAAGTCGGCACAAACTCTAATAAAGAATATAATATATACAAAACGAAGAGTGTTACACAACGGAGTAAACAGCCCCAAAACGGAAACACTATTCAAAATCCTAGAATTAAAAGTGTTACACAACAGGGTAACCAGCCCCAAAACGGAAACACTATTCAAAATCCTAGAATTAAATGTGTTACACAACAGGGTAACCAGCCCCAAAACGGAAACACTATTCGAAATTCTGAAATGAAAGGAGCTACACAGCAGGGTAACCAGCCCCAAAACGGAAGCACCTTTCAGAATTCTGATATCCAAGGACGTGGTAATCAAATTAATAAAGAAAGTTTATCGAGGGAGAAACAAAATTTAAAAATTACTGAACGTATTTCTAACTATGACCATAATAATACAATTTACGAAATTAACATTGATACGTCGAAAAAGTTATTACCTCATATTTTAGTTGTTTCTCAAATTGCGGATGCTCCCATAACTTTATTAGTAGATTCTGGTTCCGCTATCAGTTTAATAAAGAAATCATCCATTTCTAAATTACCTAAATTGTGTAGGGAACCAGTTCAAATAAAAGGAATTGATCCTGGAAATGAAACAACCCCCACATTAGGTCATTTTCTGTTACAAATGATTTTGTCAGAAAAGAATAAAATCAAATATAAATTTCATGTAATTGAATCAATTAATCTTCCTTATGATGTTATATTAACAAAATTGCGATCTACCGGAAAAATTGCATTAGCTGTCGCATAATCTGGCATTGCCGCTACGCTTTTGGAAGGAGGCCGAACTGCACACTCCACATTCAAGCTTCCACTGAAAACCGCCACTGATGATAGTAACAGCGTCTGTAGTGTTTCTAAACAGAGCCATACAGGAAAATTGAAGCGCGACTGCTCATTAATAGACTGAGAAGAAGCTACCATGTCAAACAAGACGGATAGATAGGATAATGCGCGATTTGCTCAGCAATAATTCGCCTATGGGTGGATGTACAATTCTGTTTTGAGGAGACTTTTGTCAAATCCTACCAGTTGTGACTCGAGGAACACGTGCAGACGAAATAAATGCTTCCCTAATGAGATCCGACCTTTGGCCACACGTCAATAAATTAGAGCTGAAAACGAATATGAAAATTTTGTTATCTTCACGTGAGAACAGGCTTTTTCCAGAAATGCTGTTAAAAATTAGCAATGGAGAGTTAACACAGAGTGATGGAAGAATTAACCTAGAAAACCTTTGTGTTTTGAAAGACAACATCCAAGAGTTGGTCGACAATGTCTATCCTGACATTGATAACATAAGTAACACTATATATTGGTTTAAAGAAAGAGCGATTCTGTCTCCAACTAACGAACAAGTAGATAAGGTAAATAACTTAATTCTTTCAAAGATTAATGCGCCGACGCAAATATATTACTCGGTCGATACAGTTGTCGATTTGGAAGAAGCTGTTCATTTTGCTACAGAATTTCTTAATTCTTTGAACCCGTCTGGACTTCCTCCCCACAAAATGGTGTTAAAAGTAGGTTGTCGTGTTATTTTATTAAGAAACCTGAATCCACCTAGACTTTGCAATGGTACGCGTTTGTAAAATTCACCAAAAACTTTCATAATAGAGTGCACAATTCTCACAGGATGTGGCGCTGGGGAAGATGTATTGATTCCGCGAATTCCTATACCATCGAACTTACCGTTCCAATTTAAATGCCTACAGTTTCCGGTAAAGATATCTTTTACAATGACCATAAATAAATCGAGGGTCAAACCTTCAACGTTGCAGGCCTAGATTTGAGCGTTGAGTGTTTTTCACACGGCCAATTATATGTCGGTCTTTCAAGAGTAACCTCTAAAGAAAACATGTTTGTACTATCTAATGATAAAAAAGCATTGAACGTTGTATACAGAATTATACAGCGTTTGTAAAATTCACCAAAAACTTTCATAATAGAGTGCACAATTCTCACAGGATGTGGCGCTGGGGAAGATGTATTGATTCCGCGAATTCCTATACCATCGAACTTACCGTTCCAATTTAAATGCCTACAGTTTCCGGTAAAGGTATCTTTTGCAATGACCATAAATAAATCGAGGGTCAAACCTTCAACGTTGCAGGCCTAGATTTGAGCGTTGAGTGTTTTTCACACGGCCAATTATATGTCGGTCTTTCAAGAGTAACCTCTAAAGAAAACATGTTTGTACTATCTAATGATAAAAAAGCATTGAACGTTGTATACAGAGAGATTTTATAGTACTTATATTTATTGTAAAAGTAAAATAAATAAGTAAAAATGTAAAAACAAATAATAAAAAGAAAATGTATATGAATTTTGATATTCCAAAGATAGCAGGAAATCTGCACAATATAGGGAAAGGGGAATTGTTTTACTACAAATTAACGCGTGCGAAGCCGCGAGCAAAAGCTAGTTTCCTATATAATTGGTAATGATCTTTATTATAAATGTAAATATTAAAGATTTGATATTGTTTTACTTCTAAATTTTTCTATACGACCAATTGCCATCAGAATATATTGAATTGTATGTAGTTTATTAATTTCCTTTTTACCAAAGTAAAAAGAGGCCAACTGACCGCTATGGTTTGAACTTAACATATTAATTATTGACTTTTCTCTTGGTATAGAGTTAGTAAAAATATTATTAATACAAGTAGCGGTACAATAAGTGATTCTTGTAGGCTCTAGAAATAGATTCTCAAGGTTATATGAATTCATTAAGGACCTGAATCTAGTACAAGTGGTGGAATTATCTAGTAAATTAATATTGAAATCTCCACATATAACTATTTTTTTAGATCTAGATAGTTTTAAAAGTGTTTGTTCTAAAATATTTTCAAAGTGTTCATATAACCCAGTGGGAGGTCTGTACTCACTTGCAACAATGAACTGCTCAAGCTCAGAACAGGCCATTTCAATAGTTTGCTCAACGGAGAGGCTCACAATATCTTTATATTCATTAAATTTGTAAGAATTTCTCAATATTATTGAAGAGTCACCGTGAATTTCTTTCCTGCTAAGCATACTAGCTACATGATCATTATTGAAATTAAATATTGCCTCAGAATTTCAAAAAAATGCTCTGTGATACAAAGTACATAAATATTCTTACAATTTAAGAATAATTCAATTTCTAATTCTATACTAATTATTTCTTGGGACTTAGCTTACGTTTGTTTTGGCTGTCACACGTGCTAGTGAAAGTCTTGTTATTTTTATGACGATTTTGCCATTTAATGTTGTGCAAAAAGTGAAAAGTTATTAAAAAGATCTGTACTAACTAGGTGATTGGTTGAAGTGTGTATTTGTGCCGTTTTATATGTAGAGTAGCTGTATTATGGATGGGTTATTTTTAGGTAAGTTAGGTTAGTTTTATTTAAAATGGAGCCGGAGCCTCCTCCTGCTCCTCCTGATCCAGGTGGAAATAAAGAATCGAAGTCAGTGGCGTCTAGAAAAAGACAAATTGGAGACGCATTTAATAATAATAAAGGTCTTATTAAAAAGACCATTATAATTCCCTCAACTGCTACACCCTCAATTCAGAACCTTTATGTATATACTTCCTTAGCTGAGAACCCGAAATCCTATTTAGATTCCGACAAAGGTCCTTTCATTGTGTATGTGCCAAGGGAAAGTCCAGGCTTTAATGGAGGTACCTTCGGGTACCTCCATCAAAGTCTTTAAGTTTGGGCAGTTCTTACATAGGAATAAGGTAACTGGTATTACTAACGATGGTATTAAGAACATTGGACGCAATAAAATAAGTGTCCAATTCTCAACTCCTATTGCAGCGAATAATTTTATTTCTAATCCCGTACTGAATATCTGCAAAGGGATATAATAAGATATGTCCCTGTGGACTTTTCCTTAGATGAGCTTGTGGAGTCAATGTCGTTTCCCTCTGGTAGTGGACTAGTATTGAAAGCAAGGAGATTTAATAAGTGATCCCGACTCAGTCGGTTGTGATTACTTTCCGTGGACTACAGTTGCCTGATAGGGTATTTTCCTATCGTTCCTCGCTTCCTGTTGAACCATATAAATTTCAAACAATCCAATGTATAAACTGCTGTCGTTTTGGACATGTTAAAGCACAGTGTCGATCAGCTCAGGAGTTACAGGTGTTCCCACTATCACTCTGGTGATTCATGTGACACAACAAAGGATTGTTCAAAATGATTATACTATAGCAGCAAACATTTTACTACAGACAAGGACTGTCCTGAGTTTGCAAGACAACAGTCTATCAAAATTGCAATGTCTCAAGAATGTATATCTTACACAGAAGCCTCTTCCCGATTCCCTCCTGTCAAACAATCTTACTCGTATATTGCGAAAATAATGTTGGCCACTCCAGTTGTCACAAATTCTTTCCCTCAATCTCATACTCCTGCTACACCTATTAAGTCCCATCGTAAAACCGTTGTTCAATCCCCTGTGAGTTTTACTTTCACAGTCACAATTTGTTACTAATATTATATATATAATCGATAGATTTTGACATGAGCTGCCGATTAAAGCTTAAATGAACGTCGTAACTTTACTGAATCAAAGGTTATACTAAATAGAATTATTTTTTTTTTTATGGAAAAGACAGCAAACGAGCGTACGGGTCACCTGATGGTAAGCGATCACCGCCGCCCACGACCCCCAGTAACTCCAGAGGAGTTACAGGAGCGTTGCCGTCCTTTAAGGTGGAAGGGGCACCGGGGCCCGACATTACCTAATGCGAAACGCAGTGGCCAAAGCCACTACTTAACGCCGGTCTTAAATGCCGGGGGTGGTAATGATCCGGTCGAGTCTGCCCATACGTGTTGCCATTACTGGCAACGTGACTCTACCACACGCACTTTAGTCGCCTCTTACGACACCATCAGTACCAGGGTGATCCCATTCTAAGCCGGAATCACACGGCTTGTCGGAATCACACGGCTTAGACGGAATCACACGGCACATCTCGATACGGATCAAATTGGTGTTCAAAATGGTGGGGCCATCCCCTCCCACGCGCGTGACGTGTTACATTCCTTCTCTATCGTTATCAAATCTTTGATTCTTTAGCTATCCAGTGGGATAATTGAATTTCGGGTGGAGATGATAAATATATAGTTACAACACGAAAATGTGTATCTTGGTTACAGAAAATGATGATAATGTGCCTACGGAAATAAAAAATTGTGAATTCTTTTTAGAATTTATGGCAGTAACCGATTGCAGTACAGCAGGTCTGAAAACTGACATTTTAAATTTTACTACAGAAAATGGAATTGATTTCACTAAATGTAGAGGACAGGGTTAGATGGAGCAAATGTTATGTCGAGTGTGTATGATGAATTACAAACCCCAATAAAAGAGCATGCTCCAAATGCTAATTAGGTTCATTGTACTGCGCACTGTTATATACCAAACCTGTAAGTAATATTTCTAAAGCATGGAAACACCCCTCTTAGCACTTAAACTATTATTGTTGTATATAAACACCCGACAGCGCGGGACTAATCAGTCTGTATTATAATTCACACAAGGGCGGCTGCCTAAGGGTCCTTTCTATTTTATTAATCAATAAATATTATCTTTTAATTAATAATCCTTTTTTAAAAAAGACATTCGTGAATGGCACTTTGACATTTTGGTGGAAGCGGTGGGATACGGAATTCCCCAGTTCCTCAAAAAAGTAAATAATATAGCAGACTCCGAAATTTCGTATCCCTGTTCGTATAACGTGATGTACTGTTATTAAATATTTATAAATGAATATAATTAGTGCCGTGTTTTGTGTGAAGAACTAATTCGAAAGTGTCAAGTGTACCAGTTTTTATCCCATTATCCTGAGGCCTAACGAAACGTGTCCTGTCGAGGAGGCAATCATCCTGAGCGTTCTTGAAGTCAGTATCCAGAAATTTACTATCATCGTATCGACGCATTGCTTCGCTGGCCTGATGCATCTCGTATATCAGTATACTATTACAGTACTGTATGCAGCCACATTCCAGTGGGTCAAGCCATTGTTTTTAATAATATATAATTAGGAATACGCTATATTATTATATTATTTTATAGCATAAATTAATATTAAATAGAATTTTGTTATATGATATTATTAGATACATAGATAGTCTCTTCAGTAATTATTTAGTAATGCCTAAATTAACAAAGGCAGAGGAGGACGATAAATTAAATTTACACATCCTGGAATAGCCTGGAATAGAATTTAGTGCAGAAACTGATAAAACCACAGTGACATTGCCCAAGGTGACTAGATCCGTAGAGATGAATTTAAATACACTTTTCAAATTTATTAAATCTTATGACGGCTGTAGAGAAAGAGAAATAATTAATTCTCATAATGCTTATGAGCTTGCCAGTTCAGCTCAAAAACCCATTCTTTTGAAATACATACGAAGCCAATTAAGGCCAGGCCACGCGCACTACGTTTAAGTTTTCGCCGCGCCGCAGAAAAATCTGCGAATTTGTAATGTGCGGCGAAACAACTAAAGTGCCCATCCATCTTAAGGACCAGCAACGCTTCTGTAGCTCCTCTGGTTATGTTGGACTATCCGATGTGTTGTTCAAACTTAAAACTTTAATTTATTAAATAAAAAAAATATCGCCAAGTGCATAAAGTGTTTTAATATTTTAATGGGATCTAGATCGGAAACTCTGATATAAATTTCAATTTAAATACGTGTAAGCAAGTACTCGTTCTATGAAAAAAGGACACTGACAGACAGACAGATGGTCAATGAAATGATTTAATAAAAGTAAAGATAGATAAAAGTTATTTTTTTTCCTTTTGAGGTACAAAACCCTAAAATCGAAAATATCAGTAAAACAAGGTTTTTTTTAAATATACTAGGTACTTTTTTTGAAATGTTCGATAATTTTGTTTACAACTCTAACTTGTGCTTCTATCATTTAATATTTTTTGATTTTAGCATCAAAAATGAAAAGATTAAAAAAAAGTGGGACATTTTACCGTAATAAGAGAATAGCTAATTTGAAAAATATTAGAGCAAATGAAAGAGCTTTACTTAAATATGTGAAAAGTGTTGTTCCTGAGACGTAAGATTCCTCGTTAGGCTTAAATTTATCACAGACAACGGGGATGGGCTTTCAAACTCAGAAAAAGCTGAAAAAATACAAGAACTTGACACTGTTCCTAAAGATCAAATTCCAACAACATCTACTGCATTAGTGTCTCCATCTGTATGTTCAGACATGGACAGACATAGTTCCGAAACAGAGATTAATACAACATCAGCATTGTCTGCTATTCAGTATCAAAATTTCGATGATATTGGAAAATGACCTGAACACATAGACGACAATATCTGATTGCATCTGATTCAGCAAGGACAGGAAATTATTCAGCATATTGATACTAATTTCGGTGAAATTTCAACAGTAACACGCTCAGATTCATGCTCTTTAAAATCAAAAGGTGAGACAAGACGGCTTACTAAGGAATGGTTTTACCGTACATTGACTAATGGCGAAAAAATTTTACGTACTTGGATGGCTTATTCTCCATCTAAAGCATCATTATTTTGCTTTTGTTGTCGTTTATTTGAGAACGTAAATGAACCGAATGGATCTAAATTTTGCTCATCTGATTTAATGGAATGGATTTAATACTTGGTGGAAATTAAATCCTTAGGTTTCAAGTCACGAATCAAGTGCACTACACATCCAAAATTATTGCAAATGGGAAGAGTTAGAGAGCAGATTTCAAAAAGGACAGACTATTGACAAAAAAGAGCAAGACATAGTGGCAAAAGACGTAAAAAAAATGTCAGGAAATTCTTATTAGAATGTTTGATGTTATAAGATTCCTTGCCAAACAAAATTTGGCTTTACATATGGAAAACGACACCGGTACCAATAGAGGAAACTTTTTAGAATTGGTTAATTTAATTGAAAAATACGACCCTGTACTTTGTAAACATCTTGTAAGATCTAAAATGTCTGGCAAAATTTCAATCACTTATATGACCCCACAAATACAAGACGTATTTATTGCCATTTTGGGAAATAATGTTCGTCAACATATCATCGGACAAATAAAAATGGCTAAGTATTATTAATTTATATTCGACGGCACTCCTGATCTTTCTCATAAAGATCAAACAAGTCAGGTATTAAGATACGTAGTAGTTGAAAATCAGGAAGTAAAAGTAATGGAATCTTTTATAGTTTTCATTGAAACTTAAAACAAAACTGCTAAAGGAATTTCAAAGATGATTTCCTCATTGACACGTCGTTGGAAAGTTCTAAAAGCAGCTACAGGCAAAATCTTAAAAAGGGTTCAAAATATGCGGTGGAGTGCAAGTAACGATGCCGTAAATGTGACATGGCATCATTACAAAGACATTCTCGTCATTTTGGAAACACTGACAGAGGCAGCTTAAATAATAGGACAGATGCAAGTGCTTTACTAATTTCGATGCAGTCATTTTCCTTTCTTTGTTGTTTGGGCCTGTATCAAGCGATGCTACATGAAGTAAAGGATGCACAAAAATATTTACAAACAAGGGGACTTGACATATGATTGTGCGCTCAAAAAGTAAATGCTTTGCAGATGATATTGACAGAGAAAGGAGAGGACACCTCTCTACGCCCTAAGCCGACCACGCCGATGTTGCGCCCGAGGCATTACGCCGCTTTGTTGGGGCCTATCTAGTGGGAGGCGAGTCACCGTCCGCCAATCATTCAATTTGAGACGTTGAAAAGGCGGACGTCCGATAGTCTTCTTCAACAGCCCAGTTCCCGAAACATCCAAACTACATTCCATAGTCCCAATTTAGCTTTTCATATTTTTTATAGTTTCTACGCATTATCCGGAGACCATCTCTGGGTAATTACCTCTGGTTACTCAGAGATGGATCCCGGCTAATGCATCACAGCAAATTATTTTAATATTCTCGAAGGGGCCTCTACGTGTTGGACCTGTATCCCCATGCAAGCCTTCCAAAGGACCGGGTTCTGTTGAACCCGAGAACTTAAGACGAGAAACATAATAATAATAATAATAATTTTACACAATTAAAAATAGCTCAAACATATAAACATTTAGGAATAAACAAGTCTGGAAAAATAAACCATAACGATATTAGAGATCAATTAATGAAAGAGTACTTTAGTAGAATTAAAAAGATAACAAATTCATATTTAAATTAAGAAATTTGATAAAAGGGATTAATACATACGCAGTTCCAGTTTTAATGTTGAATACATTAAAACTGGAACTGGTTCGGAGTGATTGATTATAAAAATAGTGATTTAAAACGAATAGATATCTAGACACGGAAATTATTAGCAATAAAAAAGGTTCATCAGCAAAAAGCTGATTTAGAGAGGCTCTATTTACCCGTAACGAGTGACGGCAGAGGTTTAATTAATATAGAACATTTATATAAAAGTCATATCTTGAAATACAAACTATACTTAGAACAGAAGAGTGATTATCTAATAGAAGTTGAACTTGATCAGAAAAAAGAAAAATATTCAATATATAATGATACAGTAGAAATAGAGAGAGAAATTCAGTAGAAATAGAGAGAAAAAAAAGAAACGTCCGGTAATAATCATACTCAATTAGAAATAAAAAATAGCATAATAAAGAAACAAAACGAGGCGTGGAGAAATAAGAATCTACATGGAAAATTCCCTAAAAAAGTAATTGATCTTGCCAATGTTGATAAAGATCTGACGTATCGATGGCTGAAGAAACAATCCATTTCACCTGCACTGGAATCTAGATCTGAGGCAATAATGACGCGCCAACATGAGCGAGACATATTGAAGCGGAATGTTGATGGCAAATGCCGCTTGTGCTTAATTAAGGACGAAACAGTTCAACATCGTCTTGCAGGCTGTGAGAAACTTGCTGGTACATATTTTGTGAAAAGACATAACAAATCAGTTCAGTATGTATTCTGGTGCTTGGTTAGGAGAAGCAAAATAAAAACTAATAAGTTACAGTGGATGGAGGAATTAAAACAGCTAACTGTAAAAGGAAATAGCACTGCAAAATTAATGTGGGAGATACCAGTACAAACAGATATTACCATAGTACACAATAGACCTGATCTCATATATATTGATAAAATAACCAATAGTACTTACCTCATTGACATCTCAGTGCCGTCTGACTATAATATTGGGGCTAAGGAAATCGAAAAAATTAGCAAATACCATCCGCTCAAAGTTGAACTCTCCAGATTATGGAACACCACCGTCACAACTATACCGACAATCGTAGGAGCCACGGGAGCAGTGACGAAGAGTCTCATGCGATGCTGCGATAAGTTAGATGCGCACATAAACATTCACATTCTTCAGAAGCAAGCTGCATTGCACCACCATAATTAGTAAAGTCCTTGGAGATACTGTTTTTGTTACCCAATCAGCACAAACCCAGCAACCCGTAACGGACACATAATCATTATCCTCACAAAGTAAAAACCATATCTTTTCAAAATTTAGCCCACAAATAACACTGATCCAACAATATTTTAGGTAAACATATTTTAAAGTTTATTTTTTAATAAAATATGGGGTATAGGGGAATTCAAAACATATAAATTAAAGAGAGATCAAGGTAACAGGCAATGATTGGAGTTTCTCTCTTAGCGTAGTAATTGAAAGCACTCTTAAGACACAACACTGCACTTTCTGTTGATGGACCCAGTGTAAAACCCAACTGATTGTCGTGAAGTTGGACTTACGTTTTAAGCTGTGTATTAAGAATGCTGTCAAACACTTTTGAAACAACAGTTGTCAACGAAATAGGCCTATAATTATTCTTATCAGCGCTGTCCCCCGTTTTATTTTTAACTATAGGAACTACCGTGGTACGCATCATACCATCCGGCATATAACTATGACTCAGACACAAATTGAATAATATACTCAAAACACGGGGTAAATGAGGACCAGCCAACTGCAAATATTCAATGCTAAGACCATCATGACAAGGTGACGTGCCTCTAGTCATTGACATTATAGTTTATGCAATACTTTTATTCGTTATTTTAGTCAACCTGTTCACTCTGACCGCAGCATCTTGCACATGATGCGACCTACCAAGTGGTGAATTCACCGAAAAGTGATCCACGAAAAGGTTAGTAATCTGTTCAGGATCCGTCAAGCCGCTGATGATCACAGGAAATCCCGGCTATGGTTGCAATTTGTTAGTTTGCTTCTAAAAAGAACGAAAATAGTTTTTTTGTATGATGTGACGCTAATATGTCTATTTTAATTTGCTCCTCGTGGTCTTGACAACATTTTAAGCGTGACTTAAATTTTCTTCTAGCCTCACACATTTTCTGATAAAAAACCGTTTGACGGCCTGTCCTGTAACGACCACATCTCAAATCGTAACTTGTAATCCGCTCGAGCATCAGCGACATGTTTGTTCCAACCTGGTACTACCCGTCTTTTTTTTTTATTACGCTGGGAAATGCATTGACGCAGACCGCTCGTTACGAGTGATACTGTGGGACTCACCGTTGAATCCGGTCCTACCCACTAAAACCCAGCGGAAACCGTCTCCTCTTATATGAGACGCCGCAGGATCGCTCTCGCAAACTACTGCGACGCCACAATGGATAGCCCGTCCATTACGGGCCACCGTCGCCTTCAGGGAATCCCAGGGTCACACCTAGATTATCTGCAGCGTCGATGGCTGGCAGAAGAATCACAACTGTAATTCTCCCGCAGTAGTTCCTCTATGGTAGGGGAAGTTGGTGACGAGCATAGCGCTGTCTCCTACCCCCTGGCCTACGTCGTCAGAGCGGGTCTCCGTTCACGCCTGCCTCCTTCAGTGTGATAACGGATTCACAGAAGGAGACCATTGCAGACTTATTCCTCTCACTGACTAACATAGACCCCACCACGCTAGGCAGTGAAAGATCCCTACCCACAACGGTCATTAAGAGATCGCGTTGTGGGGCCCAAGCGAGGCATTCGGTCAGAGTGTGATGTGCCGAATCTATGGAGGCATTACACTCGTGGCACACTGACGACATTTCCCGACGTGAGTCGATATACCAATCATCCTTATTAAATTCACTGTTTAAAAATGCAGCACTAAATGCGTGCTTACTTGTACTTGCTTGTCTTACGTATGTATGTACGTAATATTTAAACCACTTTTTTTTTATATTTTGTCAATATTTTTTTTATTTGTCAGATCCTACTGGAAATGAAGGCAATTTGTAAAAGTTTGAGTCAGTCCCTTAAGACAGTTATAAAATTATTAAATTAATTGCTGTCTATCGTTTGACAACATTATAGCAGATAATTGCCCATTATTTCCCAAAATTAAATATTAAGATATTTGATTGGGTTCGTAATTCATTTCTCATAACGGATACTTTTGTATTTGATTTAACTTTGAATGAAGAAGAAGAACTCATCTTGCTTTCCAATTATCGAGATTTAATTTTAAAACAGCACACAGAAGAAACAAATAATTCATTGGATTAACATCAGCTGCGATTATCCAATGATAGCCAAAAAAGCTTTAAACTTATTATTACAATTTTCCACATCTTATTTGTGTAAATTCGGATTTTCAGCATTAGCCAACATTAAAACTAAAAAGATCAAGAATAAAATATCAAGATTGTTAAATGCAGAAGACGATATGAGAGTAGCATTGTCATTTTTACGACCAAATATAAATTAAATTATCAAAAAACATCAAGTTCAAATTTTGCATTAATAATATTTTTATTATTAGCTTGTAATTACTTCTAGCTTCACGCTGTATCCCGCACGTGGCACGTGCCTATCCAGGCAGAAAGAACTTGGGAACCACCTCCGTTCCCCACTTTTCGTCGAATTTGAGGCATGGTGTGTTGAGTGGCGGAACTCAACACCGCGTTTTGCCTTGTACCAGAGCGAAGAAATGAAATCATCAAATATTTAAATTGAAAATATTAAATATTTGATTTCCTCGACCGCGGATCGAACCCAGAACCTGTCAGTTACAGTCACACGCATGTGCCGCTGCGTCACGACAGGCCTCAAATGATTGTAAAAGCAATATAAAAAATAAAGCTGTGTTTATGCCGTGTGATTCTGGCTTAGAATAGAATCACCCTGGTACTGGTGGTGTGGTAAGAGGCGACTAAAGTACGTGTGGGAGAGTCACGTTGTCAGCAATAGCAACACGCATGGGCAGACTCAACCAGATTGTTACCACCCCCGGCATTTAACACCGGCGTTAAGTAGTGGCTTCGGCCACTGCGTTTCGCATTGGGTAATGCCGGGCCCCGGTGCCCATTCATTTTAAACGTAACCTGTAACTCCTGTAACTCCTCTGGAGTTATACGGGGTCGTGGGCGACGGTGATTATCATACCATCAGGTGCCCGTACGCTCGTTTGCCGTGTCTCGTCCATAAAAAAAAAAACTTTATATTACAGAGCACTGGTTTCGAAATTCCGAGGCAATATTTAATTTAAATGATCACCAAGAAGCTATATATTTTATGTTCAACAGAGATAAAGCAATTCGCGTGGATCTTTAATAATTCTGAAAAATTCTTACAAATTTAAAGAACGTAAAGTTACTCGTACTGTGAACCCCTCCGTTGAGCAAACTACTAAAATAGCCTGTGCTGAGCTTGAGCATTTCATTGTTGTAAGTGTGTACAGAACCGGGAGGTCTGGGTAAAATAAAGTATGATTGATGTATTGTAATGCATTTCACTAATTGCGTGTACTATTAGTAGTATAAATACCGAGTTTCAAATCATTAGCATTATGACACTTTTAGCTAGTGAACCGTAAGCATCACCATATCATGTGTTTATATCAACTTTGACAGGATTTTTTAGGCTTAATTAATATAGAAAGCCCTTTTAGGATACAACCCCAGGAAATTGTGCGTTCTTGTCACATAAGGAATATATTACAATGAAAACTTTTTAAGATTTTTATCTAGATTTTCAGAAAATAGCGTATTTACACCTATTACATTTAACATGACAATACATACACAAAAAGTGTTAATAATACCCAAATAAAAATCATCAGCACAAATCATATTATTGGGTACTACTTTAGCAGTGTCAAAGATACCCGGAAATATGGCAAAATCATCACACTGCACAAATATTAATTCAATTTGAAAGAAATACGCTTCGGTTAGGGAAAATTATTCATTATTTCTAGGGTGGTCTACACTTTTTTGTTGATTAGCATTGGTACTTACCACTTAAAGCCACTAATTTCACAAAAAAACAATAATTCAAATTCAAATAATTTTATTAAAAATAAGAAGTTACAAGCTTCGTTTTTTGAACGTCAAACAATTTACCACCAGTTCATTAAAGTTACTGCCTCAGACCTGGGAAGAACCGGCGAAAGAAACTCAGCGGGACATGTCCATTCTTTTTTTTTTAATCAAAACTTTACATTATATAATTATGTGACAAAGATACACTTGAAACAGCCTGGAGCGAGTATTTTATTCTTAAGGCGTGTTATCGTTTATAAAATCGTTAATATGGTAATAACTTTTAACACACAAACGTCTTTTCACAACTTTTTAAATTGTGAAACAGAAAATTCTCTGACGTTTTCTGGGATCCTATAGTAAAAGCGTACACCCTGTCCCATAAAAGAATCCCGGACTCGGACAGGCGCACTAAGTTTAAGCCTATTTCTAGTATTAATAATATGTACATCACTGATTTTAGTAAACTTATTAATATTTTTATTGACTTTTTTACAGCGAAAGCTGCAGAGGTCAGTCCATTCTGCTTCACCATTCAAAAGTACATTGGCTTTCACAATTTTCGTTTGAGGTGTTCTGAATATTACACATTTAAGTTGAAATCACTCAAAATTTGTTTGCTAACTAGACGCCGGTTACGATCGACAGTGTTAGATCTGTAGGTTGACATTTCACTTTTTTTATTTAGGACGTTTACGAAGATAATGAAAAATTATCATTTTATAACTACATTTATGTACTTGTAGCTGTGCATACATTACTATTGCAATAAATTATTAATTCAAGGTTCGCTCCACCTGCAAATTTTACCCTAATTGTCAAAGGGGTACCCAAGATGACTTTATGTTTATTTATATTTAGTTTTTAGATTATTATTTATTTTATATTATTATTTATTTATTTAAGATTATTACTTATTTTTTATAGCAAAAAAACACTTATGTATTTGTTTTTTTTTCGTTCACCGTATAGGGGTGTAATCATGTATAAGATAATATTCTAGTTTGTACTAGAATATTATCTTATACATGATTACAACTGACTTTAACAATAAAACTTTATTGTTAAAGTCAGTTCTATAATTACGATCGTCGTCCGTTTCACTTGCCCTTTGTACTCCTGATAATACATAGTAAAGTAGTAAAATGTAGTTATCTGCGAAATTATATATACAAAATTCTTGCACCATCGAGGAACGGTGATATAATGTTGGATTATTCACATTCGTGAATGCGACTGCGATTGCGAAGTATACGAATAATCCTGGTGATGGCAAACGCGGTAATCCGGTTACATCAAGAAAAAGGCAAGGTGTTAACCCACCTTCACATAATTCAGACTCTGTCAAAAAACAATAATTGACCCAGCCACGGCTACTCCGTCAATTCAACATTTATACGTACACCCTTCCCTATCAGAAGGCCCTAAATCCTATCTCGATTCGGACCTTTTATAGTGTATGTGTCGAAGAAAACTCCAGACCGTGCTGCTAGGACTTCTATTAACAGCAATCAAATTTGACCAATTTCTTCATATTATTAAAATAAATAGTATCACCAGTGATGGTGTGAAAAATGTTGGTCGCAACAAAGTCAGTGTTGAGTTCTCAACAGCTACTGCAGCGAATTTGTTTATGTCCAATCCCATTCTAAGTGTATGTAAGTATGTGGCAACTATCGCTACTTTTCATATAATTCGAATGGGTATTGTAATGATGTCCCAGTTGATTTTTCGCTTCATGAGTTAGTAGATTCTTTGGAATTTCCCTCGGGTGGTATACAAGTGATGAAAGCAAGACGACTAAATAGAAATTCTTCATATTAATAAAATAGATAGTATCACCAGTGATGGTGTGAAAAATGTTGGTCGCAAGAAAGTCAGTGTTGAGTTCTCAACAGCTACTGCAGCGAATTTGTTTATGTCCAATCCCATTCTAAGTCTATGTAAGTATGTGGCAACTATCCCTACTTTTAATATAATTCGAATGGGTATTGTAATGATGTCCCAGTTGACTTTTCGCTTCATGAATTAGTAGATTCTTTGGAATTTCCCTCGGGTGGTATACAAGTGATGAAAGCAAGAAGACTAAATAGAAATTCTTCATATTAATAAAATAGATAGTATCACCAGTAATGGTGTGAAAAATGTTGGTCGCAACAAAGTCAGTGTTGAGTTCTCAACAGCTACTGCAGCGAATTTGTTTATTTCCAATCCCATTCTAAGTCTATGTAAGTATGTGGCAACTATCCCTACTTTTAATATAATTCGAATGGGTATTGTAATGATGTCCCAGTTGACTTTTCGCTTCATGAGTTAGTAGATTCTTTGGAATTTCCCTCGGGTGGTATACAAGTGATGAAAGCAAGACGACTAAATAGAAAGTGTGTTAGCGAGGGTGTGACTACAAGAGTTCCGATTCAGTCAGTTGTAGTTACATTCCGTGGTCAAAAATTGCCTGAAAGGGTCTTTTCATATCATTCCTCTCTCCCAGTTGAACCTTATAAATTTCCCTTTATGCAGTGCCTCAATTGTTCAGTTTGGTCACAAAATCAAAGTGCAGATCGAAGCCAAGGTGCTGCAAGTGTTCTCAGTCCCACACTGGTGAAGCATGTGACACTGATAGGGACAATGCTTTTTGTATACATAGTGAGAGCAAACATTTCAAAACATTTCGTTACTGACAAGGACTGTCCTGGGTATGCAAGGCAACAGTCCATCAAAATTACCATGTCGTAAGAGTGTATTTCTTACATAGAGGCTTCCGCTCGTTTTCCTTCTGTTCGCAAATCCTATGCGGATATGACTAAGGAAATATTCTCCCCGTCCTTTTATGCAGTTCCCTCTCCGTCTCAAATACCAGCCCCTGCCTCCCCGAACAGATCATATAAAAAGACTGTTTTCCAGTCTCCTCGTCCTCGAGCACCTTTAGCATAGGGATATAATAGCCGCCGAATGTCCGTCGTCCCTTCGCAATAGTTGCGCTTTAAACCAAGGTGTTGACAGTACAATAGAATCTAGAAACGATCTATTGGTTGCACTTACTGAAACCTTTGTGAGTATCTTCAGAACCGCTGATGAACTTCCTATACCGTCCAACGTTGCCCAAAATTTACAAACTATTTTAAAAATATTAGACAATGGTAACTAAACTGAGCTTCCTACAATGGAATAGTAAAAGTATACGTGCAAAAAGCACGAATGACTTAATATTATTTCTTTGTACAACCCTGTCATTATTGCCCTCTCGGAAACATGGCTGGTGCCTGATTCCCGGTATCAGGTTTCTCCTGTTTAAGGGAGGACAGAAATGACGGATATGTAGGTTGTGCTATACTCATCTAGCACTCCTCTCTTTATCCCCATATTTCTCTCCCCCTTCACAGCTAACAGATTAATACTGTTGCTCTGAGGACTTTTAATATCTCCTTCCTATCTGTTTATATCCCTCATTCTTTGAACTTTAGTCTATTATCACTCTGCTCCCTAGTCCTGTCTTGGTCCTAGGTGATTTTAATACTCATCACTCTTTGTGGGGGTATTATTACTGTGACGGGTTATCTCCTTTGTTGGTAGACATGATTGTATCTTTTTGCATTATCAATGATGGCTGTCCGACTCGTAGGGTTAATCTAAATCAGAATCCTAGGACTGCTGTTGATCTTTTCCTATCCTTCCCATCTCTTGCTTCCCAGCTATTATGGTCTCTATCTGTTCTACCTTCTACCCATGGTGGTGACTATTTCCCAATACTTATTTCATGCATAATAGACCTCCTCCTTCTTCCTCTCTTAATTCTTTTTCAAAATTTAACCTAAAACAAGCCGACTGGAATAAGTACGCCGACTCTGTGGTTTGCATGTTGGGCAATCTTTCTGAGTCTGCTAATTTTGAGAATATCGTTCTTTGCTATGATCGTTTTGTCTCTACTATCTTGTCTGCAACTGACTTACACATCCCTAGAAAACGCTCCATTCAGAATTGGATGCATTTAAATCCTTGGTGGGATCAGAAATGCTCTGATTCAGTGAATCGGCGAACAACTGACGAGGAGTCATACGCAGTCTGTATGACTATGGAGAATTTTGTTGAGTACAAAAGCAGAGATGCGAAGATTAAAAAGTTGACTAGGTAAAAGATAAAACTTGGATGGGCCAATTTTTGTGAATACCTTAGTCCTCATTCTCCTTCCTCACTCGTATGGAAATTTTAGGAGATTTTGCTCTTCTCTTAACTATGATTCCAGTTCTAATTCCAATAATCCTTTTTTGTGGCTGTGTGATTTTGCTAACAAATTGGCTCTTCCTTTGGTACCATCTCATGACTTATTTGTTTTCCCACTGATTGAATCTTCGGTTGAAATGGACGCTTGTTTTTTATTCGAAGAACTCAAAAACGTCTTAACAGATTTAAAAGACACTAGCCCAAAAAATGTGCAAAAGGCATTAATGCTTTAAGATCTGTATCTGGTGTGTGGTGGGGTGCACAAACTTTTACTCTGAAGCTACTGTACAATGCAATAATTCGCCGTCATATTGACTACGGTAGATCCACCTTTTCCCATTCGTCGTCAATTTTTATCTGACCGATTTGATGGTAAAATGCAAAAAGTTTCTTCCCATCCCTTGTGGTCTAAACTGTCTGAGTTCATCGTGGCAAGCCGCTTCCCTACTTGCTTATTAGTTAACATAAATTTACCTCCCTACCTCACCCTCTGTCCCGCTATCCTGCTAACCCTTTATATTGTAAGCCTTATAAGGCGTAAGTACATCACCCCTTTGTCATCACAAACCTTGGCCTGACCAAGGGAGCTGCTTCTGCTTAATTTTGAGCTACATTAGAGTGGTGAAAATTTTCACCACTCTAATGTAGCTCAAGACTTGTTACTCTGCAAGAAAAGCTTAATCAACCAAAGCTCAAGATAATCCAAGAGTATGTTACAAGGTGGAATAGCACCTTTCACATGCTAGAACGCATTTTGAAAAACAAAGATTCGCTGTTCGTTCGTTTATTGATCCTAGATACAAAAAAACGAAATTCTTGTAAAATCTTTCAACAAAACATCAAGTCATAAAAAATATTTTAGATTCACTTGGAGATGAGGACTTAAGTTTCCCGTCATGTTCCAAGCCAAAGCGTTCTGAAATAAGTAATCAGGATTATGAAAATTGAAGCACCAGTCTGGGCTTCAGCACCAGAAAAATCTCTGACATTAAAAGAAATCATGAAAATTATGATGGACTCGAGTGAAAGCGAGGAAGAACTAAATAATGATATTCCAAATACATTAGCAGTATTGATGAAAAAAAAATTAATGAATATGTTTTGGATAAATGTATAGAAAATTAAGAAGACGCACATCTTTGGTGGAAAGTAAATAGCAACAAATATGGCATTCTTTCTCCAGTAGCCAGAGAATATTTGATAACTCCGCCCACACGAGTCCCCAGTGAAAGAGTTTTTAGTGGAGCTGGACTACTTTACACACCTCACCGAAACAGACTGCACGAAGAAAGAATCTCCAAAGTTTTATTTTAAAGTTTTACATTCCATTTCTTTAATTTAATTATTTAGAAATAAAACTTACAACAAATTTAATCATTAAAATAGCCAACATGTTATTAGAAAAACTATATTTTGTGTACGTTCTTACTTACTTATATATCATTATTTTTATACATATATAGATAAATAACTTGCAAATGAAACCAAATGTTAACATAACAAGTATCAGAAACTTTAGTTTAAAATAAAAACAATTATAATTTTGTTTTTGAAAAAAGGTTAATTTACAAATATATTGGTTGTATTGTTTTTTAAATTTATATTTCATTCATCATAAATATATTTAATTCTTTTTTTTTTCTTCAGCTTCACGCTATATCCCGCACTAGGCAGGGTAGGCAGAGGGAACGGAAGTGAAACCTAGTGTTATGACACTCCGTTCCACTTCCATTCCCCACTTTCCGCCGAATTTGAGGCATTGCGTGTTGAGTGGCGGAGCTCAACGCCGCGCTTTGCCTTATTACCAGAGCGAAGAAATGAAACGTTAAATATTCAAATTGAAAATATTAAATATTTCATTTCCTCGACTGGGGATCGAACCCAGAACCTGTCGGTTACAGTCACACTCTTGTGCCGCTGCGCCACGACAGGCTTCTATTTTTATACATTAGATATTTAAAGTTTAAAAAATTTGTTTTAGGTAATTTAGTTTCTAAGTAAAAAGAAATTGTAAACTTTATTTAAAAATGGCAGCAAAGTAATAATAATATACTACTAAATGAATGCAAATTGTTGTATATGTATATAAGCAGGTATGTTCCCCCCCTGCGCCCCCTGTATTGAGACGCGCTTGTAACAACGTGGAATAAATCAGTGTGCTGTTAACCGCTAATAGTTTTACTTGTCTCCCGTAACGCACATACGCAACAGTGGCGACGAGAATACCTACTAAGAAAAAACGGTTTTTTTTTTTTTCAAAATAAAATGTCGTTCTGTGGAATCCTAACGTCTTTCGATCATAATGTTAGCGACTGGAGGATGTACAAAGGACGAATAACGCAGTGGTTCATTGCGAATGATATTGGCGACAAGAATGACCCAGCTGGAACAAGAAGGCGAGCAATTCTACTCAGCGCACTCAATGATGGCACCTACAAGCTTGCAGCGGATTTGGCAATGCCCAAAAATGTGCAGGAGGTGCCATATGAAGATTTGGTAACACTATTGGATAACCATTTCACCCCAAAACGGTGTGGGTTTAGTGAGCGTCACAGCTTTTACGCGGCAACACAGTTGGCGGGTGAATCGTACACTCAGTGGGCTGCCAGGCTACGAGGACTCACAATGCATTGCGAATTTAGCAATGTGGAGGAAGCATTACGGGATAAGTTCGTGATGGGCATGGTGGCTGGTCCTGAACGAGAAAAACTGTTCGCAAGGGATGTGGAGTCTTTGACTTTGGCGAAGGCAGTGGAGCTGGCTGAATCTGTCCGGAGCGCTCGCATCGGGGATGCGTTGAACGCAGTGCAGCCAGACCAAGTCTTTAAAATCAACCAAGAATCAGCGAAACGTTCGGGGCATATGGGAATGTGTTCAGTGTGTGGCGGTTCAAATCACGCGTCGTCTAAGTGCCGATTTGCAAATTATAGGTGAAAAAAAGTGCAAATTGCAAGGTCATTTACAAAAAATGTGTAAAAAAGTGAACTACGTTGTGACGGATATAGTCGGCGAAAATGATGACGGTATGATTTTTAAAATTACTTGTAAGAATGGTGAACCTATGTCGGAAACGGTGACAATCTTGGGGGTAAGCCTTAAATTTGAAATTGCTAGTGGATCCGCGGTAACTGTTATTTCAATTTGTACGTATAATAATTATTTCAATAACGCACCATTGTTACAAACAAATAAAAACTTATTAACGTACATTGGTAATAAAATTAAATGCCGGGGAGTTGCACGGTTACCGGTTACTTATTCAAACCAAACGCATGACCTTGAGGTGTATGTAATTGAAAATGGTGGACCGCCATTACTAGGACGAGATTTCATTTCTAAATTTAAATTAGAGATAGTGCCCTGTAAATTTTTGTCTGATACAGATAATTTGTTAGAACAATTTCAGTCGCAATTTCCACAGGTTTTTTCAAATAAATTAGGAGCATTTAATAAATTCAAAGTAAAACTGCAATTGAAACCTGACTCTAAACCAATATTTTTCAAGGCGCGGCCTATAGCGTTCACGTTAAGAGAAAAAATTAATAAAGAAATAGACAGATTAATTCAGTTAGGTATATTAGTACCCGTTGAACACGCCGAATACGCCTCACCTATAGTTCCCGTATTGAAGCGCGATGGTACGGTAAGACTGTGCGTCGACTACTCGGTTAGTATAAATAAACAGCTGGTTGTTGAAAAATATCCTTTACCAACGATACACGAACTGTTTACAAAGTTACATGGGGGCCATCAATTGATTCTAAAATTGATTTATCAATGGCTTATAATCAATTTTTATTAGACGAGGAATCGCAAGCTTATACATGCATTAACACACATCGCGGCCTTTTCAAATATACTCGCATGGTTTTTGGTCTCGCTAGCGCTCCATCGGTTTTTCAAAAGGCCATGGAGAGTATTTTGTCTAATGTGGAGGGTGTGTTGTGTTTGCTCGACGATGTGCTTATAACAGGGCCTAGCAAGGAAGTGCATCTTTAAAGGCTCACGGCAGTGCTCGAAAAGTTACAGCAGGCGGGGTTAGTGGTTCAAAGAGATAAATGTGAGTTTTTTAAAAGTGAAATTAGTTACTTGGGGTACAAAATAGACAAACATGGCCTCAAAAAATCTCCGGATAAAGTAAAAGCCATAGTGGAAGCGCCCGTACCCACAAATGTAAATAAGCTACAGTCATTTTTGGGGTTGGTAAATTATTATAGAAATTTTGTTCAAGATGCTTCTAGTATTTTAAGTCCGTTGTACGATCTGTTGAAAAAAGGGAAAAAATGGATCTGGACCCCAATACATGATAAGTCTTTTATTCAAATTAAAAAAATGTTGGCTTTAGATCGAGTGCTAGCACATTTTAATCCTGATGCTAGAATAATTCTTACAGTAGACGCATCTCCAAATGGACTGGGCGCCGTTCTGTCACAGGTGGAAACAGACGGGTCTGAACGTCCCATTTCGTTTGCTTCACGTACGCTAAATGCGGCGGAGAAAAATTACGCACAAATACAAAAGGAAGCTACCGCCATTAGATTTGGGGTGAGGCGTTTCCACCAGTATTTGTACGCAAGATCTGAACCATTTGAATTGCGCACAGATCACAAACCCCTTATCTCTATATTCAGACCGTATAAAGGTATTCCAGAGGTATCGGCGAATAGACTTCAGCGGTACGCATTATTTCTAAGTGCATATAATTACACCATTGAATACGTACGTAGTAATAATAACTGTGCGGATTATTTGTCACGCGCTAGCCTGCCGGAGTCACATTCATACGGCGGCGTGAATGGGGCGGGGCCGCCCGACTCGCGAGACGTCGACGCCGGTGCTCGGACATCGAACACGCCGGCAAATTTCGATGATTTAAGTGAGCGGCATATATTCAACGATCGCGCAGCGTACATAAATTTTGTTGTAGATAATAGTTCACCGATAACACTAAGCGAATTACGTCAGGGAACTATACAAGATATTGCATTAAGAAAGGTTATTAATTATATAAATAACGGATGGCCTAAAAATATAAAAGATGCGAGGTTAAAACCATATTTTTGTTGTCGGTTACAACTCTCTTATAAAAATGGTGTCGTAATGAGAGGTCACAAAATAGTATTGCCTGAGAATGTGCGTGAAAAGATTATCGCTGAATTACATATGTCCCATTTAGGAATAATAAAAACAAAAGCAGCAGCGCGGTCGCGGTTTTGGTATCCAGGTATCGATGAAGCTATAGAAAAATTAATAAACTCGTGTAATATATGTACACAGCTTCGTCCTTCCCCGCCGCGCGCCCCTCTTTGCCCTTGGAAATACCCAGCATATCCTTTTAGCAGAGTACACATCGATTTTTTGGGACCTATAAATAGTAATGTATTTTTAGTGGTAGTTGATGCGTACTCAAAATGGGTCGAAGTCTATGACATGAGGACCACGTCAACCTCTTTAGCGGTAATTGAGAAATTGTATGAATTTATGTCAAGGTTTGGAGTGCCAGAGACATTGGTTAGTGACAATGGTACAGCTTTCATATCTCGGGAGTTCAAACAATTTTGTATTTCTAACGGCATTTCACACTTGACGTCACCGCCTTATCATCCGGCTAGCAAAGGGCAGGCAGAAAGTTATTTGAAAATTATTAAAAAGGGCATCAGAACTTCGATTCTTGCTGACACCAATGTACGTCTAAGCCAATTGAAACTATTAAAGTATCTTTTTGAATATAGGAACTCAGTACACAGTACCACAGGATTGTCACCCGCACAAATGGTATACGGTAGAAATTTAAGGTCGCGGTTAGATTTTTTTAAACCAAAGACAATCGTACAGTCACCTTCGTCAGACAATATAGCTCATGCGAACGAAAACAAACAGTGTTTACAGGCTAAGGCATATGGTGGGAGAAATAAACAAACATTTACACTAGGCGATAAGGTTTTATACAAAAATGTAATAAATAACAATTAAAGTAATAGTAAAACGTATTGGTAAAGTTTTGTATTTAGTTAAAGATATATTATTATGTGTAAATGTTAGGAAGCACAAAAATCAATTAGTTTTGTATAAGGGTTCATTGACCGATTGGGGGGACCGACCTTGGGATGACGATTGTGACTTAGAGGGATTTTCAACCCAGAGCAACGGGGACAATCTCTCATCGGCACAATCGAGACCCGGCTCGAGCGTAAGGGGAGGAAAGAATGGTCAGACGGTACCAGAGACATCATCACCCAGGAAGATGAAACCCAGTGACACTTCACAGCTGACGACGCCGCCAACCGATGAAGAGTTGCCATCAACATCGCCTCCCATGCAGACGGTATCTGTTGCAGAGGTGAGTCGGAGCTCAACTTCGAGCAGCGATGATAATGAGTCCAACATAGAAAGACGTAACTGTCACCCGTCGTCTCGCATGGTATTGCGTAATATTCCCAAGGTCGATTATAAAAAATATTATTAAATATTGTATCGAATTAAGTAAATACTTTTGTAATTATGTATCAATGTTAATTACAAGTTATTACTTGTCAACATATTGTTATTTGAGATAATTGTTTAGATCATCAGTGTGTACTTGTGTTGATAGATTATTGTTGAACCAAGAGGGAGGAATGTTGTATATGTATATAAGCAGGTATGTTCCCCCCCTGCGCCCCTTGTATTGAGACGCGCTTGTAACAACGTGGAATAAATCAGTGTGCTGTTAACCGCTAATAGTTTTACTTGTCTCCCGTAACGCACATACGCAACACAAATCTTACATAGTTACAACAAGGCTGATTAATGTTATATTTGATAAGATCTGTGTAGTTTTAATTTAGAATGTAGAAGTATGATTTAATAAAATATGTGGATATTCGCGAATGCGAATACGAATACACGAAACACCTATGCATCTATGTATTTGCAGGCAGCGAGACCTCTTCAACTGATACACAAGACCATAGCAACCCTGATCAGACTGCTCAATGGGATATTTTCCCCAGGTGTGGAAGGATAGATTTATCATCACAATACCGAAAGGCAAGGAAGTTCAGATAGCCTTCAGGGAGACATCTAAGTTGTTAGAGAAGCTTTTTCCCTCTTATCCAGGCGCACATACATTCATGCTCTGAACCTGAGTTCTTACCACAAGATCGTACGGTAAATAAGTAAACTTTGAAGAGAATGAAAGAACTTTTGACTAAAAATACATTGAAGTCATACGAATATGTTCAGCTTTGAATTTAGTAGGAAATGTTGTTATCCGGCTATCCAGAGGTGACCCAAGGCATATAAATCATATTATATATTTTGACAACCTTTTTATACCTCTGTGCCACGAGTTGCCCATCTTGTCAAACAAGGAAACTACAGTCTAGGCACTATACAGTACAACAGACTTGTAAATTGCAAATTACCAGACAAAAAAATACTGATGAAAAAATCCGTTCCTCGTGGAACTTATGAAGAGCAAATGACTTCCTTTAATGGGGTTGATTTGACAGCTGTAACTTGGAAGGACAATAAAGTTGTCACTTTCCTATCTTCATATGTTGGAGCAGAACCTGTATCCCAAGTAGAAAGGTTTGACAAAGCGAATAAAACTAGGATCAAGATTTCTTTTCCACATATTATACAGGAATACAATGCCCATATGGGCGGAGTGGACTTCATGGACAGCTTTATTGGTAGGTATCGCATAGGAATGAGAAGTCGAAAGTGGTACCTACGTATCTTCTATCACTTATTGGACATGTCAGTAATAAATTCTTGACTAGTTTATAAATATTTGAAAAGAAATGAAGCTCCATCATCATTTCTAAATTTGTGTCACTATATACTAGAACTAGCTGCGGTCTTGGCCAATATCAATAATGCAGCTGTATTTTGTAAGAAACGAGGAAGACCCTCCATCAGTAACAGTGTTGAAATGGAACTTCAAGCCAAAAAAAGGCGAGGGCCTATTCAACATGTTCCACCTAAGGATATAAGGACAGATAATGTTTGTCACTGGCCCGATAACTGTGTTCGCAGCAGGTGCAAAATGCCTAAATGTACGGGATACACACAAAGTGTGAGAAGTGTGTAGTAGCCGTTTGCCTTATTAAATCAAAGCATTGTTTCAAAGAGTTCCATTTGTAATTTGTAAGTAAATGCATGATGTTGTATATCTGCAACATAAGGTTTTTTTAATAAAATAGTATAAAAATAACATATTTTTTTCTATGTCTCCCTTTATTAGAATCTACAAGATATATTTTTTTCAAGAGGTTAGAATAAACTATGCATTTAAGGGGTAAAGGTTTTCTTTGCTTTCTGCCAAATACTAATCACATAGGAAAAGATATATTGCATACCATTTTGAAGATTTTTGACATTTTTGACACTGAATATCGATATTGCCAATTGTAGAGGTCAATCTAGAGGTAAGTCTTATAATAATATCGGGGCAGTATAATGGCTTGCACGCAAAGATTAAAGGAAACTGCCATTACGCAAAATATATGGCTTATAAGCTTAAAAAGCTGGAAAAGAAAAGTTTACTGAAGATTAAAAAGATAGCCGCAAAAGGATAACAAAAAGAAAAAACGAGACGATGCAATGCGAAGGAGTAGTAATTTTACACGGACGGGACTATTTTAAAGTGAATACTTTTTTGTCAATATGCGACCAATTGTTTGGCGAGGTTTTTATAATTAATAGCGCCAAATTTGAATTTCTATCTATCTGAGGCGGAAATTAAATTGAACGCATTACGGAACTATAAGACTTATCTTACTGATTTTGCGGATGATTTAAAGGAGGAATGCATATTATTAAAGTATATTTTGCTGGAAATGAAATTAATACATATTTATTAAGAAAACCCTCGACCTGTGACTCCCGCACCTTCAACATTTCAGCATCAAAGAACTACACGTCCACCTCTTCTTAAGCAAGTTTGGAAAAAAGTACCGTTTAAAGGCTCTCCTCATGACTATCCTTCGCTGCCAGTCTCTACTGTGAGGACCCCCATGGAATATTCTGTCTACTGTGAGGATCCAAGGAACTTTCTGACTATTTTGATAAAGGTTTCTCTGAAGAAATATCTAAGTGCACGAACTGTCTGGCCGAACAGGCCTGTATTTATTATATGAAGCTGTATGTATCATATTTTACAACTGTTGCATTGATTAAAAAGATGGCCAAGGAGAATCTTCATAGTATTGGAACGATAATGATCAATAGAATCCCTGATCGTGCTACAATTAAATTTAAAACTGACGCAAAACTGACTCAAGACGAAAGCCAACAGTATGTGTGCCAACCAACAGTTATTGTCAAATGGAAAGACAACAAGTCTGTTTAAATGGCCTCAAATTGCACCGGCACGAACTCTTCATCTGTAGTGAAACGGTTGGACAAACGCACCAAGAGATATTTGAAGATTTCTGCTCCGAAAGTGCATATGATGCATATGATGGAGTACTATAGAACTCTTATTAAAACTAAAAAATGGACGTTGAAGGTACTCATCCACTATATTGATTTGGCCATTGTAAGCTCTTGGCGGCTATATCGCAATGATTGTCAAGCAAATAATTTAACCAGGAAAGACATTTTACCCTTGTTGGATTTTCGTTTGAACATAATTGACGGATTATCGAGTACCCCATTTAGAAACCGCCGAATGTCAAGTGATACTGAATATAATCCACCAATGGAATATGAGCATCCTATTAAAAGACACTACAGACCAGCAAATAAACCCTCTGATGCAAAAAGATATGATGGGTACGATCACTTTTCAGTGTTTGACGAAATAAAAACCAAGAATGTGTTGTCATGAATCTTGTGCGATCGTACGATGATAGGATGCAATAAATGTTATACGTATCTATGTATTGTACGAAGAAAAGACTGTTTAAAATCGTATCACCAAAAAAATAATATTTAGAATAGTCGTTAACGAAGTATAAAGTAGTGAAGTTTTGAAAGTTTTTATTTAAAGTTATAAACTTTGTCTTACAAATGATGATTTTAAAAATTCAAGGTTTTTATCGTAAGGTTTTTCATATAGACTGACAACAGAATAACTGATGAAAGTACTAAGCTCCTAAATTATTAAAAAATGTGTTATTAATTATAAATATTGAACATTCAATTTACATTACCCTCACGATCGTCAATATATTTTTTTATTATTTTTTTCTAACTATTTAGACTGTGAAGAAAGCAATAAAAACTATGACATAGAGGATTTCGAAAAAATATTCCTTCGGTTGCAAAGGGGTACATACTTTGTTTCTTAATACGTAAATATTTGCAGTCTTTTAAATACAACAAGAAATTGTTAGCAAGACATGTATCCCGTACTTCATCGGTTTCCAAATTAGCGATGACACGAATATTCGGCAACTGTTCTATATTCGGCCTCTTCGGCCACTTTTTTTGCTATTCGGTATTCGGCCGAATAGTATGTATCATGTAATAAAGACACGTTCGATTACTTAAAATTGTGTATTTATTTTCAACAACACTTAAGTAAATTATTTATGATGGATAAAAACAAGCTTTTCAGCATTTTTTGGCAGCAAACTATTACGCATTTCATCGTAAATACGTTATGTATATATATTTGACCAGCTTCAGAAAATAGTCTCTCACTATACATGCCACTTCCAGGAGTAGCAATATAAACTTTAGCAAATTTCGAAAGGCCTGGGCCTTTTTCGTTCGCTAACAACCAATTATAACGAAAAAATAAAAATTTAATTCGTTTGCCACAGCATTCTTCTCTACGTCCTCCTCATCATTAGCATTTCGCATATTATCTTAGCGACTTCCTCAAAGCAGTTCCAGTAACTGTCGTGTATTTAAATAGTCCCATTTTTATTTAATATATGTCCCATTATCTTATAGAGTGGAGAATAATTGTCGTCGGTACTACTAGATTCATCACAACTTATTATCAGAGCATCTTAGAAGCATTTTTGTCTTACTGTTTCTGCTTGAACCAATCCTAGAAAACTCATTTTGAAGCGAGGATCCATAAAAGTAGCAACCAGATATTTATTTTTTTCATCGAAGCTGAATCGCCTTTCAAGCTCGGTTTGAAGTGAAGTTCTCATTATTACTAAATTTGATACTTTTTCAGCTGTCTCTGCTTTTCCTGGATATTTTAAAAAGTTACTTCTTGTGAAATCACTTCAGATATGCAAGAGATACCTTAGCTGTTATTTTTGTAATCTCTTCGAATGGTTAGAGGGGCTTGATACATTGTTCTAATAGTTCCCATTGAGCGTGCCATTGAGCGTCAGATTTATTAATTTCCTTGTAAAAATAAAAAAAAACACGTAGATTTCCAGAGCGTGTGCTCATCTCTTTTACTAGTTGGTGGCTAGGTAAGCTAAGGTCTTGTGGAATGGATTTAAGTTTCTGCTCTGCTAGACCAGAATTATTAAATGGATAACTATTCGTCTCATAGCAGCTATCATCTTTTGCACCTTCTGTTGAGATATTAGCCTCTATAGCTCGTTGCAATGTAAGAAAAAACACCTGCCTGAATCATATCTTGTACCTTGCACACCTTTTATTATATTGGAGCTACTATCATGGTCAAGTAAATGAATCTTGGATTTAGAAATATTTCATCTTTCTTAAGAAGAGGTGGACAACACGTCCACCTCTTCTTAAGCAAGTTTGGAAAAAGGTACCGTTTAAAGGCTCTCCTCATGACTATCCTTCGCTGCCAGTCTCTACTGTGAGGACCCCCATGGAATATTCTGTCTACTGTGAGGATCCAAGGAACTTTCTGACTATTTTGATAAAGGTTTCTCTGAAGAAATATCTAAGTGCACGAACTGTCTGGCCGAACAGGCCTGTATTTATTATATGAAGCTGTATGTATCATATTTTACAACTGTTGCATTGATTAAAAAGATGGCCAAGGAGAATCTTCATAGTATTGGAACGATAATGATCAATAGAATCCCTGATCGTGCTACAATTAAATTTAAAACTGACGCAAAAATGACTCAAGACGAAAGCCAACAGTATGTGTGCCAACCAACAGTTATTGTCAAATGGAAAGACAACAAGTCTGTTTAAATGGCCTCAAATTGCACCGGCACGAACTCTTCATCTGTAGTGAAACGGTAGGACAAACGCACCAAGAGATATTTGAAGATTTCTGCTCCGAAAGTGCATATGATGCATATGATGGAGTACTATAGAACTCTTATTAAAACTAAAAAATGGACGTTGAAGGTACTCATCCACTATATTGATTTGGCCATTGTAAGCTCTTGGCGGCTATATCGCAATGATTGTCAAGCAAATAATTTAACCAGGAAAGACATTTTACCCTTGTTGGATTTTCGTTTGAACATAATTGACGGATTATCGAGTACCCCATTTAGAAACCGCCGAATGTCAAGTGATACTGAATATAATCCACCAATGGAATATGAGCATCCTATTAAAAGACACTACAGACCAGCAAATAAACCCTCTGATGCAAAAAGATATGATGGGTACGATCACTTTTCAGTGTTTGACGAAATAAAAACCAAGAATGTGTTGTCATGAATCTTGTGCGATCGCACGATGATAGGATGCAAAAAATGTGATACGTATCTATGTATTGTACGTAGAAAAGACTGTTTAAAATCGTATCACCAAAAAAATAATATTTAGAATAATCGTTAACGAAGTATAAAGTAGTTAAGTTTTGAAAGTTTTTATTAAAAGTTATAAACTTTGTCGTACAAATGATGATTTTAAAAATTTAAGGTTTTTATCGTAAGGTTTTTTATATAGACTGACAACAGAATAACTGATGAAAGTACTAAGCTCCTAAATTATTAAAAAATGTGTTATTAATTATAAATATTGAACCTTCAATTTACATTACCCTCACGATCGTCAGTATATTTTTTTATTATTTTTTTCTAACTATTTAGACTGTGAAGAAAGCAATAAAAACTATGACATAGAGGATTTCGAAAAAATATTCCTTCGGTTGTAAAGGGGTACATACTTTGTTTTTTAATACGTAAATATTTGCAGTCTTTTAAATACAACAAGAAATTGTTAGCAAGACATGTATCCCGTACTTCATCGGTTTCCAAATTAGCGATGACACGAATATTCGGCAACTGTTCTATATTCGGCCTCTTCGGCCACTTTTTTTGCTATTCGGTATTCAACCGAATAGTATGTATCATGTAATAAAGACACGTTCGATTACTTAAAATTGTGTATTTATTTTCAACAACACTTAAGTAAATTATTTATGATGGATAAAAACAAGCTTTTCAGCATTTTTTGGCAGCAAACTATTACGCATTTCATCGTAAATACGTTATGTATATATATTTTACCAGCTTCAGAAAATAGTCTCTCACTATACATGCCACTTCCAGGAGTAGCAACATAAACTTTAGCAAATTTCGAAAGGCCTGGGCCTTTTTCGTTTGCTAACAACCACTTGTACCGAAAAAATAAAAATTTAATTCGTTTGCCACAGCATTCTTCTCTACGTCCTCCTCATCATTAGCATTTCGCATATTATCTTAGCGACTTCCTCAAAACAGTTCCAGTAACTGTCGTGTATTTAAATAGTCCCATTTTTATTTAATATATGTCCCATTATCTTATAGAGTGGAGAAGAATTGTCGTCGGTACTACTAGATTCATCACAACTTATTTTCAGAGCATCTTAGAAGCATTTTTGTCTTACTGTTTCTGCTTGAACCAATCCTAGAAAACTCATTTTGAAGCGAGGATCCATAAAAGTACCAACCAGATATTTATTTTTTTCATCGAAGCTGAATCGCCTTTCAAGCTCGGCTTCAAGTGAAGTTCTCATTATTACTAAATTTGATACTTTTTCAGCTGTCTCTGCTTTTCCTGGATATTTTAAAAAGTTACTTCTTGTGAAATCACTTCAGATATGCAAGAGATACCTTAGCTGTTATTTTTGTAATCTCTTCGAATGGTTAGAGGGGCTTGATACATTGTTCTAATAGTTCCCATTGAGCGTGCCATTGAGCGTCAGATTTATTAATTTCCTTGTAAAAATAAAAAAAAACACGTAGATTTCCAGAGCGTGTGCTCATCTCTTTTACTAGTTGGTGGCTAGGTAAGCTAAGGTCTTGTGGAATGGATTTAAGTTTCTGCTCTGCTAGACCAGAATTATTAAATGGATAACTATTCGTCTCATAGCAGCTATCATCTTTTGCACCTTCTGTTGAGATATTAGCCTCTATAGCTCGTTGCAATGTAAGAAAAAACACCTGCCTGAATCATATCTTGTACCTTGCACACCTTTTATTATATTGGAGCTACTATCATGGTCAAGTAAATGAATCTTGGATTTAGAAATATTTCATCTTTCTGTAATAGCATTGAATTCTTTTAAAATATAGATACCAAAATGTGAGCCAGGATGATTGAATGATTGATGATTTAATATCTAAAACGCCATGTTTCATTCCATTTAAATCTGGAGATATCCAGTGCGCAGTGAAGCTCAGAAATCTCTTGTTATTATGCTGGCATGTCTAGACATCAGATGTCACTGATAATGCTGCTGCCTGTGAGACTTTCTTCTATTTTAGCACAAATTCTGTTGTATATATCAGAAAAAAAGTTTTTCGATCATGTGCGACCAGGTATTTTATAATAGGGCAAAGCGTTTAGAATGAGCCTCTGGAATCTAACTACTTCAACAACTAACAATGGTTTGTTGTCTAAAGCAATCATTTTGCCAATCAATTAATGTTATTTTATTGTTTTCGGATCGTTGAGGTCCTAGAACAGTTTCCTGTTTGATGTATTCTTCAGGGTCAGCTGCCGTTCGATCGATTAGATATAATTTTTTTTTATATAATTTGATTTCAACACAACTTAGGCAATACAAAATCGATCTCCTTTCTCTAAGTATCTTATCTACGAGTAGGTGCAGTACAACAACGAGTAAGTAGTTTAAGTCATAACCAGTTATCCACCTACTTACGTAAACATGTTCAGTGAATAAAACAATTTAAATTATTAAATTTACTTAAGATTTTACTTACTTGCTTTCGTTACTTCTCCGCCTCTTGAGATCTTGATGCTACATAGCAAAAACTGGACCAGTTTGTTATTTTCACTATTAATCTCATAATATTCCCATATGGGCGATAATTTGTTATCTGATGTTAGTTTAGTTGAGCCTTTTACCGCACAAACAATTGAAAATGAATTGATGATTGACGTAACAGCATGCAGCCGCCCTCTGTTGGGACACATCGAACAGTGAACCGTACAAAGAAACATCACTACCTCCGATCACAACGCCATTACTTTCATGTTACGATTGCAAGGGCCACTGATCACCTTAAAGCCCATAACAACGAGAAAGTACAACACAAAAAAGGCGAAATGAATGGAATTTGGTCCACTCTTCAAGCGACTACTGGAGGAAAACAACATCTTACCTACTACAATCTGTCTACTTAACACTCCCCAGGAACTAGAGGAAGCCGTAAGCACCTTCACGGACCTAATCCACAAAACCTGCGAAGATACTACCCCAAGCTTGGGAACAAAGACTCGCGACCCACTCCCACCTTGGTGGTCATAAGCCAGAAGCGAAAAGCGAGTTCTCCAATACAAGAGGAGAATTCAGAACACAGCTCCAAACAGGAAGGATAACGTCACTAAGCGAATATTTAAGAACTAAAGAGGAGTACAAAATTGAAGTACGAACCAAGAATAGAAAAGTATGTGGGACAAGATTTATAGAGTCTTGCGGAGAAATAATGGCCGCCAAGAAGATATGCTATTGAGAAGCCCGGCCACCGGCCATACCTTGGCCCCACAAGATTCGGCAGACCTTCTAGCTCAAACGTTTTACCCAGACGACTCCGAGGCAACAGATAAACCACGCCACGTGAAGCATACGCATCAGAAACTGGATTTACAACTTCGACACAAACAGCCTGCCAGAAGACGACCCACTATTTACCATCACTGAGCTGGATACGATGCTGAAGGCACTAAATCCCAAGAAGGCACCCGGCCCTGACGGTTTAAACTCGGACATCTGCACTGCTGCCATCCGCAGTGCCGAAGTCACCTTTCTGGCGCTAACAAACAATTGCTTATCACTATGTCACTTTCCGGAGCAGTGGAAAGTCGCTCACGTGGTTATAATACGCAAACCTGGAATGGAGGACTACACACATCTCAAGTCCTACCGACCGATCGGCCTTCAGTAATAGGAAAAATAGTAGAAGAGCTCCTATTGGGTCGCCTTCAGTGGCAGCTCCTCCCAAAAATGAACAAACTGCAATACGGCTTCACACATCAACGCGGTACAGAAGACGTCCTAAGCGACCTCGTTGACCACCTATGACTGAAGTTAAAAGAGAAAAAGTCAGTCCTAGTGGTATCTCTGGACATCGAGGGAGCTTTTGACAATGCATGGTGGCCGGCACTCAAAAAACAACTTGCCATCAAGGAGTGTCCCAAAAATCTTTTCAAGCTAGTTGAGGCATACCTGCATGACAGAAAGATCCTAGTTAATTACGCCAGAAGTCTCAACAAAATATGCAACCAAGGGCTGCATCCAGGGTTCAATCGGAGGACCGACTTTCTGGAACGTAATCTTAGACTCTTTATTGCACCGACTGACTGAAAAAGGAGTGTACTGCCAAGCCTTTGCCGACGATGTTGTACTTGTCTTTCGCGAGCATTACTGTGGAAGCACTGCAGCACGAAGCCAATGAGACGCTAACAACTGTCATTCAATGGGGTGAACAAAGCAAACTTAGCTTTGCACTGAACAAAACCAACGCTACGCACCTCATCAAAAAGCTAAAATATAACACCCCAGTCCTAAGTATGGCACAAACCAACATCCAAATGGTCCATGAGATAAAGCTTCTAGCAGTGATTATAGATAGAAATCTGACCAACGTCGCGGCACAATGCAGGAAAGCCACAGAAATTTACAAATGGCTTGCGTGCACGGCGAAAGTCATCTGGGGGCTTAACTCGGAGATCATAAGAACGATCTACACAGCAGTAATAGAACCAATTATCACCTACGGTGGGAGCGCATGGGGTCAATCCACCGAACTAAGCATGATACAGCAGCAACTGAACATGCTGCAGAGAGGGTTCGCACAAAAGATCTGTAGATCATACCGCACGGTCTCTCATACGTCAGCTCTTATTCTATCAGGCCTGCTCCCTCTAGACATCAGAATACAAGAGCAGGCCCTAATTCACCGCACTAAGAGAGGCAAAATCTCAACCTACCTTGTATAAACCTTGTAACTACTATAATACACGCCTGGAAACCAACGTGGATTTTACAAAATTACAACACCCAGCCTTCCAAGAGGCCATAAATTATGAAAATCTAGAAGAAACAATACCCGAAATCCTCAACAACCATCAGCGAGATGATCCAGAAATTTACACAGACGGCAGCAAAATCAAGATCAATCAAGAGTAGGAGCTGCACTCTCCTAGTGGGAGGGAGGAAAGGAAATCAAATCACATAATTTCACTTTACATCCCTCGTGCACTGTATTTCAAGCAGAACTGTTCGCCATATACAAAGCCACCCATGAGGTCATGCAAACTAGTATTCCCTGGCTACTATACTCAGTGATTCGAGATCATCACTAGACCTACTGGGAAGCACTAAAACCACTCACCCCCTAGCAAGAGCGATACATCAGAATATACAGTACATAAAGGAACAAGGACGGCAGATCAGCTAGTTTGGCTCCGAGCTCACATAGGAACAGCTGGCAACGAGAGAGCTGATGAAATCGCCAAAGGAGCCGCAATGATAGACCGCCCGTACGACTACTCAAAAACACCAGTGGCCTATGACAAAAATCCGAGAGGAATCTGTCAAAAGATTGCAGGACAGATACTTTACCGCTAGCACGGGTATAACCACCAAGGAATTTCTTCCTGACGTCGAAACCGCTTTTCAAATAACAAGGAAGGTAAAATGGAACCCAATCCACGTACAAATCCTGACACGACATGGAGGCATAGCTAGTTACCTGCACAAATACAAACTCAAAGACACTCTAGGATGCGAGTGCGACCCCGGCATCGAGGACACCGTGTGGCTTATAATACTCAACTGCCCCAGGTATTTCTCAGCCCGCCTTAGCTTAGAAACTCAAATAAACATCAAACTGGAGAGAAAAAGCCTAGCTACAGTAATAGCGGACAACCAAAGAAGACCTATAATTCTTGAGTACCTTCTAAATATCTTCAGCATAGCGATGCAGAGAAATGGCAGTATGATCGCAATAAGAAGGTTACTCGGGGAGGGAATAGGTCTTACAGCATACATCACTGAAACTAACTCTAACGCAAACAACAACCCCAGAAACACACACTCAACGCTTTCTGCGCAACGGACATCCCGGTATTCCAGGGCTATCACTTCGACCCGTAGCCCTTTTTTTGGATGAAGACGAAGAGATACTGGGATTCTGCTTCTGTATCGTTGGTCCGAATAAGTGGGTCTATATCTCACCTAGCTGCCCCCACAAAAGGTAGTACCAACAGGGCCACTAGGAGAAAATTGGAATACGATAGCATGCCTACCACAATGCTGGGGAACAGTTATTTCCGAACAGTGCGAACGAAAAACAAAACCATCGCACTAATCGACGGCAGCGTGTCCCTTTACAAAAGCATGCAAAGTGCTCGACCACCTGAGCACCCAGGTAGCAGAAGAAACGAACATAGGTCCAAGAACTTTAAGCGTTGATGTCATGAAAACTGGATTCGACAGAGGAACCGTCGAAGATTTTCTGGTGCATAAACGCCTCCAAAAAGCACAGAGTAGTTGTATATGAAAAGAAAGATAGAAAGGAAGGAGTAAGAAGAACAGGTTCAACTCACGAAAACGGAGCAAAAACAATCGAAGAGAGATTAGCCCAGGAAGAAGAATCAAAGAAAAAGGCACAAACATCTATGTCCACCAAAACAAAAATGCCACATAAAATTCTTAGGCTATTAAAACCAAAAGACGCCTGGTTAGCTAGGGTAAACCAAAGGACAGGTCGCAACACCTGATCTGCCTCCAGCTAACGAAGCAAAGAAGCACATGGAGAACGCACTCCTCGAATACGTCACCATCTTAAGGGAAACTATCAGAGTCAACCTTGCGACCTGTGAGAAGATAAGAAGTACCTTCGAACTCCAAAACGAAGGCTTACTCAAGGTCCTACTAGAGGAAGAAAAGGCCGCTATCTATGACAACTCCACCTCAAAATACCTGCGGGGAGAACCACCAAAACTTCCTAATATGACGGCCTATAGCAGCTAAACATGGCTTCGTAGAAAGAGACACCCAGACCAATAAAGATAACAACTCACCCAGGTACAGAACATCACCCGACGACTCAATCCTAATACTAGCACGATGTACAGAGGTCCCGTTGGAACACAAGATATTGGAAAGGGCACAAACTATACGGCCTTCCAACAACCCAACAAACCTCAACAACCAACCTACATCACCGGAGATAGAATGGGTCAACAGATTTCCTGGCTGCAGAAAATCTACCTGGGTAGTAAACCCCGAAAGTGACCTAATCGCAACCACCACCATCGAGGCAGTCGAGGACCTCAGAAACAAAATTAAATTCAGACGCGTGAAGGAAGCATACAGCAGAGTCAAAACGATTGCTTCAATCCTCGTAAATGGTGTCAAAGACAGGGTTAAGAGAATGATAGTAGACGAGGCCTTGATGAACCATTTTGAAGCGATCATAATGGCGGCGAAACTGACAGGAGCCGAAAAACTCACGCTGATTGGGGATATAAATCAATTACCCTATATAGACAGGCTAAACCTCTTCAAGATGCATTATATCAGTCCAAACATCGTGACGTCCATCAGTCTAGAGCTCACAAGAACATACAGGTGCTACAGGATGTCACCTACGCTTTAAACGAGGTCTACAATGTGATTTACACAGCTCGCACAAAGACTCGATCCTTGAGATCCAGACTCACCGGCTCATCCGTTCCAAAGGATTCCCCGAACACACTGTATTTGGTCTACACACAGGCGGAAAAGACGGATCTTATCCGGAAAGGGTACGAGAAAGGACCAAACTCACGCACCCTCACCATAAACAAGTCTCAGGGACTGACATCCGAGTCAGTAGTGATCATGCAAATAATATCACTAAAAATTGCCCTGCACGACAGCATATCACACGTTGTCGTCGCAATCACAAGGTACACGGAGAAATGCACGTACTACACTAACGCCGAATTTGACGCAATCGGCAGAATCATTCGCAGAGCAAACGAATCCCAAATGGACGATATAACAGACTACAATCTGAAAATGGGTATCTCTCACAGAGACAAGGACGCAATCACCAAATTAAGACGCACATAAGCAAGCGAAGACCGAAAAACTTCAACCAGACACACGAAGACGATGAAAAAGGATAAACCCAACCCCACTACCACCTGGCTACAACATCATTGGCTCTTAAAGCCCAAATAGGCTCTTAAAGCCTAAAAAGATACCAAGTTTTTGACAAAACAAACATGACATGACATTACAAACCGTTAAAATTAGTAAATTTACACTATCTAAATAAAAATAAATCACAATAACAAAAATAAAGAGAGCAGACAATGGCACGGATGACATATGTCCGTGGTGTTTTATTTATCAAAAAAATGAAATAAAAAACAAAAAAAATAAATAAAATGACATGCTAGTTCCATTTAGAAGGTGGTTGTTTTTGTACATGCTAAAGAAGCCCGCTAAATACGGGCTTAAACTAATGTGCTTATGTGATTCATTCATTTCATTCATTCATTTCATTCAACCCTTAGAATTCTTGCATACTAAAACGAGACCAGAAAAATCAACCTTATCGTTTTACAAAAGATATAACGTTATTGTCTTATGTTCCCAAAAAGGGAAAAGCAGTAATTTCAATCAATTCATAGCAATGAAAGAACCAACACAAACTCAGGGAAGCCAGAAATTATACAGTTTTATAATTCTACTAATAGTGATGTAGATGAAATAGATAAGAAGTGCTCTGTATATACTTGCAGCCGAGACGCTGACCTATGATAATTTTTTACTGGATGTTGGATATTAGTTCAGTCCATTTTCATATTTACCTTGATGTACATGTGAAAAATCAAACTGATAAAGGAATATTTAAAAAAACATTTGCTTGAGTTTGTATTAGAGCATATAAAGCGTAGATATTGTAACCTAAGATTGCATCGTGGACTTAGAATGTTTTATAAGAGTACTTGGTTCGGATAAGCCAGAAATATGTGAAGACCAAACAGAGGAAGTCAAGACACGAAAGACTTACCTTTCATCGCAACCTAAGATCAAAAGAAAGTCGACGTATAGATAGATGTTTTTCGTGCAAAAAACACATTAGCTTGCAGTGCGCGACACTGGTGTGCTCTGACTGTGCTTAGATTTAAGGTGTTATTGGACTGTGGATTTTTTTCTTTCATATGGTTTATGTTTCTACAATATTTATTTTATAAGATTTATATTAATTCTTAGTGACAAAAAATATTTTTGTTATTCTGAAATGAATTTTTCAGAATAACAAAAAATATTATAGTATTATTATAATTAAATATTGAATATAGTTCATTCTCTTTCTATGCTTGTTTTTCTTTAAATCCATTAACTTTCATCATAATACAAGAAAAAATATTAAACTTAAGCTTTTATTTAAAAAAATCTGTATTAGATATGGGGCCTCTCAGGCCATACATCGTTACTAGGAGTGTTCGCAACGGCTACATTTTGAAGGCCTGTATGGGGGGCGTTGATCTCATGGATTATTTTTTTGGCAGATACAGAATAAAAGTAAAAACCAGAAAGTGGTATATCTATAATAATAAAGTCTTGGGTTCAATACAAATCGGTAGAGACCAAAAAGGGATTTGAACCGAGAAATCTCATGAAACTAACAGAGTTAAGGACAGAGCTTGCTGATGTAGTATGTACCGGTTGTGGTGTCGTGAGTCAGCCCAATAGAGGACGTCCAAGCAACAGTAGCATTGATGCCGCAGGACCGCAAGCAAAAAGAAAAAAAAGGATGCCTATTTTTACCGGCTGTTAACGTTTGTCGTGATAATCTTGGTCACAACCAAGTAAACACTAAAATTCGCATGAAATGCATGAGGCCTGGATGTAAGCTACAAAGTTTTATAAAATGCACTGTATTTCTTTGTTCCAAGAAAGGAAACGACTGCTTCAATCTCTTTCATACCAAATAAAGAATGTTTATGTCTATTTTGCATAGTGTACCAAAAATAAATCATAAATATTTTTCAACAAAAACCCTATAACCACATCTTGTTTCATTCGGCGATCCCCGCGCACCCCACGATCCGGTACCTATAGTGTACAGGGCGTCAGCGGCTCGTTCACTTGAGATCCGCCTGTCTGGTACGACGTGCTGGTCCTTCGAACCGGATCTAAGGCGCACATAGTCACCGTTACATCGCCGTCATCATGCTCATCACCGTCGTCGTCCTCATCACCGTCGTCTTCGTGTCGCGCACTGTAGCGCTCGCCGACGCGCTGACTGCAGTGCTCGCCGTCGCATTGCTCACTGTCGCCCTCAATCTGACTGGAGCTTGCTCGTAGTACCTGTATGACGATGTTACACCGTGAATCTTAGTTCGTCTTCGTGCTTCATCATCCGCCCTCGTTGATCGCCAATACCTGCCCATCAATGCCCATCACATGACCGAGAGGCAAAGCTAAGGGATGGATATATGAAGCTTGGGGTGGTCCTTAATCCAGTTATGCAGTTATGCCACATCCACCTACAGTTCCCGAAGAGTCGAGAAGTTGTTCGTACGAGGGTGGGTCAATAAATCCTTAGAAAATCCATCAAATGGCGCGACTAGTACTATTAGCGGTCCGTTTTCATGCAGTGGCACTACCGACTAGGTATGCTGTGAAGTTTCAGCCAGATTGGTTCACTTGCATTATTATTGTAGTGTATTGAAAAAAAAATATATTTGTTTATTTCGAAAAAAAAGAAAATTGAGTTTAGAGCTGTTATTAAACATTTTCATAAAAGTAAGCCTACAGCAAAGGAAATAAAAAGTGAGTTGGATTTAGTTCACGGCACATCTGCTCCTTCACTTTCAACTATTTATAATTGGTTAAATGAGTTTAAACGTGGTCGTACATCAACGAAGGACGAAGCACGCTCAGGACGCCCTGTAGAGGTGACCACGCCAGAAATGAACTGTAATATTCATGATATGGTGTTAAGTGACCGACGAATGAATTTGAGTGAGATAATTGAGGCTACAAGGATCTCAAAAAGTAGTATCATTTCTATTTTGCACGACAAATTAGACATGAAAAAGATTTCGGCAAGATGGGTGCTGCGTTTGCTCACAGTTGACAATAAACGCAATAGAGTCGTTGCCTCTACAGCTCTGTTGTCACTCATGCAACGTAATCCAGATGAGTTTTTTCGTCGATTTGTAACTGTAGATGAAACATGGATCTACCACTACACTCCTGAGACAAAAGAACAATCAAAACAGTGGATTATTAAAAGTGAACCATGTCCCAAGAAGGCGAAAACAGTCAAATTAGCTGGAAAGGTTATTTTTTTATTTCATTGACTATTTATTTGGAAAAAGGAAAAACTATAACAGGGGAGTATTACGCATCTTTATTGGACCAGCTGAAAGTCAAAATTAAGAAAGAAGGCCTCATTTAAACAAAAAAAAAATCCTCTTTCATCAGGAAAATGCTAGTGTTCACACCTGTTCAATATCAATGGCTAAAATTGACGAATTAAAGTTCGAATTGGTCGACCACACACCGTATTCGCCAGACTTAGCCCCCAGTGACTTTTTCCTATTCCCAAACCTGAAAAAATGGCTCGGTGGACAACGTTTTTTTTTTCAATGAAGAAGTCATTGATCAAACAGATGCTTATTTTAAGGACCTTCCGAAATCTTATTTTTCTGACGGGTTAAAGCAATTAGAAAAACGTCTCACTAAGTGTATAAAGCCTCAAGGAGACTATGTTGAAAAAAAATTATGCCTTTTTCTAAGGACTTATTGATTCACCCTGGTATCAAGCTTGAACTTGCCGAATTAGCTCTAGAGGAAGCTCAAGCCGATAGTTCAGATTCCCAGAAAGATAATATATCTAAAAACGATTACGTCCGCTCCTGGGTTGAGAATAGTGCACACATCGAACAGGTCATCGTCACATCTTCTATGTGCGGGTGTTTCGAGACAATCACATCCCACACCACCGAATTATAGTACGCCTAAATATCTGCCTATTATGTCAACGTGCCCAAATATCGTTACAGACTCCGAAAATCAACAAGCCGTACAAATAGATCCAAATAAGGAAATAGAAAAGTTAAAGAGATAAATAGAAAATTTGAAGAAAACCTCTTGTGAAAAAGTGTAACCCGTACCTACTTCGCTACATAAAAAGGTACCTTTGGATAACATGTTACCTTTGTCATCTAATTTCACCTTGTGAGCATTAAAATTTATTATAGATCTCCCCACATACAACGGAACGCTAAATGAATGGCTATTATTCAAAGCCATTTATGAAAATACTAGTAGGTATTTTAACGACATCGAAAATACAGCCAGAATCCGAAGAAGCCCCACTGGGAAAACACTGGAAGTCGTCGATACATAGCTCATTACACATTCAAAACCAGATGCCATCATAGAATAGCCTGAAATGATGATCGGTCGCCTAGATACTATCGCCTTTAATGAATATGACAAGCTTCGATCTCTACCTCATTGTACTGATACACAAAAAGAGATACATGCCTCCGCCAGCAAAGTTAGAAGTAGCGTCAATTAATTTCATGTACTCAATCTACACAATTTTATTACGGCTCCGGATATTATTAGAGCTGTTCGTGAAACGCTTCCATCGTCTTTATGTAACAGGTGTATGAAGAACAGGCTATTTTCCACCAGAGATTTTCAGAGAGAGATTTTCTAGAACCTACTTCATCGCTTCATCGAATTCATAGAACACATAGGGGTAGACTGGGTACGGTTGAAACAACACGAATATCTCGCGAACCATTGGTCCAAGGGGAGCACTAGGCGAGCGACCGTTCTAAACACGAACTTCAGTGTTGCGTCGCCCTCCTCGCGCTTCAGTAGTTTCTAAAAGACCCTATTGTGTTTTGATGACCTAAAGTAAGTATTTTTGCTTGGAGATTTTTCCGATTATTTTCGTTTCGTATTAAGTGACAGTATTGAGTGTGTGGTATAGTTCGAAATGACGCTCGTGGAATATGACATCGTAATTAGTTTTTGTGTATCATTATTGTTATAATTACTCTAACCGATTTAACCTAAAGTATAAGTTGAGGACAGTTGAAATATTTTTTTGGGTACGGTTGAGACATAGTATTATTTTTTTTATTGTTTTTTAGAGGCCGAGAGTACGCGTAAGAGAGACTTCGAGAGGACAAAATGGTATATTCAAAAGCAAAAGGTCCAGAAAAATCCAGACATGGGATATAAAGCACACAATCGAGTTTTTAATGAGGTGCAAGTCCGAGAGCTTTCAAAGTAGGGCAGAGCGGGGTCTGTTGAGCCGCGGGGTCATCAGCGCCACCTATTATATCACGCTAAAACTATTTAATACAATCGAGCGGGGGGCATTAAAAGGAGCAGGTGATTGACAAAACCAAGCGCACGTTGGTTTAGTCGCCGACCAGTGTTCATTGTGGATGCTCCACTTTTGCATCCACAATGAACACTCTGGTCACTGTGATGTTTATATTCACTCAAAAGAAATTGAAACACCACTTTATATCAGGTGAGCCTTCAGAATGCAAAGGACGCAGTAATGGAATCAAAAACGAGGGCAAAAGAGAAGTTATGCAGTTCTGACAGATACTACTTAGAAGAATGCGCTGACATTAGAACAAGGTAAAAAAACTTACAAAAACTAGCAATAACATAGATAAGTCCAAAAAAATTACTACATAGAAAGCAATTTTAAAAAGCAGTGCCTCAGAATCTAATACAGACAATGACTGTTAAATAAATAAAAGAAAAGTAGATAAGAAGAGTAAAAAGAGAAATGTGAAGAAAGCGCAACTTCCCTGAAACTCTGAAGAGAATGATTATTTTTGTCTTATTTGCGACTCAGCGCGCTATGCAGACAGTCGTCTAGGAGAAGACTTGATACAGTGCACCAGTTGTCGAAATTGGGATCATGTTAGGTGTACTTCTGGTCCCAGTACAGCTTATGTTTGCATAAACTGTGAACCTGAATAAACTAAAAGTTTAAGTTACTTTTTAACGCAAGTTAATTTTATTTTGATTATTTATATAAGTTTTAACATTTTATTTTTGTTAAAGATTTCATGTTGTTTTTTATTTTAAAACGAATATATTTAATATATATTAGTGTGTGATAATAGGTATTAGTGTAAAGGTAATATAACCCACTGGCCTCAGTGACCCCGTGGGTCATTAACTGACCACTCTGGGTGGCTCAGTTGACCCCGACTATGGGGTCCTTTGAGCCACACACCATTTTTCATGAAAAAGTCAATTATGTTTAGGGAATAAAGAATTTACTAAAGCTTTATATTCTAGATGAGTAGCCAAATAAATAAATAACTGATTTGAGACAGCTATTTTTATTTATTCTTTAATAGTATCCTAAACTGATTCGAACAAAAACCTTGTCGAGTGACCCCGCTCTGCCCTAATTGATGCGATGTGCAGATATATTTTGGACTACCTAGATGGAAGTATGCAATTTGGCCTATGAACTCACAGTTAATAATTTATCACGACCTCAAACTTGGGATGACGAGCTGGTAGGTGATGAATGGTTTCGGATGTTTATGAGAAGAGACTCTGAACAGTCCCTACGCGTAGCGTAGCCTGAAGAGGCGACTAGCCAAACAAACACTAGTAAAACCAACGTGAATTTTTTTTTTGATAATCTGACCAATGTCATGGATCGTCATAAGTTTGAGTCTCAAGATATATATAACGCTGATGAAACATGCATTATTACCGTTCAAAATCCAGAAGAAGAAAGAAGGATATGTCTTGATAAGAAAAGAGCAAGAAATAAAATTAAAACAAACAAAGAAGCATTTCGATAAAGTAAAGTAACACCATAAATGGAAGAAAAAATTTACGAGAGGAAGTATCATCAGAAAATAGCTAGCTATATTTGTCCGAATTTCGAATCTAATTGATCTTTAAATTTGACTTATGATTGATAGACTAATTTTTTTTTTTAATATATTTTAATCTACAATCAGTTTTATAACTTTTAGCAGATGGTTTGAGAGGCAGTTGGCTTGTGAGTGTGTCCTCCAACGAGGGCAACTACTCTTATTTATATTCAATCAAATTAGAATGACAAAATATCCTTTCGCTTTAATCGCTTTTTTTTTGATAAGAGCGTGTAGTTAGTCTGGCAGCCAGTTCATTAGGATGGTTTGTTAACCTTTTCTGATATGATGTGCAAGTAGCTAAGATTTCTTCCTTTACAGTTTTCATCTGTAGCTGAGTGTGGATCTCTGAATTTTTGACAAACCATGGAACGTTAGCTATAGTTCTGAGAATCGAATTTTGCATTCGCTGAATAATATTTAGGTTGGAGTTACTAGAACTACCCCATAGTTGGACACCATACATCCATACTGGCTACAATATGGCCTTATAAATGAGCATTTTATTGTCAGTAGATAGCTTACTGTTGCGCCCCAATAGCCAGTATATAGTTTTGAAGCGCACATTGAGTTCTTCTCTTTTAGTTTTAATATGTTGATACCATGTTAATCTACGGTCCAGGTGGAGGCCTAAGTATCGCACGTTATCTTTATGTGGTAGCGTGGTGCCATCAAGTTTCACTGGTGGGCAGTTTTCTTTGCGTAGACTGAATGTGACTTGTACAGATTTCGTAGCACTTGATTTTATTCTCCATATTCGTAGCCATTTTGAAACTTCATTAAGACCTCTCTGAAGAACTACTGATGCAACTGTTGGGTCTTTGTTGGAAGCCAGTACAGCAGTGTCGTCAGCAAATGTGGCAGTAGTAACTCCATCAACTTCTGGGAAGTCAGCTGTGTAGAGTGTATAAAGGATAGGCCCTAACACGGAACCTTGTGGTACACCAGCCTTTATTTCATATAACTTCGAAGTAGCTTCTAGTCCTTTGACTTGAAATAATCGCTCGACTAGGTATGACTTTAGTAATTCTGTATAGCTGTGGGGAATGTGCGTCTTTATTTTATAATGAAGACCCTTGTGCCAGACTCTGTCAAAAGCTTGCTGAATATCAAGAAAAGCAGAAGAGCAGTATTTCTTTTCTTCCAACGATTTCCTAATAGTGTCACTTACTCTGTGGACCTGCTCTATAGTTGAGTGGTGAGGTCTAAATCCAAATTGATGTGCCGGAATAGTATTGCTCTCTTCAAGGATTGGTTGTATTCTATGAAGTAATATTTTTTTCAAATACTTTTGATGTAACTGGAAGTAGACTGATCGGTCTGTAGAAGTGACTTCATTACTTGGTTTTCCTGCTTTATGGACCATAAGCACCTGAGATATTTTCCAGAGCTGTGGGTAATATTGCACTCTAAGTACTCCATTGTACAAGCTTGTGAGAAAAACCACTGCCTTTTTCGGAATCTGACTGAGTATTTCTTTTGTAATTAAGTCGAAACCAGGTGCTTTTTTGTTATCTAAGCTTTTTATGACAGCCCAGACCTCTCGGATTGTGACAGGACGTGGGGGAGGTGACATTTGATAGTGCTGTTCAAGTACAGCGTCTATAGCGACTTCAGTCTCAGCATCACCTGGGTCATTTGGGCTGAATATTTCGATCAAGTGGTCAGCAAATAGGTCCACTTTTTGCTGTGGAGTTTTTGCCCAACCTCTATTCCATCGTAGAGGCGGTATAGCTACTGTTGGTCTGGTGAAATTTTTGGTGAACTTCCAGAGCGAGTAGTTGGAAGATGCTGCAGGAGAGAGAGTCTCCAGGCAATCTTTAAGGGTGTTATTATCCCAGTCACGGAGCAGGATTTTCAAGTTATTGCTAGACTTGTTTAACTTCATTTTATCCTCTCTCAGTCTAGATTGGTGCCAAATTCGACGAAGACGCCTTTTCTCTAGTACTGCCTGTTTTATTTGAAGCGGGTAGTTTACTAATCTACTCATATAGGGATCCTTTGGTGTACACTTCCAGCATGCCACCTGGATTAGCCTAGTGATGTAAGTGGTTGCATTGTCAATGTCACTCGGTGTTTTTAGGGCTACCTTAAGTTCAATGTTTTCATTTATATAGTCTCTAAAACATTCCCAGTCTGTATATTTGTTGCTTAATATTTGTGTGTCAACCTTTTGAACTAGTTTTGAGCTTATAGTTAGCACTACTGGAGTATGGTCTGAGGGAGTATCATAGCATGTGTCTAGTTTCATATACGCCTTGGACAACCCTTTCGAGATGAAGAAGTCCGAAGATGAAGAGGTCTGGTATTTTTTTGTTGGATCACTCGGCCAGTATGTTGGTTCACCAGTTGATGCTGTGAAAAGAATGTTTTTGTCCACACTTTGTTTAAGCTGTCTTCCCCTGGTAGTGGTCAGCCTGAAGCCCAAAAATGTATTTTTTGCGTTCCAGTCACCTCCTGCGATGAAGCAGTTACCGAGGGTGCTGAAGTAGTGTGAAAACATTGGTTCACTTATTTTATGTCTGGGTGGACAATACATAGCAGAAACATTTATATATCCACTTTGGTCTTTAACAGCAATTGTTGTAGCCTGGATGAGTTCCGTTTTATACTTGGGCATAAGGTAATGAGAGATAAATTTTTTAACGATTACAGCTGTACCAGCGTGACCTGTTCCATCTGGATGGTTAGTAGAATAATGGTGGTATTCTCTAAATTTTATATATGTAGTTTCTGTACCATGTGCCTCTGAGACTAGTAATATATCAAGTTGCTGATAATTTAATAGATGTTCTACTTCAATTTTATTCGGAGTTAGACCATTTATGTTAAGTGTTGCTATTCGTAAAGTGTTCATTTAGATAGCTTGTTGACTAGAACAGTTATGAGACTCATTAATGTGCTCATTTGTTGTAAGATTAATTCAAACTTTTCTGTTTGCTTTATGAGTATTTGTTCTAGTGTGGACCCAGGAGTTGTACCAATGAATGTTGGGGTATTCTGGCGCAATTTTTCAGCATAGGGTGTCTTTTTCTTATTTTCTGAGCTTTCTGTAGGCTTATCTAATACTGTAAGAGCAGTACCTTCATTAACAGTTCTGCTTGATTCTCGGGTCTTCTCTGAGCTTTTAAATGTTGGTTTCCGAGCTCTTCGGGCCACTATTTCATGGTAAACTTCACAACCCTTGTAGTTAGCCGGATGAGGACCACCGCAGAGCGCACAGGAGGCAGGGGTGCTGCGATCATGTTTAGGGCAGTCAGAGGTCTTGTGGGACTGGCCACATTTTACACAGCGGTACGGACGCATACAATATATAGATAGACTAATGAAAGCAAAAAAGAGTATAGGATGTTCTTCTTATTAACCTATAAAACGTATATCTCCTTCCGTTATCAAGGAAAAATTCAAGATAATTACTAATATTATTTTTTTATATATACTTTAACATACACTGTATTAAAGGTACGGCTTTACATGTTTAAAATATATTAGAATCATATTTTCGTAGTTCAAGTATATTTCATATAAATACAAAATCACGGTTGTCTCTGTCACCTTGACATAAAGCATATAGCGAGATGTTAGGAAAAAAATATATGATGACATAAAAAAAAGATAACATTTTAACCCTGTAAGATAACCAATCATGAAATAATGGTTATTATTTTTTATTAGCTTTCGAAATATTTGACAAAAGCAAAACTATGGACGTTATAAGTGACATTGTTGCACGGCTACTCAAACTAAATAGAGTAGATAGATGAACAACTAAGAGATTACTTTGCGTTCGAATCTGTTATCATTAACCAACGTCGGCCAGATCCTGACCCAGAAATAGAAGCTGAAACTATTCTGAAGAAAAACACACATCGTTAACAAGATGGGCACATCAAAACTGCTCTTCTATAGATCGAGAACATTGTGATGGTTATTATTCAGTATTTAGAAACTAGTACAAGAGGAGACCGCAAAACTGATATCTCATAGCTGGGCTATTCAACAAGTTTATAAAAAATGTGGATTGAACTATTGTTGTTCCGAGTACTTGACTGTGGACGAAATGCTTGTTGCTTTCAGGAGACGGTGCTTATTTCGTTTATATATGAAACCCAAACCAGCAAAGTACGGTTTAAAAATAATGTGTTTGTATGATATTACTCATTCAATGCTTTTATTTATTCAGAAAAAAAGGTCCAGCTCGAACGAATTAAATGTTGATACCCACGAAGAATGCGTTGACACTTACCAACAGAAAAATCACGGGAGATAATTGGTTTATTTCCACTGAATTCGACGAAATACTGAAACAAAAATAATTTACGTATGTTGGCGTAATACAAAAAAACAAAAAAGAGATTCCTCCGCAATTTGACCCACAAAGAAATTGCCTAGTTAATTCGTGGCTATTTGGTTTTCGAAATGACAAAATTTTGGTGTCATTTGTCCCTAAAAGGAATACAAGTATCACTCTTGTATCCTCAATGCATCACGAACCTGGTACAAATCCTGAAAACAAAATGCCTGAAATAATGTTACAATAATTTTACAACTCTACTAAGGTGGTGTCGACACCTTAGGTCGGTTAACAGAAGGAGTCAAAGGTGGCCAACAACAATATTCTTCTCAATACTAAACATATCTGGAGTAAATAATCATGTCCTTCATTCTGTATCTCACACTAAAATGATAAACCTTAACAATTTCTGGAGAACCTTGGATATGCTTTAGTGAGTTCTCACGTTCAAGATAGGAGATCTACAAAAACTCCTTAAAGGGAGCTAAAAGAAATGAATGGCATTTTTTTTGACAGTGGTCGTTACTGACCTGCCCGAGAATCTAGCAATATCTGAGGGATTGGCAGCACAGCCAAGTCTAAAAAGGAACCAAAAAAAGCAAGATGCCACTTGTGTAACACTCGCAGTGTTCTCAAAATACCAAAAACATGTATGTCTACATTTGATAGATGTAAAAACATGTGACAAATGCAAGGACTTATGCTCCAATTAATTTAATTCTAACACAAATGATACTAAACTGGAACCAGTTTATAGAAAGGAATACATACCATCGATATTAAAGGAAGAAGTACAAAATGCCATTAACTCCCAGAAACTACAACGAGCTCCAGGGCCTGACAATATACCTAACTTAACAATAAACGAACTAGTGAAGGGTACAATGGAAGAACTAACCCCAATATTAACAAAAATCTTTAACAAAATACTTAAAACCGGCATTATTCCAACTCAATGGACAGAATCATACATAATACTTCTACACAAGAAAGGAGCTATAGATTACATCAATAACTACAGGCCTATAAGCCTTTTATCTAATGTCTACAAAGTTTTTGCAAAAATAATTTCAGAAAGAATTACTAAAACTCTGGAGAAAAATTTGCCCGTAGAACAGGCAGGCTTTAGAAAGCACTACTAGTAGTACTATCGATCATATCCACACAATCAAACAAACCTTAGAAAAATTCAATGAATATCAGAAACCATTATACATAGCTTTTATAGACTATTCTAAAGCATTTGACAGCCTGAACTATGCTTGTACTTTGACTGCACTAAGGCAGCAAGGAGTTGAGGGCACTTACATTAACATCATTAAAAAAAACATACTCAAAAAGCAAGATCCGCATAAAACTGGAAACACACGGTGACCCCTTTCACATAAATAGAGGAGTCAGACAGGGTGACCCACTGTTGCCAAAACTTTTCAATGCAATGCTAGAAAGTGTTATTAAAAAATTAAACCGGGAACAATATGGCTTTAATGTAAACGGTAGATGTTTAAATTATGTAAAATTTGATGATGATATAGTTCTTTTAGAAGAAAATCCTAACTTACTAATTAGTATGATACAATCCCTAGCTGTCAAAAGCAACGAAGTTGGACTTGAAATAAACATAGAGAAAACTAAAGTAATCACCAATACAGTAGAAATAGCTACCCAATTTCAAGGCAATTGGAATATGTACAGAAATATGCGTATCTGGGCCATATAATCTTCCCAAAAGACATAACAACTCAAGAAGTACATTTTGGGCTTTAAACGAGATTATGAAGAACAAAGAACTAGGTACTCATATAAAAGCAAAAACATTTAACACTAGTATACTCCCTTGTCTAACATACAAAGGTGAGCCCTGGTCCCTTACAGCCAATGTTGGGAGTTAGGCTTAAAGACAAGATCAGAAACTCAACAATACCCCGCAAAACTAAGTGGTTGATATCTTAAAACGCATTGACCATCTAAAATGGGGCTGGACAGGACACACGCAGCGCAGTCCATTACAAAAGTAGAGTAAAAGGGGTTGCAAAAGAAAGCAGGGACGACCACTCAGGAAGTGGGATGACAAGATCCGATGAACCTTGGGCCCTTATTGGAGGAAAGTTGCAGCAGATAGTGGACATTGGAAGCAGCTGGAGAAGGCCTATGCCTTAATACACCAAAATCAGAAATATCATATAGAAAGACTTTAATTTTATTTATTGACATAAAATGTATTTTGTTTTCGGAAATAAAAGGCTTTATTATTAATAGATAAGTGAGCAAACTTGTTGTAGTTTTCCATGTTATATAAGATATTGAAAGTTTTATTCTTGTTTTGCCTTTTTAGATATAAATATGATAGGAAAAAAGACCACATTTAATTTTCGGTATTTTTTTTTTTTAATTTTCATGTAAGACTCTAAACTAGACTGAAATAATTGCATATAAAACAAAAAGTACTTATATTTTTTAATGAATCAGTCATTTTATAGTTGTGTTTAAAATTTTAATAAAACTAAATTTGTATCTTTTTAAAAATATCTATTAACTATTTCACAAAAGAGATATTTAAAATATATTTGAATTAATTTAAAAGAAAGAAAAATACATGGGATCTAGCTCCAACATGAGTGTATATATCTGGCCGAAAATATTTCATTTCCTCGAGTGGGGATCGAAACCCACAACACGCTAATGCCACTGTGCCACAACAGGCTTATAAAAATAAATTACTGTATTGGTTATTATAGAACAGAAGTGTCTTGATGTCAGAGTGACATAAGGTTCCCAGGTTATATACAATGTACATTATAAAAAAAATCAATAGGTAAATATCAAATCATCACTTTTTTTATAAGTGGTATCACTTTTGGTTTTGGGATGTGCATTCACTGGTTAGTATATTAAAGTATTGATACAGTAATACCCCGACTTACGCTACCTCGACTTACGCGAATTCGGAGTTACGCGATTTAATTTTCTCGTCTATTCGTTTTCTGTTTGAACGTCGCGTAGTCAAGGTCAAGCGTCGGCGTTTGTTTCTGACTCCCCCCGCCTGCATTATTATTCGTTCAGTTTACAACAGGCACAGACGTGTAGTGCGGAATCGGCGCGTAGGTACATAAGTTACGATTTTGTGTTTTTTTGTGCGTTGTGCGACGACCTGAGATATTTACTAAGTACTATGGCATCCAAACGAAGTAGAACCGACTCTTTTGCTTTAAACAAGAAGAGAAAAACATTATCTTTGGAGTGTAAACTTAACATTATTAAAGACTACGATGCAAAAACAAAAATTTGTGATTTAGCGAAGAAGTATGATCTACCGGAATCGACAGTCAGATCAATTACGAAAAGTAAAGAAAAATTCTCGAAGCTGTGAAAAACGCTCAGTCTTTGAATTCAAGCATCATTCGTAAACGGCATGGTATTATCGCTGAAATGGAAACATTGTTAAAATTATGGTGTGATAATCAAGTAAGTGTGAAAAATTGTCCTATTGATCAGAACACGGTTGTGCTTGAGGCTAAACAAATTTTTGAGAAATTAAAAGAAGAAGCTGGGGAGATGGCTAAAGATGAAACGTTTAAAGCCAGTAACGGTTGGTTCAGCCGGTTCAAAAGTCGCTGTAACTGGCATAGCATTGCAGAAAGTGGAGAGGCGGCAAGTGCAGATAAAGAGGCTGCATCTCTCTATCCAGAGAAACTCAAAGCTATGATAAATGAAGGTGGCTATACCAGCCAAACCATATTCAACGTAGATGAAACTGGCCTGTTTTGGAAGAAGATGCCTAAAAGAACTTTTATTGCGCGTGAAGAGAAAACTTTTCCAGGTTTTAAGGCCGCCAAAGATCGATTGACAGTGATGCTTGGCGCGAATGCAGCTGGTGACTTTAAATTAAAACCTCTCTTAGTTTATCGCTCAGAAAATCCAAGAGCATTGAAAAGCAAATCTAAAGCTGGTTTGCCCGTGATTTGGAAGTCGAATCGTAAAGCTTGGGTGACGGCCTCCCTTTTTGAAGACTGGTTTGGTCATCACTTCATACCTGAAGTCGAACGTTATTGCCAGTCTAAACAAATTCCGTTTAAAGTGATGCTATTAATCGACAACGCGCCAGGTCATCCTCCTGCTACTTTAACTAGTTTCGACCCACGTGTGAAAGTTGAATTTTTGCCACCAAATACAACCAGCTTGCTTCAGCCGATGGACCAGGGAGTTATCAAAACATTCAAAGCTTATTACACGAGACGATCGTTTGCACATCTGCATGAAGCTATGAGACAAAACAACGAGCTCTCTGTTAAAGAATTTTGGAAACAATTTAACGTTTTAGAAGCAGTGAGAATCATTGGAGAATCTTGGGATGAAATTTCACAAAAAACTTTAAAAAACTCTGTCCATTTTTTTTCTCCACTGAGACTCAGGCGGAATCAGTGCCAGGGCCTGATGAAATTTGCAATGTGATCAAAGACGTTGTCGAACTTGGTAGAAAAATAAATTTAGAAGTGGATAGTGATGATGTTCAAGAGCTGTTGGATTCACACAATGAGGAGCTTACAATTGATGAGCTCATGACAATGCGTGAACAAGAGGAAGAAATTGATAAACATGATTCTTTGGATCCAGTTCAATTAGAAGATCAAATGACAGTTGGAAACTTGACAGAAGCCCTCAGTTCGATTGAAAAAGGGTTAACAATTTTGGAAAACATAGACTCCAATGAAGAGCGCATTTTTGTTACAAAACATGGAATAAAAAATTACTAGGATGCTACGAGGAGATATTACGGGAGAAGAAAAAATCATTGACTCGTCAGACAACTTTGTTACAATTTATGAAACCTTCTACATCAAAATAACTTCGGATTGTGTTTATACACTCTATTAATATAGTTTGTCATATTATCTAAAATTAGATACTAATTATTTCCTAAATTATTGTTTTATTTAGTCTCCAGTCCCAATTAAATATACTTTGTATGTCTTTATATGCAAAATTGTACCCCGACTTACGCGAATTCGACTTTCGCGAATTCGACTTACGCGAATAGCGCTCAGTCCCACCTATCGCGTAAGTCCGAGGTATTACTGTACTTTATTATTACCAAAGATATATAAATAAATACAATTTTTTTGTAGTTAAACGAATTATCATTAATCATGTGACAGCATCTTGCTGTATATGTTATGGATGTGGGTTGGTATTACGAATTGCAAACAAAAACATTATCCAAAAGTTTATGAACTACCTGTTCTCAATTAAACTAAATTTAGATACAACAATAGTGAAACAAATAATCATAGTACTTTGCAAATGTAACAAAAAATAATAATTATGTTATATTATATTCTTTATTTTATTTTAATTAAATAATATTTAACTTTTTCAATATTACAAATAATATTGATTGTATAATGTTAGACATAACCTAGTGTATAGACACTTCACTTTCCACTCCAATATTTGACACTTCACTGGTAGAATTTAAAATGGCAATTAAAATAATTCACATAATAGAAGAGGTATTGCACCCACAACCACTTACACTCTGCTCCGCTACTGTCAGTCTTCTAATGACTCCATTTTAGTATAAGTAATATTTTGTTTGTCCTCTTTGTTGTCATTTTTGCTAGTCAGAGTTTCTTAGTTCTGTATTTATAGGTTATAATTTAGTTAGAATATTGTATTCTGAGCACAGTAACTCTTCGCAGGATGCTCTTTTTATGGTTAATAAACAATCAGTTTTACTTAACTCAATCATGTATAAACATACAGTCTTTACTGTGCATTGTAATGTTTCCAGCCAAATATCTTATGTTAAAAAGTTTATATTTAACCTATAACATTTATTTGGTTGTTCTCATATAAGTGAAATTTTACTTCTTTTTAAGAATAAAATCTTGAAACACATATTTAGATATTCACATATTTGAATATTACACATTTTATTCACAGTATCCCCTTGAATTAATATTTAAGACGCCATAAAAACTCATAAGGCACATTTTTTTAGTACTCTCTATATGCTTACCTGTTTATCAATTATGTCTTTTTTTAAAATTTCAGTCTTTTGTTTCATATTTAAGTAATCTTAAATTATGAAACAGCATATTAACTTGCTTAACATGATGCAGGACAGCAACTCTTGAACAGCCACACATTTTATTGCAATTATGATGAATTTTCAATATATGACACTGTAAATTACATATTTTAATTAAATGGTTAAAAAAATAGTTAATATTTTCTTTTTGTTCAATCAAGAAAAATATAAAAGTAGGTAGATAGCTCAGCTCTTGTAAAATCGTGGTACTTTCAGTTATTGACATTTGACAACAAAAAAATACAGTGTTGCCATGTGCAAATGTTAAAATTATATTAAATGTACCGTTTTTATTATTAAAATAAGAACAATATAATTATTACAAACAATTTTGATGTTGTGTTTCAATTCTTTAAAGTTACTTAAAATTGATTTAAAAGAAAAAGACATTTTCAAATTGTCACATTCGACAACTTTTTTGTCTTTACTAAAATGTTAATATGGCAAAAGGTATGGCAAAAATATAGTTTGCAAAAGTTTATGTGCAATTCGAAGGTAGGAAAGTTATTTCTTAACTTTTCCGTTACTTTGAAAGTGAGGAACGTTAACTCTTAACGTTCCCCACTCCGTCGAATTTGAGAATTTAAAGCAACACTTTGCCTTGGAGTTGGAAACAAACCCAGTCTGTGTCGTCTCCGTCCACGCTTGTGCTTCTGCGCCACCCAGACTGACGAAGACAAATAAAAGGTCATGAATGTCATCATCATCATCTGAGCGTTATTCCCGGTCGCGACCAGAGCCTTCACTCCGGTGTCCGGGGTCCGCTTTCCGGCTCCGTTTTCTCCATTTCGCCCGGTCGTCGGCGTCTTTGCTAGTTAGACCATTGGCACGCATATCACCTCTTACGACGTCAAGCCAGCACTTCTTGGGTCTTCCCCTTCTACCGGGGCCCGGCGGAGGTGGCATGGCCAGACATTTGTTACCCACGAACAACACAATGTTTGAAAACGAAAGTCTTCGAACATTGCGTCCTATCGGTGATGACTTACGGTGCCGAGACGTGGACACTGACGGTAGGGCTAGTCCATAAATTTAAGGTCACCCAGCGTGCAATGGAGCAAGCTATGTTAGGTATCTCTCTCGCGGATAAAATCAGAAACGAGATTATCCGTGAGAGAACCAAAGTAACGGACATAGCTCGTAGAATAAGCATGTTGAAGTGGCAATGGGCTGGCCATATCTGTCGCAGGACCGATGGCCGTTGGAGCAGACGAGTCCTAGAGTGGAGACCGCGGCTCGGCAAGCGTAGCGTAGGACGACCTTCGACCCGTTGGTCTGACGACATTTGTAAGATCGCCGGTAGACAGTGGATGAGGAAAGCAGAGGACCGAACAACGTGGCGCGCTCTAGGGGAGGACTATGTCCAGCAGTGGACCGCCATAAGCTGATGATGGTTATGATAAGGTATACTCAGACCCATGAAAGATTTACTTTTTGGAGGCTTCACAAGTATCACAAGCTTATCTTTATTTTTTGTTTCCATAGTAAATCTGTCATTGTTTTCCCTATAACGTTCCATATTAAGGTCTCCGACAAACAACTTGGGAGCTCTGTTAACTGTTGCAAAATAAAATAAAATATTATTTTAAGGTATTAGTAAACCTTGCACGCTGTACAATTAAATTTTGTCACATAACATGTCACACCTAGTAGGAAAGACAGAAGGAACTTGAGAACCTAATGTTAAAACATTCAAATTGAAAATATAAAATATTTCATTTCTTCGAGTGGGGATCAAACCCACAACCTGTCGGTTACAGTCACACGCTTGTGCCACTGCGCCATGACAGGCCTTAATAAATTGAAATAATTGATAAAATGGCAACACTGCTATTTGCCTCTTATTTAGGGATCTACGTAAACGGCAAATGGCAGTGTTGTCATTTTATCCATATAAAAGTGTATACAAATATCGATAATATCGATATTGATAAATATCGGAATAAGTCTATATCAATATATCAATATATTGACCTAGAATTCAGATATGTCAATATTTTTTAAGTTTCAATTCAACATCTAAATCTTTCTACCTTCATAAAAAAATGTTATAGTACCTAAAGTAGTGATTTTAACATTTTTTTATCTGTGTTCAGTTCAGTTTAATATTATATTTTAGGAACCCTGCCTTAACATTTAGTGTTTGATTTATTTAAATCAGTTAGTTAGTAAAAAACAAGGATTGCCTCATATGTTTTATTAATTGAGCTGAATTTTAAGTTTTCAATGTAAGATGGCTTGTCGTGGCGCAGCGGCACAGGAGTGTGACTGTAACCGACAGGTTCTGGGCTCGATCCCCAGTCGAGGAAATGAAATATTTAATATTTTCAATTTAAATATTTAATGTTTCACTCAGCTTCACGCTGTATCCCGCACATGGCAGGGTAGCCAGAGGGAACTTGGGAACCTAGTATAAAGATACTCCGTTCTAATTCCGTTCCCCACTTTTCGCCGAATTTGAGGCATTGCGTGTTGAGTGGCGGAACTCAACGCCGCGTTTTGCCTTGCACCAGAGCGAAGAAATGAAAACATTAAATATTTAAATTGAAACTATTAAATATATCATTTCCTCGAGTGGGGACACAACCTGTCGGTTACAGTCACACGCTTGTGCCGCTGCGCCACAACATTATGATTTTGTTACACCAAAAGTACAAACACAAAATGTTTGTGAAAAAAACATTTTTCATCACTTACTATTGTAAAAAAATTACATTTCTGAATTTATTCTATTTTATGTTACCAATTTATAACTAAAAATTGCTTAAAACCTATACATGTGTAATCAAAATTGTAAAATAAAAGATTCTTGATTGCAGTTTAAATATAAATCTTTTTTACTGCAAAGTATTATGACATACCATTTTAATTTCCACTTTCTACCTAATTTTAGCCTATGAAATATATTATTATTGCCATTGTTTTACTTAAAGTATGAGGCCTGTCTTAACACTAGTTTCCCAAGTTCCATTTACTTACCTTACTTAACTTAGGAACCTAGTGTTACAATATTGTTTCATTTGGTGATTTTTTTTTATAAATAAAAGTCTTAAAAGCTTATAAAATTCTTTTATTATTAAAAGATAAAACAATAAAATTAACTTATTATTATATTCTTTATTGCATGTAAAAAAAAAACCAAAAGGTGACATAATAATTTAAAGTAAGTTGACAATGGCGGGCTTATCTCTAAAAGAAATCTCTTCCAGCCAACCAATGAAAGTGGAAGAGAGAGTCGCGAGGTAAACAACCTATTAATGCAAGAAAGAGAAAAAAAAAATTAAAAAAGAAATAAATCATAAAAAAAATCACACATATATTTATATAAATATGTATACATATATACTAAACATACATACAATAATACATACATACACTAATACATACATACAATAATACATACATACGCTAATACATACATACAATAATCATAAATATAAAATAGTACATAAATATATAATTATACAAATACAAATTCATATTGACGATGTAAGTACTTCATGTATTTACACATGTTCATGACAAAAGAGGAAAAAAAAAATAAAATAAAGAAGTTAAGATGAAACACAAAAGGATCACTCGTTAACACGTTCGAGTAAATACTTTTTATTTGGGATTTAAAGGATATTAAGGAAGGGCTTTTCTGAATAGAACTAGGCAGTTGGTTCCAAAAGGATGCGGCATATACGGAAAAGGATTTTTGGAAGAATTTGGTTTTGCTCAACGGTACGTCAAGCGACGGAATGACATTCGAAGCAAGGTAAAGCGGGAACGCAGGTAAACAGGAAAGTTCAGGAAGTTGAGTATTTTAAAAAGAAATAACAAGATGTGCATATCACGGCGAAGATGAATTGGAAGCCAGTTAAGTTGAGCTCGAAATTTAGAAACATGGTCATACTTACGCAAGCCATAAATAAAGCGTATAACCAGATTTTGAAGTCGCTCTTACTTTTCAAGTAGCTCCTCGGTCACATCCAAATAACACACATCGGCATAGTCGAGGATTGGGAGCAGAAGACATTGCGCTAGCATAATTTTTGTTTTATGAGGGAGGAAGTATTGGAGACGCCTAAGAGAAAGAAAGGAGAATGCATGCGCTTGCTAATTGCGTTGATATGAGGTACCCATGACAAGTTACAATAAATAACAAGGCCCAAATTTTTTACTTTATCACAATAGTGAATTATCACTCCTGAATAATAAATTGGAGAGATGGCATCCCAATTGATTTTAAATCTAATTCTGTTACTTCCAATTATAATTGCCTGAGATTTCTTTGGATGAATTAACAGCCCGAAAGATTCGGCCCAAGTTTGCCCATCAATAGCCTCAGAAAGTTCATGTAAGTAACAGTGCCGATAAAGTTGCAAATCATTAGCATACAGGTGGAAGGGCGAAGTAATGACTCTCGAGATATAATTAACAAATACCGAAAAAAGAAGAGGGGAAAGAACGCCGCTTTTAGGGACGCCAGCATTAAGCTCTAGACATGTAAAGGAATTGTCATTGATTTTATGCATTGCTGGCGACCAAAGAGGTAAGAGCGAAACCAGCTTATAGCTTCACAAGAAACATTAACTGCCCGAAGTGCGCCAAGAAGTATGTCAAGGTCAACAGAGTTGAAGGCACTGCTGAAATCCAGAAGTGTCATGTCAGTGAGCTTGGTGTTATCCATAGCATACCGAATGTCCTCAGTAATATTCAGCAATACTTCAACTGCGCTGTGGTAAGGGCGGAAACCGGACTGGAAAGAACATAGTAGATTGTTGGATGAGAGAAAGGAGTAAAGTTGGTTATTGACTAGGGATTCTAGAACCTTAGATAGAATAGGAAGGATAGATATGGGTCGGTAATCAGTGAAAATGGAAGGATAGGGAGCTTTAGGAAGTGGGATGACATAAACACATTTCCACTGTGATGGAAAAACATTACGGGTCAGTGAAAAGTTTATTATGTGGGTGACCGCTGGTGCAATACTCTCCAACACAGGAAGAATCATCTCAATGCTGAGATTATCGCTTCCGAAAGCTTTAGAGGAAATGGATTTAACACACTTCTTGACATCATCCTCGGAGACAGTTTTGAAAGAAAAGGAAACAGAGTCTCGTAAGTCGCTGTGCGCCAAAATTGCAAGGGTTTCAGATTTTAAAAGGGGATTTATGTTTAAAGGGGCTGTTGTAAAAAAAGAATTTAAAGTGTGAAGATTCACTGAGACTTGTTGAGTCACATTGGTTTTACCCACTCCAAACGACTCCAAGAATCTCCAAACTTGAGCTTGACTGAGATTCTGAATAGTATTATGAAAATAGCGACGCTAGGCATTCCTACACATCCTGTTGCGCAACCTTTTATATGCACTGAGATTTTCAGGCGACGGAGATTTTTTGAGTCTTGCCTTGGCTCTGTCACGTTTAGCCATTGCGTTTCTAATATCATGTTTTAACCACGGAGCAGGCGCATGTTTCATGCGAACTGGTCTTACAGGGGCATGAATATTGTAAGTGTTAATCAATTCAGTAGTAAATGATTGTACCATAAAGTCAATATTGTCTGATGACATTATGGGAGACCAGTCGATGTTCTCCACATCTTCCCTTAAGCGTTCAAGATCCATATGCCAAAAATTGCGCTGAAAAAGGATTTTGCCTCTAACTTTAGGAGGACGTAACTTATAGGAAAGGAAGATTAGGTCATGGAAAGAGAACGGAGCGTTCATTTGACCGTGAGAAATAACGAAATCGGGGTTAGAGACAGAGATAAGGTCAATTAGAGAAGGTCTACAGTTAGGAAAGTAATGGGTGGGGGAACGCATAGGAAGAAGGGATAAGTTGAACGAATCATTCAAATCTCTTAGTAAAAGGGTTCTTCGATCACTCTTAAGCAAACAGGTATTTAAGTCGCCCATACATATGACATGGTCATAAAGGGGCCGTAGATTCCTAAGAACATTATCCAGGGTTGTAAAATAATTTACTTGGTCGTTCGGGGAGTAGAAGACTCCAATAAGCACTTTTGTGTGACGTAATAATAGTTCTAAAAAGAGATACTCAAGTGATGCGTTGGGTTGAGGAGAGGAATAAGACACGACACTAGCAGGAATGTGGTTGCGAAGGTAAATACCAACGCTCGATGCGGTCATTACGGAAAAATTGATAACCTGGAATGGAGTAGCTAGCAGATGAAAGGGATGGATTTACCCAGGTCTCGGATATCAGGATACAATCGACTAATCCGGAGTCAAAAGATGTGAGAAGATCAACATAATGAGCAGGTATACTCTGCGCGTTTATATGCACTAAGGAAAACGAGGAAGGATTCGAAAAAGTATTTGTCAATTATTCAGCAAGTGTTTCGGTATCTGAAATAGAAGATAGATTGCTATCAGCACTGTCATAATTACTCGATGACAAGGAAAGAAAATCGTCATCCATATTTATAATTGTATATTATAATAATACCTAAAATATCTATAAGAATATATATATGTATATATACCAATAAAATATAGAAAAATAAATATATAAACAAATATAAATTTAAAAATGTATATAATAATATAAATAAATACAATAAGATGAGCAAATAAAGTAATATATGCTTAAAAATTCTAAAACTTTAAATATCTTATAATAAAATCCACGTGCACAAGTTGACTTAAAGATAAGTTTACACTAAAAAATAACATTAAGTTAACATACATTGACAAAATAAAAAAAAGAGGGAGAGAAAAGATAAAAACAAATTATGAAAATTAAAAAAAAAACTGGCAAACAATTATACAAAGTAAACAAAAAAAAGTATACCATGACACAGACAAAATGCAATAAATATATAATCTGTATAAATTTCGTATTGGTTTCTGTGGTAAGATTGACTCTAAAAGTACAACTGTAAAAGTTAAGTGACTTAAGAAAGTAAACAACAAAAACTTTTTAAAGACATTTGAAATAAGTTTAAGTTAAAAAAAAAAATAAGTTAATATACCCTACAGTATAAGCGAATTACAAAAAAAAGAAAAAAAAACAATTATCACACAAAGTATACATATAAACTGACTAAGTTGTCATGGTATAAATAAATAAGAAAAATCGGTTAGTTAGCGACAGTAGTTTCCATAATAGGATATTGTTCTATAACCGTTTTAAGTTCGGAAAAGCTGGAAAGTTTTATGCGAGATTTGTTAGCAAGAAGTATTACAATCATGCCGTCAGCTGACCAGCATTTCTTTATACCGAAATATTTACGGGCTGCTAAAAAAACTTCCTGCCGCGATTTAGTTAAAAATTCTGTCACCGTTATTTTGGAGCCTTTCAAAGCAGATTTTGCATTCCAAACGCTGGAACGTACCTGCAGACTTGAAAAACGAACGATAACAGGCCTGGCAGAATCCCTCTTTGCACCAAGTCTATGACATGATTCAATTGAGATAGATTTAACATCAGCCAATTTCATTTGCCTGGATAATACATCCATAGTCTTCTGTAAAACATTTTCATCTTTCTCCTCTTAAATGCCATGAAGTAGAAGCACCTTTCGCCTTGATTGGGTCTCCAAATGATCCATAGTAAGCATAACAAGTTCAACTTGAGATTTAAGTAGACCGAGCGTTTTCCACACAAAAGTCTTAAATGTATTGAAGTCTGTGTTCAAGGCCTTCAGTGTGGGCGTGGGGGCTGAATTAGGCTGAGATCTTCGAATCTTCGAAATTCGAAAAGAGAGAGAAGCTCTTTTCAAACTCACCCATGCGAGTAGAAAATATTGAAGATAGTTCATTCATGCTTCTTAGTAGTTGTTCCACTGGTTTTTCCATGGTTGAAATTAAATAGTGTCAAAATGATGTGGGAAACTTAGTTGTAGTCAACTTAAGCACAGGTATTTATACTTTAACATATATATTACCTAATTAATTAATTTAAATATATGAATAATATCAGAGGTCACAAAAATACGTCTATTCACTTTTATGTCTACCCGCAAAAAAACAAATCAACTTATTTTGATTTATAATTGACACCGGGATTTATTAAATTTAGTAAAGCATAAATTATTGTTTAAAGTTAAATTTAAAATTAAATACAGTTTTAAAGCAAATAAAATGTTCATATTTTTTCTCTAAAATCAACTTATGATAAACAGATTTTGATGACTTAAAATTATTTATTTCTTTGATAATAAAAAATCTAAATAACTAAAATCTTTTATGTAATATTTATAAAAAAAACAGACTGTTGTGGTGGAAAATCATTAATTAGCAAGTGACTAAAAAAGGATGTAAGAAATGATTCCCACTCAAGGAAATCAAGAATAAAATGGATTTTCTTATGGTTGGCGCACCGACAAGCGGTGCTTTGGACCAACGAAAAAACAGTGATTTCATTAGTAAACTGACCGCTCCTTGTTTTTGTCTTTAAAAAGACTACTAAATCATTCATAGGTCCAACTAGTTTAGTTGGTTATTTTCATAGAAATCTTTCTTATGGGATCTTACTATGTAGCAGGCCATTTTGTTTTTAATTTCCCTGCCATTTTTAAATAAGTAGAAATATATTGAAAAGTTGGATATATATAATTGTATTTTTTGAACTAAAGTTTTAATAATAAATAAAACAACATATAGGTTATATGTGTAGAGAATTTTATTACTTCTAGAATAACTAAGTAAAAATAATGAGATCAGCGAGCACTCTTGTTCAATATTTACTTAACAGAACAAATTTTTGTAACATTCTCGTATATTTTTAGTGAAAATACAACTTTATCAAACATAATATATGTATATTATATGTCAAGCCATTTTTATATGTCTTTATATGAAGAGAACTGCTGATCAGCCAGACCATGTGCTATTGGACAGAACAAGTAATAATCTGACGGCGTAATATTTGAGGAATGTGGCAGGTGGAAGTAGGGGTTATAGCTATCTGGAACTTCGTAATTTAATAACTCTTCATCCAAACATATATATAAGCTTTGTTCCTGTTGCTTTCTTTGTTTTACGTCAAACTGTGTACTCATGGACCATCTGATAACATGTGTCAACGCCATCCTTGGTGGAGTTGTAATACAAATTTATTTCAGATTTGTTCTTATTGCTAATGTTTACTTAATTACTATGATGTATCGCAGACAACAAAATAACAGCACTTTTTGGCACATAAGATACATTTGATTCTACGTTACGATTTCTGTGAGGTTGATTTAAAATTTAAAGTAACACAAGTTTTAGTTTTCCTCATTTTTCCAACTATTGTTAGTCTATTTTCAGCTAAGGTTTTTGCAACTTCAATTCTTGTAAAATAATTATTGAAAGTAATGTTTCTGTTAGTTCGAAAATATGGTTCACGTTATAATATGGTTAAAAACATTGTATGCCAAATTTTGCGTTCTGTTACTTCCTTCTTATCCAAGATAAAGTATGCCATATGGCGGGGAGTTAGTTTTACTATCACAAATCCACCAGATGTTCATACCATCATCGTTATTCTATACAAATAGTAAAGTGTAAAAAAGTATTTTTATTATTAATTATTTGAACGATACACGTCCTCGAAAAGGTACTAACTACTCATCAATTGGTAGGTTTTCTACTGGCAAATAAAACTTTTTTAGGTTTTGATTTATGCATTCCCATTACTCTAATAGATGTTTTGATGTTTATCTCATGATTTTCTGATATTATCATAATGTCTTTGATTTTCGCGATTGTTACACATTTTAAATGAAACACTTTTAAACGGATTAATCGCGTATATTGAATGGTAAACGTTTTTGGGAAACCCGACGTTTCGAACACTTTACAGTAGTCCGTGGTCACGGGTAGACTGAGGTGGCATTTGTCTGTCAGTTGATATAATTATTATATCAAACTACCGCCAACGATTCCTTAATTGCCTCGCGTACTGCCCTGGATTCTTGCAGAATGAGCTAATTGAATCTGGTCCTCTAGTGTGGTGTGCTGGGGATTTTAAATTTTTTAATAGTGGGTCCCAGGTGGTGGAAAGTTTCCAACCATTTTCTCTATTGAAATTAGGATGTTTTTGTATTTCAATAGCCTCGCGGATCGTTCTAGGGATATATCTATTCTTCCTAGCGAGTATGTGGGGTTTATCAAACCTGATGTAATGGTTGGATTTGTTCGATGTATGCTCACACACAGCTGACTTTGATACATGCCCATTCTTGACATCGGAGATGTGTTCCTTCACCCTAACACCGATGCTTCTCTTTGTTATCCTATATATGATAAGCCACAGTCACAATTAAGTTTGTATACACCTGCACACTGCAAAGGAATATTACTCTTCACTGGTCTCAAGAATTGGCTCACTTTCTTGTTAGGCTTGAAAATAGTTTTAATAGAAGCTCTTCTTAAGATGTTGCCGATCCTGTCTGTAACACCCTTTACATATGGTAAAAGTGCTGGTTGCCTCTCAACTGTGGGTGGCTTGTTGGTCTTCTGATAATGCTGGCGGGGAACTGGCAGCTTGTTCTGATGAAGAGCAGTCTTCACCTGTCGAACCTCGTCCCCTAGGTGTTCAGCATCGCAGAGGTGGTGGGCTCTCTGAAACAAAGATTTGCCAACGGTAGATAACTGTGTAGGGTGGTGGTGAGATTCACCATTGAGGCATCTATTGGTGTGCGTGGGTTTCCTATATACTGTGTGGCCTATTGTGCCATTAGAATTCTTTATGACTAAAACATCAAGGAAAGCTAAAGAATTATTTGCCTGTAATTCCATTGTATACTGAATATTATTATTAATAGAATTAATGTGGTCGAAGAATGTATAAACATTGTCCGTAGGTAAAATTGTGAATGTGTCATCTAGGTACCGCTTATATATCATAGGTAGATATTGTGCAGAGCTAAGAGCCATCTCCTCGAAGTCCTCCATGTATATATCTGCTATTACCGGGGACACAGGCGAATCCATAGCAATGCCATCTATTTGTAAATAGAATTCTTGATTGAACACCAGATATCCAGATGTAAGGCAGTGTTCTTAGAAGTTCAAGATATTCTATAGGCATGTTATTCTCCTCTAGCTTCCGCTTGACAATCATGATGCAGTCTTTAATAGGTATACTGGTGAACAGCGACTGGACATCAAAACTGACCATGGTTTCATTGCTAGCTAACTTAAGGTCTTTCAGTCCGCTAACAAAATGGTAAGAATCCCTGACATAAGATGTTGTGTGGCCACGCAGTGGAGAGAGTCGGTGTATCGATTTGGCTCACTATTGGACGAAAAGGTACATCTTTTTTGTGTATTTTTGGTAACCCATACAACTTTGAAGGTTTTACACAGCTAGGCACGAGAGATTTAATGTTCTAACGATTTTGCGTTTTTTAATTAAATCGGATGTCTTTTTTAATATTTTTGTTTTATACAATCAACAACAACAATTTTATAAGTTTTTTGATCCGATAGTAATAATTACATTTTTTGTATGTACTCATCAGTGTCTAGTATTACCGTCGCGTTACCTTTATCAGCTTTGAGAACTGTTATTTCATTGTTTTCCGTAAATTATTACGTGCCCGAGATTCATCACGAGAAAGATTAGACTTAGGTGGTTTGCTACGGCGCAGTAAGGCGGATATATCTTGACGAATAGCTTCTGAATCTTCAGTCAAACAGTCCTCGACGTTAGTAATTATTTCTTCGAAAGGTATTTTTCTAGGCGCCGGCGAAAAGTTAAAACCTTTACTTAATATCTCAATAGTCGAATTATCCAAACTTTGTTTTGACAGATTGACAACTGACGTGTGTTGCCTGTGTAGAAGTTACGGTGTTGCCATTATTATTTTTCCGTTGGGATTTTAATGCGAGATTTTCGTACTTACGAATTTGTAACAATTTGTAACAAATCCAACCATTACATCAGGTTTGATAAACCCATACACATACTCGCTAGGGAGATATATCCCTAGAACGATCCTCGAGGCTATTGAAATACAAAAACATCCTAATTTCAATAGAGAAGATGGTTGGAAACTTTCCACCACCTGGGACCCACTATTAAAAAATTAAAATCCCCAGCACACCACACTAGAGGACCAGATTCAGTTAGCTCATTCTGCAAGAAACCAGGGCAGTACGCGAGGCAATTAAGGAATCGTTGGCGGTAGTTTGATATAATAATTATATCAACTGACAGACAAATGCCACCTCAGTCTACCCGTGACCACGGACTACTGTAAAGTGTTCGGAACGTCGGGTTTCCCAAAAATGTTTACCATTCAATATACGCAATTAATCCGTTTAAAAGTGTTTCATTTAAAAATTTCTGATATTTTTAGTATCCAATCTCAGAAACCGTAACTAAGTAGCAAATCTGTTTTTACCCACTGTAGCGAAAAAAAATTGGATTTCCAAATATTGTATCCCATGTTTCTCTAAATTCCACGCAATCTTCTTTATGTCAATACAGATCTATAAATACTTGTATTTCGATTGTGTCTGTTACTTTTCATCGATTTTACAACACTCATTGCACCTTAGATTTGGTATGTTTGAAAATGATTTGTTTATACGTCAAAAAAAAGCTTGAAGCTATCTATTGGATCTATAATGTGTTTCCCCGGCGATAAAACTACTTGTTGGGTTGGCGAAAAGAAAGGTTTGGGTTTTAAGAACAACCGTAACGAAATTTTGCCAGCTAACTGCTTATCTTGGGATAAGTTATGTGACAAATTATTTTTATGTGCCAATTGAAATGACAGAAATGACAGAGACATATCGCATCGAGTTAATCCGAATCCTGCTTTATCCATTCGATGAACGTATTCAGCTAGATCATTTTCTAACTCTTTTGGAAGTGTTCCTTTTCTGACAAGTTTCATATTTGTTATTTCCTGCAAAGACTTATCTCTTTTTGGCATAACCGAATCAGAATAGTTTTAGGCACACCATAAGTTTTGTAAGCTTTTAAATAACCCATTTCTTTTCTTTGATGGCAAGTATTGAACGAGGTCTTTTTTTCTTAGGTTCAGTCTCCTCTTCCTTATCTGCAATTTGCTTCTTGGCTTTCTTCAATTGCACCAACCTTTTCCTCGTTTCGTTTTCCTTTTGGTAAACACGTTCGCCATAACGCTTGGCTTTTAACAAGATGAAGGTCTTTGTGTCTCCATCTCCAATAAAAAATCCGTATTTTGCATTGTGGATTTATTCATATCTCTTGAAAATTTCGAGCATACGATCAACCTCCATTTTTTCAGCGCTGTCTTCGTGATTTACGTTGCACTCCGGTTCATGCGTCTCATACCATGCATCGTATTCGACCGTGTTTTCTCTTCCCTTCCAAAATGAACAAGCTCTCCAAAAGGTCGACCGAACGGCAACGTCCAGGACTTTATTGATGTATTTTCCAATCACAGACACAATATCCATGTGCGAAGTGTAACCGCACTGCGACCAGGATCCATCACCAAACACCGTGAGAATATCCGCTCGATTTACCGCTTCCTTTTTTTTTCTTTTTCTTCGGAGCTTGCTTTTCGGATAACGGCCTCGTATATCGATTTCACAGCAATATGCAGCGTTTTCTTGATGTAATACGTTGTGCTGTTGAAAGTTGAACTTAGATCTATTAATGCGGTAAATGATGCTATGTATACCGATGCCGAGTATTCGCATAACAAAACCGAAAGGGCGATAGATTTCGTACGCATTGTTTATCAACGGATATGAGGTGATTTCGGCCGGGTCTGAACACAAACTATGAACACAAATTTTGAATCCCAATTCTCAACTTCAAAAATCGACTTTCTATCAAACCGCACATCACTATGACAGTTTTTACATTGCAACATTTGTTGTAAAGCGCCGAAAACCAAGGCAAATTCGATCAAAACAGAACTGAATATTTGATCGATTTTTACATCAAATTCCGGACTCTTTCAGTATGCAGGTTTCACTTCTATGTCTATCCATGACGAAAACGAACTAAAATGCTTAGCACGTTTATTTTCGAAAATTATAGAATGTAAGTACCTGAGCAGGATACACACGCAGGTAGAAAAATAAAGAAAAGGAATAACGGTCGAGTGGAGCGTCCAACGAGGCAGATGTCTCGCCCCGTTCCCTTTCTACCAGAAACGCTGTAGCGACCGTAATACTTTGAATTACAATTTAAAAATTTAAGAGAATGTTTATTACAATGTATAGGGGAGATGTATATAATGGGGATCACCTAAGAAATAATTGAAATAAAACCTTGTTAATTAAAATAAAACCTTGTTGTTGTACTTATTTAAATAACAGCAGTCATTTGTAAAAAAAGAACTGTTTTGACCACCATTGTCAACATTGGTTTTCAATGGTGATCAGCGTGTTGACAATGGGGATCAACACGTCATATACATAATTACGGGCTGATTCCCATCCAGTGCACCCTGAATGTGCCCAAAGCCCACAAGAGGTACAACGACACACGTACCACATTTCGTCTTTTACATATTCGCCACATATGAGACACTGGTTTCCAGGGTCTTCTGCACCATCGTCCATATCATCTTGACGTAAATCATCTGTTTTGACTTCAGACGTCGATGATGATTGTTAGATTCTCGTAGAATTCTTTTCTTTACTTTAGTAACAGCCGTTTTCGGCTTGCTTTTCTTTCCTATATCTTTTCCCTTCACTTTTTCAGCCTTTCTTCTTCTTTTCTTTTTCAACCAGAAAATCTATCGGGCGTGGAAGTGAGAATGGTTGCATGCAGTTTTTTTTCTTCCTTATCTTGTCCTTAACCCTTTACTTATGATACAACATGTAGTTAAGGTGTTTTCGTATATTATATATATATATATATATATATTTATAATAACAAGGTATAGTTGATTATTTAAAAAAAAAGCTTTGTTTCATTTGACTATTTAATGCAAAACCGTATGAAAATCTTTAAAACAATTACGTTCTTTGTTTAAACAAAAAAAACAATCACATTTACTACAGTAAATATAAGATAGGCGTGTACAATTTTTGCATCTCTGCCGTTTGTCTCCCCAGTTAGGCCAATGTCCAATCGCGTCGTATACTACTTCTTGCGGAGGCAGTTCAATACGTCGTTTCCTTTTTCTTATGTCGGTATGTTCTAAAGCAGGGCGCCCTCGGCCTCGGGTAGTTGGAGTAAAAACTTCTCCCGTTTCCCGCATCAAAACATCAGCTATATAGAGTTTAAAATCTAATAACGGCATATACACTTCATTGTTCGATTTTTGTTTACTTCGACGACGCCACAGCAGCCAGCTATTCACACATGTCATATCGACCATGTGGAAGAATATGCGATGATACCATTTTTTGCTCTTAATTTTTATTCTGTAGAATCCCAACATTGCGTCTAATAAATCAACCCCGCCCATATATTTGTTGTATATTTCTACAGATTTTGGCCGAGGAACTTCAATTATTCGCTTTTCTTTTTTAGAAAATCGTTTCACAAGAGCCATGGGTTCTTTTCCAACATATGAAGAACATAAATTAACGACTTTATTGTTAACCCATGTAGTCACGCTTATTTGAACTCCATTTATTTCCGTGGATTTTTCAATGCAGTGACCTCTTTCATATTTCAGCAATTCCTTTTTGCCTGGCAGATCAATGTCTTTCGCTCTGTTTAATTGAATTGTACCTAATGATAGAATTCCAATGCCATGCAGATGTGCCATAAGCGGAAGGCTGGTATGAAAATTATCAATAAACAATTTGTGGTTCAAATTTTGTTCCACCGTGGCTAGTAATCTTGTAACCACATTGCCAGTGGCTCCAAAATTTGGACAATTATGTGGTACATCGGTTTTGTGTTGTCCTGTGAAGATATCGAAGTCGTAACTGAATCCCGAAGCGCCACTCAGAACATAGTTAATATATCCCCATTTGTGTGGTTTCTTTGCATTGTATTGTCGAAAACCAGACGTTTTGGCTTTTGTGGGAATCATTTGCTCATCGATTGCTAGGTACTCTTCTTTAGGGACTGTTAATAATTGTGCTCTTAGAATGTCCAGAAGCGGTCTTAATTTCTGCAGTCGATCGCAATTTGGGTCAGCTTTAGGAAGTTCTTTTGTTTTGTCAAAAAAAATGCAAAAACCGTTTGATTTCTTCAAACTTATTACAAGTAAGGAGAGAAGCTACTTTTTCGATGTAAGTACCTTCACTCCAATAGTGTCGCGTAGATGGCAAATGTACAACCGACATATACATGATAACTCCTATAAATTTGGATACATCGTCACTCGTTATAGAATTTGCTTTTTCCGGTTGCAACTGCTCTGCATACAGATTACTCTGTTCATGTATGAGATGAATAGCACTGGTTGGAAACAGATATTTGAAAAAAGATATCGGTGTTTCTAGGCTCATTATGTTATCAGGTAGATTAGTACAGCCCATAAATGCAACATCCTCGCTGTCATAAGTAATTGTGTTGTCAGTCCAAGTTAATTTATCTTTTTTTACCTTTTTCTTTGTCTTTCCCTGTGTTTTTCTGTTTTCATCCGTTATACCCGTTGAAGTTGACGCTTCTAGAATGTCAGTCATAGCTTCAGCACTCCCCATGCTTTCATATTCAAAATCTTCTTCGAGATATATTGTCTCCAATGCATCTTGAGTGAGAATCTCTTCATCTTCACTTTTATCAGATAAATCGGTCTCCGAGTCTGTGTCTTCGATGGTTACGCCTTTGGGCGGTAATCTATAATTTTCATCATCGGTCAGGTCCTCATCATCACTATCTAAAGGAATAACACGCCCGCGTGTGTGCCGAGTGCCTGAAAATAAATAAAACAACCAAATAAATAAAACAACTAAAAAACATATTATTTTAATAGGTAAGTAAGCATGGAATGTACCTACACAGTACGTAACACAAACATCACTATTATTACAGGACTTAACCTAATTCAATAGCGTGGTAATTAAATTGAAAATACAAACTCATCCAATTTTTCTACTTTCATATCGTCAATAATTATAAAACATTCAGTTTACTCTGTATGATGTACTTAATGCATGTATTATCAATATCTGACCGAGCACGGGCACAAACTCAAATGAAGTATCATATTTGAAATAACCTAAAGAACGTAACTGCATGGAGTATCATTTCAGATACAAAGTTCTAGACCGGTTTTCGTCAAGAAGGTTTTGATATTACTTACATGTTTTTCCGTAGAACTTCTTGGGATCCATTATACTCACTCAAAAAACACAAAAAAAATTTTAGCTAGAGGCGAAAAACAGCAATAATTGAATTTTCAATCCGCAAACCGCACTTACTGTCAGAAATGCCGGTTTGAAATATTCAGTGACAGAAATAATAAGCCACAGACAAGATAAAAACCTGCATATATATTTTTTTGTTCGGATACAGTCATAGTGCAGACATCAGTCATCAACACGTTGTACATTAGGCTTAAAAATTATTTATCTGTAAAAACTTGTAGTGTATCATATTTGATACAGTATGCGGTAAAGGGTTAAGAAAGAAGTTTTCTTGGGCACCTGAATGAAATTTTGTATTTTTGTCGAGGTACATAATAGCAGCTCAGGTGCAGATGTAGACGATGTTGTATGTTCAGGTGTACGTAGAATAAAACACCTGGATGTATTAGGAATAGGACTGTGCCGTTTAGCAGATGGTTCAGCTGCTATAGGATCCACGTCTTCAACTACGTTGGGCTCAGGTTGCAGAACTTCGGCAGCTACAAAGTCTTCATCTGTAAAGACGTTTGGATTCAGCGGAAATATACTCGTAGCCTTGAACCTTGCTTCGCCTTTGCTTATAGTGGCGACATCGGAGAATGCCTTTTTAACCAACGACGCTATATCATAAGTATATGTTATTCTTTGAGCTAAACGGCTCTTCATAAAAAAATCGCACTCTCTTTTATAAGCAGATTTAAATGGCGCAAAAAAAAGAAACATCCGGTTGCATATTATGAGAGGTGTGGGGTGGTAGAGAGAGCATGTGAATATGATTTGTCTTGCAATATTCAAGGAAGGCTAGTGAAATATGACTTGCGTTGTTTTTAGAGGTTTTTGCATGATTATTAAAGTGTCTAAGCCACTCCAGAAAAAGATCCTCATTAATCCATCCACTATAAGAACATTTATAAATAGCTCCTGCTAAGCCATCTCTTCCGAGAGTTGGTGTCATTCGTTTTCGTGGGAAAATAAACATTGGCGGAACGTATCCGCCAGCAGCGCTCATTGCACAAAGAAGAGTTACATTTTTGCCTCTTTCCCAACTTTTGTCCTTTGGTGGCCAATATTTTGCCTGGCTCTTGACCGTTGAAATGCCGGTTTTATAACAGTTATCAGTAGCTGTGCAACCATAGAAAAGATTTGATATATTTTTAATAGTAGACGCAAATTCTTGTTCAATCTCAGTTGTGAAAACGGTAGTTCGTCCAAGGCGAGGTTTCTTGTTTCTTTTTTATATCTTTTGTGTAAACTAAAAAATGAAATGTACATTGCAAGTGCAGCTTTCCTCATTGTATATCCCTCTTCATCGATTAGCTGGACAGCCTTTTACAGCTGGTCTCTGATCCAGTTGGCTTTGGTAGTTTTACTCGGACGTACTTTCACCATCTGAAATCAATAACATAACAATGTCAATAAAGTTACTTCATGTCGGCAATGGTGATCACCTGATTCTAATTGCCTACATTAAAAATAAAACGGGAAAAAATATCTAAGCACAAACACAACATCCTTTACTAGAAATTTACTTTAACAATTAGAAAGTTAAATGCTATGGCTCAAATAAATTACCATAAACACAATGAAAACCAAATATTTTGTAACTTACCTTCAAAATAATGCAGACGAAAAATTACATCAAATTTGCACGAAACGTGTTCACGTACGTCACTCGCTAGCGCGTGGCGGACACTGACCGCTGCCAACGCCGACACACTATTGATCCTCGGTTAGAATGTATATTACGTGATCACAATTGCCAACTGATCCCGATTGTATACATCTCCTATACTATCCGATAATGCAGTAAAAAAATGATTTCACACTGAGACGATCCCTGAATAATTTAAATAAATTGATATATTGACCGTTTCTACACAATACATTTTTGAAAATATTATGTATGTTAAGAATAATCTTATAATCTGTCTACCCTTCCTCGTGCGGGATACAGCGTGAAGCTGAGTTAAGAATAATATTAATGAATTTAGCAAAATTAATGATAAACATAATATTAATACTAGAAATAACGATACGATCCTAAAATTAAAAAACGTCCTAAAATTATTTGACAATTAAAAAAAGTTGTGATAAGACGTTAGTGTTTTAAAGGTGGTCACCAAATCGACGATTTTATAAATGATAACACGCCTTGGGAATGAAATGCTCGGTCCAGGCTATTTCAAATGTAGAAGGTGGTACGTAATCCCCCTAAAGAAAAATAACTGTAAAACAAATGTAGTAATTAGTATATATTTTTTTTCTTAAACTTAAAGTATTTAAGAGGTAGCTAATCGAACGAACTACAAAGTTAATAAACGTTGAATTGTATAAGACATCACAAATAATTTATGTTAATGTTTTCGTGAAAGCCTACTAAAGGATCATTTTACGCCATACACACAATTTTCGTAAGAAGAAACACATCCAACATTTTTAGTTGTTTTATTATTAATTAGATACTAAAAAACGTTGTTTAATAAGGTCACATTGCAGCGGATACTTAATCATCATAAATATCAGTAATATAATACTTGGCAGTTATTATAGATGTTTCTGATCAATTCAAACATTAGGTAATTATCGTATTATGATAAAATATTTCTTAACAAGTAGTATAACTGGCTTTTCGCCTTAATAAAGTTTTAAAATAAAATTTGTCAAAAACAAATACTCAATACTCGTAAATGAGTACTATTTATGACACTGTCGTTTTAGTAGAATCACAAACAATCAGTGCTCTCTTATTGACTAGTGTAATAATATAATAATATGTATAATTGGGCTTACAGCCTTAATTGTCGCAAAAGAAATTGTTAATCTTATAAAAGCTTTTTTTATAACTAGTATCCATTAAATAATAAATTTAAAAAGCGTATAAAAATTTTGAACGAAGCAGGATTTGTACCCGCGGCTCTGGAATACCGTTCCAGCGCTCTGACCAACTAAGCCATTCGTTCTCACCGAGCTCCGTCGAAATTCTTATACGCTTGTTACAACTTATTTATGTTGTTAGCATCTCTGTAGGGAGATTTTTACAAATTTAAGTTTAGTATTTTCTGTCCTAAGTGTGGAATCATCATCATCATCATCATCATCAGCCTATGGCGGTCCACTGCTGGACATAGGCCTCCCCTAGAGCGCGCGTTTTAAGTTAAAATTAGGCTATCTCAATTATGTAAATAAATGGTACTCACATCAAGCTTTACAGTTTCAAGTTTTTGTACTCAAGCGAATCTATCATCAACACTTAAACCATATGTGAATTCGTCATTATCATTTGGATCAACACCAGCGCAAGCATCGTGGCCCCATTTCAAACATTTACAATATTGGATCCATCCGTCACCTCTTGTATTATTTGAAAACATAATTACAGAACAAATATTCAGCATCATTTTCGTCTTCTGAATATAAATCACTTGCTGTAAAATTGGTTCTTTAGGATTTGGTTTATTGGATTTTTCGGCCACCTTTCATTTTTTCCCTTTTTCACCTTTTTTATTTTCGAATTGGTTTTAGTAATAATGTTGCTCTTATTTTTCTTGGTTTTTGTCCTATTTTTTTGTTTACTTCTTTTAAGTATTTTTTAATAGGTGTGCTTGTAAGAATTGTTGTAGTTGAGACCTGATTTTTTTATATTTTTTACTACTAGAATGCTAAAAGATGTGGAGAAAATTGGTCATACAACGGTATCTATGTCTGACGTATCGTGAATCAATTGAGTAGCTGTGGGAAGTGGTAGTGTTGTAGCTTCTTCTAGGTGCTTCCAGATGTTCGTTGATTTCTCCTACTTCGTACACTGCTCAAGCCGATACGATAGAAGGTGACTCTGTATTTCGCATGGTTGGTGACTCAACTGTTACTCATATTGATGGATCAGGAACAGGAGTAGGAGTCCTGGGAGTATCTGGCCGCTGTACCCTGTTATCAACGACTTGGATTCCATTTCTTGATCAGTCGTGTTTGCAGGAAAAAAGTGTACATCATTAAAAACGTCAGGATTATACGACCATATTCCACATTTATCAAATCCTCTGGTAATATTTAAAGGTACAGCAGCTTTCAAATACGCTTCTTCAAAAATTTTACCTCTTTAAAAAAGTGACTACACGACACGCTCAGTGGAAACATTACAGCAACAGCAAGTGGTTTATGTTTGCAGTGTGGGAGCAAACACAAAATTGTCACATTATTTTTTCTTGCTGCAAAAAATGGTCAAACCATTGATAAAGGCCTCAATATTCATCCAACCGGACGGATTGCAGGCGTACACAGAGCCTCTCAGCCAGTTCTTACCAGCTTTACGGGATGTAGAAGAAAATGGATATTTAATTTGGTTTCTTTCAGCTACCAGAGAAGCAAATTTAAGAACGTCATCAACCGTAACTCCGCACATAGTTTCTTCATTACCTTGAACATGTTCTACTAGCTCCAGCTCCTGATCAGCTGTGAATATTTTTCTTAATCCACAAGACTCCACAAGGTCTCGGTGCCCCCCACAGCGTACACGTTTTTTCCTATGACTCTTCTTTTGAGTGCCGTAACTGGTACTGAAAATTGTTTGAAAGCAGTTTTATATGGCATATCCTGTTTTACGGCATCTATGGCGTTGATCATTTGAATGATGAAATATAATGATTCAGACATTATTAATTAAGTTACATGAAAAAAACCAAAAAAAAAATTTTTTTATTAAAACTTAAGAAAACACGATTGGCTAGGTAGGCATGGGGTAAAATTATCCTGGGCTCATTTTGTCTCTCCGCGTACATTAGAGTCAGGCAATTTTTAGCTGCTGCGAGTCGCTTTTCTTTTTCCCAAAACGCTAAATATCATGTAACAAAGCATGTCGGGTTCAACTTGCACTCCTCTGTCTTGAATACCGCATTGACCACAGACTATCACATTCTTGGACTTGCAGAATGCCCGTTCTGCTGGCACTGGTTGCCGGTAAATTTACAAAGAGGACTAAACACAAACCTTAACAAACACTGTACATGACTCGAGGGACTTTAAGGGGAACGGCATCGTATTATACATAAGAATTACAGTAAGACAGGAATAAAGGATATGGGGAGTAGAACTTTCGTCCAGGCCACATTTGCACAGTGAATGGTCCGTGATCATGGCTAGATGGATGGCGTACACGCATGCCCAAGACGCAGACGACAGATAGTCCATATAACTCCACGTTCAATATGTTTTTGAGTAAAAAACCGAGGGTGCTTAGGTATATAAGGTTGAACTGTAGAATTAAACTTACCTTTATTAGATTTAACTGATTTCCAGTAATTATACCACGACACGTCCGATCCACTTTACTACAACAACGTCTTCATCCAGCTTACTACTTGATCAGTAAAACCACTGTCATGTTTTTTCGTTTCTTTGTCAGATAGCAATGGTGGGTTTGAAAATCGGTTGATTGTGATAGTTCCTAGCTAAGGTCGCAGAATCGTAGTTTCGATAGTACTCGCGTACACAAAACGCACGTACCTACTACCACTGAACAACGCTATGGTACTAAATTCTCAATTGCAAAACTCTCCGCCCCCCTCCACCGCCGCTGCAAAACGCGGCAACCGATTCAATTAACGGACTTTTGGTCAACCCTGTACTTGCAGTAACGTATATTTAGAAAAATGATTATCATAATACAATTTATGGCCACTGTTTGGAATGCTTTCAGCTAAATGCCGCCATTGTAAAAAGCGGACAGGGGCCATTATTTGTTATTTTAAAAAGTTGAGTTAATTTTTGGCTAAAGAAACTTCATTACACAGAAATAATATACATATATTAACATTTCCTTGAGCGAAATCAGTAGGTTTTTATTATTGTCTCTTGGATCATTCGTTTTATTGAGGCCATTGGATAAAGATGACGGACAGTTGCCAATACTGGCTTCATTGGGATGGTATTCTTTATCTATATTAGTATAAGGACGCGATTGGAAAAAATGGTTTTACGGTAAGAGGTAGTAAGTATGGGGGAAGGAGTACCATTTGAGGATACTGTAGGGGTAAAAATTTCCTTTGCTACGTCTGCAAAAGATTCTCGGACGGGAGGGAAATGAGGGGAAGCTTCCATATTAATTGATTGCTGCCTTAAGAATTCAGGACAAGTCTTAAGGCTCATTTACACGGTGCAAGTTTCTTGCTCATTGCATTCAATAATATTGAAGCAATAATTTACTTGCATCCTCTAAATAACATGTCACATTCTTGCTATATTTAGGCAAGTTTCCATTCAAAACTGTTCTTGGTTTAAGCAACACATTCAATAATTTCTTATGCAACTCTTGTATTCAATTTAAATTCTCTCTCATTTGCAACCATGAGTGCAATGAGTGAGGGTGTGTTGATCGTTGCTGTTCTTCTGAGGCTAGAAATATTAAAAAAAAATATCGTAAAAAAAGGTGTTGGGTCAAAAAATGGATAGCAAGAAGAGAAGTTCTCGCAGCATCTAATAATGTTTGTTTGGAGTTACGACCAGAAAATGAAGATGACTTTAAGAATATGTTTCGTGTGAACAGGACCCAGTTTATTTATATGTTACAAAAAATTGGTTCTTCTATACAAAAGCAAAATACAACAATGCGAAATGTTATTCCTGCTCGAACGAAACTAGAGATGAACCAGTCCTAATTCATCAGCAGGCGATCTTCCTCCGGCCTCTTTGCATCGAAGCTGTAGCGGACGGGCAATACCTTCCCGTTAAGGAAAGTCAACTCCAGCGTTCGCATCGACCCAAGATACTCTCGATATGCATTGTCGAAAGTTAAATATTCAGCGATGCTGAAAGGAGCCCCATCAGGTATAGCAGGTCCGCGGATCATGAAGGTGTCCACCGAGAATGTAAGTGTTCTGTCTTCAGCTTCTTGAGACGACATTTTTGGGTTTTGGATGTAACGGGGCTTTTGCGTCTCTAGGTGTGTTCCTTCATGAACCTTGACCGTTGAGTGCTAGTCACTGACTGTCCGCAAATCATTTTATAGCACGCCAGTAGGTTATTATCCCGAATAAGCAAAACAATACAGTGATAAATATATCATGTGGGGATTTCCGAAACTCGCCCGTAGGTTATAGTTTGGCGCGTTTATCAAATCGAATGTAAAATAAACAATTGAATCGCCATTTTTTAATGAAAGACAGCGCCATTTTTTAATGAAACAATAATCCTAAAAATATTTTTAAAAAATAGGCAGGAACGGCAAAAATGCATATTAATTCCTCTGACTGTACTTAGAAAGTTGATATAAATACATATTATTATACCAGGTGTCTCAAAAGAAATTTTATTTTTTATGAATATCATTTAAAAAAAAACTATTTAAGTAGTTTATTAGTAAAATGTTTATTTATTTCTAAAATACATTTATTTTTTTTTTAAATAATGTCATCCAAATGTTTACCCTCGCATTCACAGCACTCATTAAAATTTAATTATTTTTAATTATTATTATTAAAATTTCTTATGACGGCTTGGCACGCTCAGTGATGGCTTCCATTTCTTGGTGAATATTTTATTTTAATTGCACCAGAGAAGTTGGTTTGTTGACGGAAACTTTAGATTTAAGGAAACCTCACAGGGAAAAGTCCATTGGAGTCAAATCAGGACTGCGTGTTTCTTGTTGTCCTATTGGAACCATGTCTTTTGACTAAAGCCGGGAGAATTCTGCAGTGCCGGCAACAAAAAATCATCTAACATCTTCACATATTGTTCTGAGTTAAATGTAAGTGCACGTTCTTCCGCGTCTTCAAAAAAGTATGAGCCGATTATTCCTCGTGATGACATTGCAGCCCATACGGTTACTTTTGGCGAACATTTGCACGCTTCCGAATTGAGAAGTCAGGATCAACACAAACAGACTGATTGACTCGTTCTACGTTTTCTTCTGTTCTCGATAACCTTGGCCGTCCAGATTTTGGTTTATCTAAAGTTGAGCCAGTCTCTTCAAATTTCTTTACCCAATTCCGAATGAGAGGTATTTTTTTTATGGAAAAGACGGCAAACGAGCGTACGGGTCACCTGGTGGTAAGTGATCACCGTCGCCCACGGCCCCGAGTAACTCCAGAGGAGCTACAGGAGCGTTGCCGTCCTTTAGATTAGACGGGCACCGGGGCCTGGCATTACCAAAAACGTACATTACTGGAAGCAACACGTCATTAAATAGTACAGGCATGTACAAGTCTGTGTTTAGACAAGTCAATACTTGAAAGTAATAATCTCCATAATATAATTGTACAGATGTAAGATTATTGCAATTATTTTTTGTCAATATTTGCATTCAATTTTATAATTAATATCCGCGTGTAAACAGTTGCATACAATTTTTGAAAGTCAATTATTGTATTCAATTATTGCTCTTACGTATACAAGAAACTTGCACCTTGTAAATGAACTAACTCAATTGTATCGATATCGTTTAGCTGTGGACGATTTTGATTTACTCACTTAGATATAATTCACTATAGTTAATTTCTCGTTAGTTCACTAACAGCTAACTGATAATCTGTTTGAACGAACTTTAGACCACTTAAAAATATTTTTTTGGGATTAAGGTCCTTCAAAATGGACTTTACTTCGTCCACGTCGGTTGGGCGAACCGGTTCGCCGGTCGGGGGTATCGATGCCCACTCTGTAACCTCGGAGACTAATTCCGACAAGTCATCCGGGTCACATGGCTGACCGCTCGGTAAGCATTGCAACTCTAAACTATCCGCGAGGCATTCTGCTTTATCAGTCTCATCGACCGCGATTGTGTTATCGGGATTAGTGAGAGGAGGTATAGTCGCCACTGTGTCGGATCGAAAGGTTCTCGACAACGCCCACAAAGCCTGGGACGATGGCGTGAGTCCTTCGAGTCGACTATCCCAAGACTCGCCTCTGAGCTGTTCAAATTGGTATTTGACTCTTCTCCTAAGATTATTAAGAATTTTTCGGTTTGCGGCATTCGGGCACGCGTCGTGAGCTCTAGTGGCTGCGTTTTTACGTCTTATTAGCTCCCTGAGCTTCTCTGGATCTCAAATCTCCCCTTGGGAAGATCTGGGATCTCTTTTGAGCAGCTTTGGAGCGTTTGATGTGTAAAGGTCGTGAATTTGGACGCGACGTCCCTCACTTGTATATTAGAGATTTCGATAAAGGAGATCGATTTGAATTGCTCAAGTTGTGTTGTACTGACCCTGAAGAATACATCAGAAAGGAAACTGTTCCAGGACCTCAATGATCCGAAAACAATAAAATAACAATAATTCACTGGCGAAATGATTGCTTTAGACAACAAAACCATTGTCACTTGTTGAACGAGTTGGATTCCAGAGGCTCATGGCAAACGCTTTGCTCTATTATAAAATACCTGGTCGCACTTACATGATCAAAAAACTTTTTCCTGATATATACAAATTCCTGATATATAGAATTTGTGCTAAAATAGAAGTAAGTCTCACAGGCAGCAGCATTATCAGTGACATCTGATGTATAGACATGCCAGGACAATAACGAGAGATTTCTGAGCTTCACTGCGCACTGGATATCTATGTCCAGAGTTAAATCTGGAATATGGCGTTTTAGCTATAAAATCATTTCCTGGCTCACATTTTGGTATCTATATTTTAAAAGAACACAATGCTATTACACAAAGATGAAATATTTCTAAATCAAAGATCCATGTACTTGACCATGATAGTAGCTCTGATATGATAAAATGTGTGCGAGATACATGATATGACTCAGGCAGATGCTTTATTCATACACTGCAACGAGCTATAGAAGAGTCAATTCAGAAGTACAATGGATGAGAGCTGCTATGAGACGAATAGTTATTAATTTTAATCATTCTGGTTTATCAGAGCAGAAACTTAAATCCATTCAACAAGAACTTAGCTTACCAAACCACCAACTAGTAAAAGATGTGAGCACACGCTCTGGAAATCTACGTATTTTTTTTGTTTTTACTACGAAACTATAATAAATCTGACGCACGCTTAATGGGACCTATTAGAAAAATGTATCAAACTCCTCTAACCATTCGAAGAGATTTCAAAAATTACCAGCTCAGGTATCTCTTGCATCTCTGAAGTGATTTCATATGAAGTAACTTTATTAAAATATCCAGGAAAAGCAGAGACAACTGAAAAAGTTTAGTAATAATGAGAACTTCACTTCAAGCCGGGCTTGAAAGGCGATTCAGCTTCGATGAAAAAAACAAATCTCTGTTTGCTACTTTTCTGGATCTTCGTTTCAAAACGAGTTTTCTAGGATTGGTTCAAGCAGAAACAGCAAGACAAAAATGCTTCTAAGATGCTCTGAAAATAAGTTGTGATGAATCTTGTAGTACCGATGACCATTTTGTCTCCGCTCCATAAGAAAAGAAACTTAAATGAAAATGGAACTATTAAAATACACGACAGTTACTGTAACAGCTTTGAGGAAGTCGCTACGATAATATGCGAAATGCTAATTATGAGGAGGACGTAGAGAAAAATGCTGTGGCAAACAAATTGGATTTTTATTTTTACGCTTAAAGTAAGCAAACGAAAAACAATAACCAGGCCTTTTGAAATTTGCTAAAGTTTATCTAGCTTCTCCTGGAAGTAGCATGTATAGTAAGAGACTATTTTTTGAAGCTGATAACATACATAAATATACATAACGTATTTACGATGAAATGCGTAATCGTTTGCTGTCAAGAAATGCTGGAAAGCTTGTTTTTATCCATCACAACTTATCACTGAGTAATTTTAATGAAAATAAATATATAATTTGAAAATAAATATATAATTTAGTAATCGAACGTGTCTTTATTACATGATGAACAATACATACTATTCGGCCGAATACCGAATAGCAAAAAAAGTAGCCGAAGAGGCCGAGTACAGAACAGTTGCCGAATATTCGTGTCATCTCTAATTTGAAAACCGATGAAGTACAGGATACATGTCTTGCTAACAATTTCTTGTTGTATTTAAAAGACAGCAAATATTTAGTACGTATTAAGAAACAAAGTATATGTACTCCTTTACACCCGAAGGTATTTTTTTTTTTCGAAATTCTCTATGTCATAGTTTTTACTGCTTTCTACATACTCTAAATAGTTAGAAAAAAATAATAAAAAAATGTACTGACGATCGTGAGGGTATTGTAAATTGAACGTTTAACTTGGTAGTTGGATAATTAATAACACATTTTTTTATTTATTTAGGAGCTTAGTACTTTAGTCAGTCATTTTGTTGTCAGTCTATATATAAAATCCTTACGATATAAACCTTAAATTTTTGAAATCAACATTTGTACGACAAAGCTTATAACTTTTAACAAAAACTTTCAAAACTAACTACTTATACTTTGTTAACGACTATTCTAAATATTTTTTTGGTGATACGATTTTAAACAGTCTTTTCCAAGTGCAATACCTCGTAGATACGTATTATATGTTCATCGTATCTTCGTGCGACTGCCATGACAACATACTCTTGGCTTTTATTTCGTCAAACACTGGAAAGTGATCATACCCATCATATCTTTTTGCAACAGAGGATTTATTTGCCGGTCTGTAGTGTCTTCTAATAGGATGCTCATTTTCCATTGGTGGATTATATTCAGCATCACTTGACATTCGGCGGTTTATGGATTGGGTACTCGATAATCCGTCAGCTATGTTCAATCGAACATCCAACAGGGGTAAAATGTCTGTCTTGGTTAAATTATTTGTTTGACAATCATTGCGACACAGCCGCCAAGAATTTACCATGGCCATATCAAGATAGTGGATGAGGAGTACCTTCGACGTTCATTTTTTAGTTTTAATAAGGTTTCTATACTACTCCACCTGCTGATCGAGTACGTCTACCCCATCCATGAGCTAATTATACCACTCAATCACTTCCGGAGCAGAAACCTTCAAGTATCTGGTGGTGCGTTGGTCCCACCTTTTCCCTACATTTGAAGAGTTCGAGCCGGCGCAATTTGAGACTATTAAAATAGACTTGTTATCTTTCCATTTGAAAATACCTGTTGGTTGGCACACATACTGTTGGCCTTCGCCTTGAGTCATTTTTGAATCATTTTTAAATTTAATTGCAGCATGATTCTATTGATCATTATCGGTCCAGTGCTATGAAGATTCCTCTTGGCCATCTTTTTAATCAATGCAACAGTTGTAAAATATGATACATACAGCTTCATATGATAAATACAGCTTCCAGGTGGAATACTCTTGCTTAAATGGAGAACTACAGGAGGTCCTAAACCGACTGGTGATTCTCCAAACATAGTTTTAGCTCCTTGATAGATGTCGAAATCGAGCATCAATCTACATTCACTTGTAGTCAGAACAAAGTTTGTTTGTTTGTAAGTCTAACAGGGCGTGGTTTATTTCTAACAACTTGACGTAGAGTGCACCTACCAGTTAACGGGACCATCTGTTCATCTATCAAGTAAAACCCGGGGGCCCTTTCCAGTGTGTTACAGGTACGTTTTACTCTATTTGTCATCGGCTGTACTTTCCACAGCGGATTCGATCTTTCACTTTGCGGCGGTTCGTCAGAATCTATATATGCGTTGCGGATAGTTAAAAATTGGTCCTGAGCAATTTGCTTGCTAATAACCTTAAGTTTTAATCCTGTCCTTCAGTACTTTGCGATTCGAGGATAATGAATATAACCAATGATAATGTTAATGAAAAATACTTTGGCTATGTCAACTGCAGTAATTAAAAGTTCGCGGCCTGTTTTTCTGAGATGGTACAAGTTTGTGCACCTCGATATTTCTTCAAAGAAACCTTTATCAAAATAGTCAGAAAATTCCATGGCGGTCTTCACAATAGACAGAATATTCCATGGAGGTCCTCACATTAGACACTGGCAGCGACGAATAGTCATGAGGAGAGCCTTTAATTGTACCTGTTTCCACTATAAGCAGCACTCCTAGCTGCATAGTTCTTGGGTAACTCATAATACATTGCTCCCAGACTTGAAATGTATCTGATTTGGCCATTTAGGAATTCGCGGCGAGTAATTGCATTCAGACTTGTCATTTTGGCGATCACCTGATTCAGTGCTCCGTCGAATATTATCGTGATACGAGGTGGTGCCCCAACAGGATTAATAGCCAAATCCACAGGTGCTGGTGCGATTGTATATCCGATATTTGTTAGATAGTTATGACACTGAGTGTTCCACGTTGTTATTGAAATCTCCCTTTTACTATCGTGGGCGGAAAAGCTATCTAACCCGACAGGCAAATCACTTAACTTTGATGATGCCGAACCAGACATTGGGAGAGGTGCCTAGAATGTAGACTTAAATAGGTCCATGGCCTGGGCATTGCCCTGGATTGTTTCGTATGTAGCCATTATGTTAACTAACAACCTGACACTGTGGCTTCACAAATCTTTCTAAGCATAGATGATTGCTGAGAGTCGAGTTCCAGAACTTTTTGTTCGTTGCGCTCTATTGAAATGATTACCAGTATTTTAAGCATTAAAATGATGGCTACCAAGTGAATTTGCTTTCGAGTCGTCTCACCGGGGGCCAAGTCATCCAATGAACCCGTCGAGGTAGACATAATCACATTTGGCGGCCACCATATGGCACTTATTGGGGTGCAAGGAAGAAGCCAGGGCCCGGGCCCGGGCCCTGGCTGTTCCAATACCCGGGGACAGTCAGGTTGCAGCTGGAACTACGGGTCCGGTTGTTTGTCTAGGGTGCCGCGGGGACCGGAAGTTCCCAAAGCCCTTGTCCGGCTTAGTGTTGGACTCGCGATGGTTGTGGTTGGCTGCAGATGTTGGGCATGTTCGTCCGCCCGGTATAATTGTCACCAGGGCGTTTGATCTCGCGCGCAGCAAGTTTGTGTTTTCACCGGCCCAAGGCGAAGGGCTGCCTGGTGGACCTAGCGCGGTTCGGACCGACCGTTAGTGGCGGCCTAAGTACTGATTGGCTGCTACAGCTCGGGTACATGCCTGCTTAGCATGAGAGACGGGAGCTAGACCCGTATCCAAAGTAGCCACTTGTAGGTCTAGGCTAGACCGCGTGATGCGTGTCGGGAAGTGAGTGTGCCTTACAACTCCGGTACCAATTGGAAATTAGGAGTCGGCTTCTCTGGCGGCCTTAGCGAGGTCAGTCGCGAGCATGTTGGACTGCATGCGGAAGGTGAGCGTGCCTCCAGCTCCGGCGCGTATCTGGAAACGGAGGTAGTGTGATTGACGACCGTCTTCCTTCGGGTGGGCAGTCGGGGGTTGCGTGGGGCTACTTACCCTCTAAGTACTACCACACAAGTAGTAGGAGCCAGACCTGTCTGGTTCCTGCCACTGGGGTAAAATCCAGTGGCAGGTATACTGGCCCACCTGTCTATAACCGCAAGGTTGGTACGGGGGGCCAGTATAAAATAAAGTTAGTCTCGAAAGAGAACAGGGCTTTGTACCTGTTTCCAAACCTGCTTACGAAGAGGTGGACGTGTAGTTCTTTGACGCTGAGGTGTTAAAGGTGCGAGAGTCACAGGTCGATTTCTTAATTAATAAGTTTAGTTCACTTGCATTAATTTCATGTCCTTGAGACAGCAAAATATACTTTAATAGTATGCATTCCTCCTTTAAATCTTCCGCAAAATCAGTAGGATAAGTCTTATAGTGCCCTAATGCGTTCAATTTAATTTCCACCTCAGATAGGTAGAAATACAAATTTGGCCCTCTTAATTATAAATAACTCGCCAAACAATTGGTCGCATATTGACAAAAAGTATATAATAAATAGTCCCGTCCGTGTAAAATTACTTCTCATTCGCATTGCCCATCATCTCGTTTTTTCTTTTTGTTATCCTTTTGCGGCTATCTTTTTAATCTTTAGTAAACTTTTCTTTTCCAGGTTTTTCAGCTTATAAGCTATATATTTTTTAAGCTATATATTTTGCGTAATGGCAATTTTCTTTAATCTTTGCCTGCAAGCCGTTATACTGCCCATATATTATCATACGACTAACCTCTATACAGAACTCTACAATTGGCAATATCGATATTCAGTTTGTCAAAAGTCTTCAAAATAGCATGCAATATATCTTCTGCTTTGTGATTAATATTTGGCAGAAAGCGAAGGAAACATTTAAGTGGTTCTGCATTATCTTGAATAAATCGCACAATTAAAGAAAGTTGATTTTCACGGGTTATGTAAGGAATAGAATTAACACTAAAAGACACAAAAAGCCAAATTCTCGGCTTTTTGTAGTTGCTCTATTATTATTTCGGTAACTTATTCCGCCAAAATTTTAATATTTCTCAGTATTACGTGATGCCAATGCTTTTTTTCATCTTATAATTAAATATATAGTGAGAATCAATTCGGCTCTTTAGTTATCCCCGATTTTTCATTTTTAGTAAACAGTTTTTTGCCCCAAACTGAACTCATGATGCTTAAGTCTCTCGTTAGCATGTTTCCAATCAGAAAAACCTTATTCAGAAGTAAGTTTACCTCTTTGTTTACTTCAGAAAAGATATGGTCCACAAAATATGGTATTCTTCGATTTTGAGTATATTAAATAATTTGGGAAATTTTCTCTCCGCTAGTTTTAAATATTTTTTGTTAAAAGCGATATTGATTTGAATTTTTTTTTTCCTTGTGGCAACACTGATATCGAAACGTTTTTACTTAAAAGTGTGTAAAACTTTCAATTTAAAGTGCTAACCTGTGTGTGTTAGTATGCTGTCATAGAACAGGTAACGAACTATATTTAAAAATTTTACTTTTATACTTTTCTGTTTATTGCTATCCCTTTGTTCTCAAATACTTATATAAGTTCATTAGCTTTTAATACAAGTTCGTACTGCCCTAACTAGTTTCTGCGCATACAATTGCATAAATAATATTATCAAAAATGATGACTCGAGGTACCAAGGCTCGTCAGGCTGAGGATAAGCTCCAACTGACGCTCCAGGAACTAAAGTCATCTAGGGCGCAGTGCGAACAACTATTAAGAGAGAGGGATGACAATGAGCTTGAATTTCTGCAGATTATTAATAAGAATAAAGACCTTAAAAATGAACTATCAAAACTATACTCAGAACATTCAGAAGTACTGGAACAAAATAATAATCTGCAGGAAATAGTCAATGGGTTTGACCAGTGCAGAGTGGAATATGAGGAAGCCCTCAGGCTTACTTATGATCTAAAGTCACAACTGCATGAGGCCAAAGATTATATATTTAAACTTGAAAATAATAGCTTAAAAGAGAAGGCCTCACAAACCCAGAGTCTATATGAAGAACTGGTTGGGAATACACCTTCTCTGGTTTGTCCAGTCATCACCTATAAAAATGACATATCAACAATAGACTTGACTGGGGATGATTCGGCAACCACCAAGCCGGTTCTTAATAGTAAAAACAAATTAAAAAAATACATTAAAATAAATAAATATATAAAAAAAACACAGCGATTATTAAATCTTAGAAATAAATGTAAAAATTACACCAAATTAGTTGCTGACAGAAATAATGTAAAAATTAATTTTGATAAATGTACAGAAAACATGAAAAATAAAAAGTTACTGTATGAAGCTGAGGTGAGTTCCCTACAATCTGAGATTGCAGAGTTACACAATAAATTAAAATCAATTTCTGACAAATATGAAAGTGCTCAGAAAGAAATCAGAGAGCATATATCTGCTATGGACGAGCTAGTAAAACTATGTAATCAAAATACTGAAAGTTTTGAATCACTTACTAAAAATTATGTCTGTAAGTGTCAAGTGCCAACCCCAAGCCGTCCAAAGCAGATGTCAGAAATAGTTATCAAATCTCAGTCTGATGGAGCGCAGGACAGCTTTATAGGGAATAAAAAGTCACAACCCATAGTCTCCCAAAAGCAAAGTAATATTATAGTATATAGTGACAAGTTAGGGAAAAATATGGGTGTAATTTTAAATAATATTTGTAAAGGTCAATCAGTGTTAAATTATTGTATGCCCGGAGCTACCTACTCCCAAATAATGAGTAAAATTATTTCTAATACTTATTGTCCGTGGTGATTTTAATATTAACTTACTAGAGAACTGCACCACTTGTACTAGATTCAGGTCTTTACTAAGTTCATATAACCTAGTTAACTTATTTCATCAGCCAACAAGAATAACTAGTTGTACCGACACTTGTATTGATAATATTTTTACAAACTCTTTACCAAGAGAAAAATCAATAATTAATATGTTAAGCTCAGATCATTGCGGTCAGTTGGCTTCTTTTTACTTTGGAAAAAATAAAATATATAAACAAAACAAAATTGTTTGTGTACCGATGACAACTGGTCGTATAGAAAAGTTTAGAAGTAATACAATAGAAAAACTCTAAAACGTACAATTTACTGATAAACCCAATTTATTATATGGGAAATTTTTTAATGTTATAAAAAATGAGTTTAATGCGGTATTTACTTCTAAAACAGTAAAATCCAGGAGTTTCTTATCATTTAATGATTGGACGACAGTGGGAATTCGTAAGAGTAGACAAAGGTTAAATGAACTTTATAATGAAAAAGCATATTACCACAGTAAATCATTTATTAATTGTGTCCGAAACTATTCGAAATTGTTTAAATAAGTATGTTCCATGGCAAAATCTTTACATATAAAAAACAAAATAAAAAATTCCTCTGACAAAATTAAAATGACATGGAACATAATAAATTGCGAAACTGGAAATACAAAAAAATGCAATTATGAATTTAAATTAAAAACTGACAATGGTGTAACCAGCTGTGATCAAGAAGTTGCTAGTGTTTTTGAAAAAATTTTTCAGATATTCCAGTTTCCACAATCAAAACCCTTATAGCTTCCACAACTGTCGCTGAATCATTGCTGAAGGAGTGCGTCGACAAATGTAATATAGACTTTAAATTTCACTCAATCAACTCTAGAGACATTGTTAAAACATTTAAGACCATAGATATCAAGAAAACATCAGATCTATGGGGTATTTCTGTCAAATTGATTAGTTTTATAATAGACGCTGTTGCTCCTCATCTTGCTGATATATTTAATAATTGTATAGAGTATGGTGTGTTTCCTGACCTAATGAAATTTAGTAAAATCATACCTATATTTAAATCGGGTAGTACATCCGATCCTAACAATTTTAGACCTATATCGGTACTACCATCATTTAGTAAAATTTTTGAAAAAAATATTTTGAATCAAATATTAATACATTTTAATTATCATAAACTCTTGCACAATAAACAGTATGGTTTTACTAAGGGTCGCTCTACTACCGATGCTGGTATAGCTCTCTTAAAGAGTATTTATGAGGCATGGGAAGGATCGCAGGATGCTCTTGGCATGTTTTGTGACTTGTCGAAGGCATTTGATTGCGTGCAGCACTCGGCATTGGTCATGAACCTACACCATTACGGCATAAGAGGACGTGCACTCGATCTTCTGACTTCTTATTTAACTAATAGGATTCAGAAGGTTGATGTGAATGGTAAAAAATCTCCTGGTTCTTCAATCGGTATGGGGGTCCCACAGGGGTCTATTCTTGGTCCTTTTCTCTTTTTAATATATATAAATGACCTAACATATTTAGTTGAAAGGAGCCATGAGATAGTATTGTTTGCAGATGATACATCGCTAATTTTTAAAATGAAAAGAAGACAAAAAATATATGACGATGTAAACAATGCTCTCTCAAATTAGTACATTGGTTTAGTGCAAATAATTTACTTTTGAATAGTAAAAAAACCAAATGTGTTATATTCCGAACACCCAACACGAAAATTGTGAAAGCCGATGTACTTTTGAATGGTGAAGCCGTGGATCCTGTTGATTCAACGGTATTTCTCGGGATCACCATTGACTCTAAATTACAGTGGGGACCTCATATCGATGGATTGGCGAATAGACTTAGCTCAGCAGCCTTTGCGGTTAAAAAAATCAGAACATTAACAGACGTGGAAACGGCTCGCCTCGTTTATTTTAGCTACTTTCACAGTATTATGTCCTACGGCATCTTACTCTGGGGTAATTAATGCAGCCGGTATTCAATCAATTTTCGTCTTGCGAGAAGCGAGCTATTCGTGCAATCTATAAATTAGGCCCTAAAGATTCTTTAAGGGAAAAATTTAAAGAAATCAATATAATGACCGTTGCATCGCAATACATTTTTGATAATATTATGTATGTTAAGAAAAATATTAATGAATTTACCAAGATAAGGGATATACATAATATTAATACTAGAAATAAGTTTAACCTTAGTGCACCTGTAACTCGATTGATTCGAGTCCGTAATTCTTTTATGGGTCAGGGTGTACGCTTTTACAATAGGATCCCAGAAAACGTCCGAGAATTTTCTATTTCACAATTTAAAAAGGTTGTGAAAAGACGTTTGTGTGTTAAAGGTTATTACCAAATTAACGATTTCATAAATGATAACACGCCTTGGGAATAAAATGCTCGCTCCAGGCTATTTCAAATGTATCATTGTCACAATTGATTATATGATGTAAAATTTGATAAAAAAAAGACATGTCCCGCTGAGTTTCTTTCGCCAGTTCTTCTCAGGTCTGAGGCAGTAACTTTAGTGAACTGGTGGTAAATTGTTTGACGTTCAAAAAACGAAGCTTGTAACTTCTTATTTTGAATAAAAATATTTGAATTTGAATTTGAATTTGATCATCGCATCTTCACTTGAATTTAGAAAAAATTTCGCTTTCAATATTTTGTTCAAATCCATTTCTTGCAAAATGATCTATTAAATCTTCAGTTACAATCCACAGAGCTGGATCACTTTCGACTGTTAAAGATTTTATTTCATTTTTATCGAAGGATGCATCTTCATGCAAACTAGTTGCAATGCAAATGCAAACTAGTGCAGGCAGACTAGTTGAAATAAAATAACATGCGGGATTGCTAGATGCTGAGCAGGAAGCCACGGCAGCAGTAGGCTTAGATTTGTTATTAATGCTTTTGATGTTATGGATGCTTTTATATTGTTATAGTTTGTTTTTCCCTTTCCACCGTCATCTGCAACCAATGCAAAAAAAGTTGTTTATACTCTATGCACTAACTATGAATAAAAAACACTTTTATTGATGACACAGAGTGAGTAAGTTTATTTAATTATATACAACAGTCACATTTACAATATAGTCAGTTAGATGGCGTTAGTAATGCCTTATTTTGATACAAATCTTAACACCCCCACTTATCAAAATAATATAAATTCTACTGTTGAGCATCTTGTATACCTAACAATTTGATAAAATAATTATGCTTAACTAAATTTAAACCTTTTGTAAATAGGTCAGCGGGTATTTCGGCTGTTTCTAAATATTATTATATTACTTTACCATTATTAACACGTTCCTTAGATAAATGGTATCGTATATCTACATATATGCTTGGTTCTTTTATTGAAGCTATTATTCGAAGATAGTTTAATTGCACCCTGAATATCATTATACAAAATAACAGGATTATTTCCTTTACTAAGTTAATTAAATACGAGGGTAAATCAAATATGAACTGGAATAAATTTTTCTTTTTTTTAACTGACCTGTCAAAGATGCGACTTGCCGCGTCAACTCTTCAATGCGCTGAGCCATGTTATCCATACTGCCACTCGCGCCTGGATCTACTCGTGACACAACAGGTGTGGGAGGCGCGATCTCATAGACCCTATCAGCCAGCCCAGCTACCTCCTCTAAGGAACCCATCTGCGCCGCAATCACCGTTTGAATGGTATAAGGCAATCTATTTGACCCCAGTGAGTGTTAGAAAAGAACAAAAGCTATTTTACGCGACGATCAAAATTATTTGAATGTCCTTTCTGTGCACACGCGTTTTTTATCGGGGTCACCAGTATGGTTATTATGTATAGGGCTAACTTTATTACCTACTAAATAACAACTATGAAATAAAAAAGTTTATGCACAATTAAACTTTATTACACACGTAAGAAAGCACAACACAATGAAGACAAGCAGAAGGATAGATTTAGAGTAATAAGCACTGAGTAAGATTTTATATATAAAGTTTAAGCAAAGGAAGTAGGAAAGAATGAAATGAAGCGAATTATAAAATAATAACTGAGAATAACGTAAGTGGCTAGAAAGCGCAAATCGGGCGTGCAATCGCCGTCGCGATAGGAACTCGGACTGATGCACCAGCGTAAGCGCAGAGCACACCGCGAGACCGGTTTAACAAGGAATACCTCTAAACGGGCAAGCGCGAGTGGAATTACAACTTTACTTGAACGCCCGGTTCTGCCAGTACAATTAATAAAAAATAAATATAAATGAGAACTATATAAAAATAAATTAACAAATATACTTTAATAAACTTAATGTATATTAACCGCTACATTTTGTCAAATGTCCCCCCCCACTGAATGTGATACTTGATTACATTGATTGGTATTACAACCTCCGGCTTCTAACTTTTTCTATGATAATGACATCTCTATTAAAATTATATATTCGATAAACTTTAATGTCATCTGGATAGCCTACAAGTATCTGCTGTTCAGATTTGTTGGCCCCATTTCTGTCGTTTTTCCTTAGCCATATGGACCATCACGTTGCTTCCGAATATCCTCAAGTGACTGCCGCCGTGTTAGTTGCTTCTGCCCAAAATTGTTTACCTAAATTAGCATCGAATAATAATCATCTTTCTTTCTCAATTATTGTGTAATAATTCCTTTCAGATAATCTGTTTTGCTTAGGAGTATAGGGATTAGTTTTTTTGATAAATGATCCCTTTTTTTTTTAAGTATGAATCAAATTCTTTATTAAGATATTCACGACTATTATCACTTTCCAATTTCTATATCTAATATTAGATTGTGTTTCAGCTTTTGTTTTAAATTCTTGAAAGCTTATGAAGCTTGCATGCTTTACTTTTATGTTTAATGAAGTAAACGAGTGTCATACGACTAAAATCGTCAATAAAAAGAATAAATAACCTAGAGCTGTACCAACTAGCGATTCTTGCTCCATAGGTTCACAAATATCAGTATGAATTAAATCAAGTAATTCTTTGCTTCTTGACTTTTCATTTTATTTATGTAATTGCTATTGACATGACCTAATCTTCGATACCAGGTATTACTTGACACTGTTAAATTTGACATTAAAATGTCAGGAATTCTTAACTTATATACAACATTGTTTAATATAACGATTGCCACAATTCATTGTTGACATTGTATCCTTCACAGCCATATGATGTGAATCGAACTTTATTCCTAGATTTTATTAACTGGCTCACTGATAAAAGATTTGTCAATTCTGGAGCACATAAAACATTCTTAACTAGTACTTCAAATTCACATTGATCTGTTTTTGTTATTATAGGTACTTCGTCAGAACATAACACTTTCATTTTTTCACTGCTGCCCATTTAAGAACACAGTACTAAACGCTTTTGTTTGTTTACGATGTTGTTCTTTTAAATTATAATTAAAATTATCTTTGTATGTACACTGGTTTTTGTAATGTCCCGTTTGTTTGCATCGGTAACATTTGACCAACATTTTGGTATGACTGTCCTTATCTGCCCACTTGTCACAGGTAGGTTCTTTTTCTTATATTGCCGTTGCTTTATATAATTTTTACTGCTCAAGAATTCGCTCCTAACTTCGCTCAATCGTTTACCTGTACTCATTTCCATTTTACATATCCATGAGTTTCGTTCTAATGGCGTCAGTTGTAATGGTTAACCCAGAACGTTCTATAGCCATTATCATCAACATGAATTATGCAGTGAGACTTGCGAGCAATAAGCATCAAATCCACTCATCGCTGAATTTAAATTCTGTACAACTTAGTTTTTTACCAGTTTCGACTATTTATGTTATATTCGATTGCATAGAAATACAATTTTCAAGACGGGTTAAGATAAAATTACGTAATAATGATATTCTTTCCGTAAATCCTGAACCATCAAACAACATCTTTAACTTATTCCACAAATCTGACGTAGTTTGTACGTCTCTAATGTGTTCATATAGCATAGTATCTGTAGTCATTATAAGATTCGCTTCATCTGTGTAGCTTATCCTCTAGGACTAGAAAATTCTCCGCAGCGTAAGTCCATTCCTTGTAATTTTCGCGCTCTTTCAACTGAGGAACATTAAGGAGATAGTTAGTAGTGTTAGTAGTAATTATAAATGGGTTAATTGCAATCAATACAATACAAACAATAACATCAAGTTTTTTTCAGGTTATCTCGACAAGAAAAATTTGAAAAGATATAATCCTGGTTACTGACGATCCCTGTCATCTGCATTAGAAAGGGTTCGCTAGGCGCGAATCTTGAAAACCATAGTTTTTAAGCAATCATTTACCAAAATTACTACTTTCTTTCTTTCTTATCTTCACACTATATGCCTAGCGGGGTAGGCAGAGAGAACGGAGCGCCAAACGCTACGGTCTCGGCATGCCTCTTTCGTCTCGTCCACTGTCATCAACCTCTTCATACATTCCCTCCAGGGGGTCCTCATGCTTTTTACGTGACCTGCCTCCAGTATCGTCGATACTGTGTTTTCGAAGGTCAACCGAGGTCGTCCCTCTCGTACCACTCACTTTTCCTTGAATCTTTTTTGTGATTCTTTCTTCACTCATTCGCTCGACGTGCCCAAACCACCTGAGCACACACCTGTTCTTCATTCTCACTGTGACATCCACGCTAGTACCTGCCATTCTGTGTATTTCTTCATTGAATATGCGATCAGATAAAATGACTCCGCATATCTGACGAAGAAATCGCATCTCTACAGTAATCATCTTTCTTACATTCTTCTTCTGTAATACTCATGTTTCGCTGCCGTATAACAGTGTCGATACCAACACTGCATTGTGTACGGCCAAACGCGCAGCTATGCTGACGTTTCGCCATCTCAACAATGCAGCTAAGGCACCGTTAACTCTGTTACCGACAGCAATACCTTTCCACATCCATTTCGTATCTTCCGTCTCTGCTAAACATACTTCCCATATATACTGCCTCATTCACTAGTTCTAATATATTATCATTTTCACTGATCTTGCAAACTCTTGCAAATTGGCTCACTTTCTTGTTAGGCTTGAAAATAGTTTTAATAGAAGCTCTTCTTAAGATGTTGCCGATCCTGTCTGTAACACCCTTTACATATGGTAAAAGTGCTGGTTGCAACAAGCCACCTACAGTTGAGAGGCAACCAGCACTTTTGAGCCAATTCTTGAGACCAGTGAAGAGTAATATTCCTTTGCAGTGTGCAGGTGTATACAAACTTGATTGTGACTGTGGCTTATCATATATAGGTCAAACAAAGAGAAGCATCGGTGTTAGGGTGAAGGAACACATCTCCGATGTCAAGAATGGGCATGTATCAAAGTCAGCTGTGTGTGAGCATACATCGAACAAATCCAACCATTACATCAGGTTTGATAAACCCCACATACTCGCTAGGGAGAATAGATATATCCCTAGAATGATCCGCGAGGCTATTGAAATACAAAAACATCCTAATTTCAATAGAGAAGATGGTTGGAAACTTTCCACCACCTGGGACCCACTATTAAAAAATTTAAAATCCCCAGCACACCACACTAGAGGACCAGATTCAGTTAGCTCATTCTGCAAGAATCCAGGGCAGTACGCGAGGCAATTAAGGAATCGTTGGCGGTAGTTTGATATAATAATTATATCAACTGACAGACAAATGCCACCTCAGTCTACCCGTGACCACGGACTACTGTAAAGTGTTCGAAACGTCGGGTTTCCCAAAAATGTTTACCAATCAATATACGCGATTAATCCGTTTAAAAGTGTTTCATTTAAAATGTATAACAATCGCGAAAATCAAAGACATTATTATTTTTTTAATAGTTTCGACAAATATTAGAGTTAAAGAGCTAAAAATTGGTGAATTATTTTCATTCGACACCGAAAAGTCGAAAAGTCACGGGGGCAGATTTCGCATATTAATCTAGCTATGCACTTTGAGGAAATTCATAGCTGAATATATTCGTATGACTTCAAAGTATTTTTAGTCAAAAGTTCTTTCATTCTCTTCAAAGTGACTTATTTACCGTACGACCTTGTGGTAAGAACTCAGGTTCAGGGCATGAATGTGAACATGGATAAGTGGGAGAAGCAGCTTCTCTTAGAAGTCTTTCTGAAGGCTAGCTGAAATCCTTGCCTTTCCTTTCGATATTGTGATGACAAATCCTTCCTTCCAGCTCCACTAAAAACTCTTTCTCTGGGACATTTGTTTGAGTTATCAAATATTCTGGAGAAAGAATGCCATATTTGTTGCTATTTACTTTCCACCAAAGACGTGCGTCTTCTTAATTTTCTATACATTTATCCAAAACATATTCATTTTTTTTTTCATTAATACTTCTAATGGATTTGTAATATCATTATCTAGTTCTTCCTCGCTTTCACTTGAGTCCATCATCATTCTCATAGTTTTTTTTAACGTCAAAGATTTTTTTGAAAGACTGGTGCTGGAACCCAGACTGGTGTTTTAGACTGGTGCTGGAGTTTTCATTATCCTGATTACTTATTTCAGGACGCTTCGGCTTGGAACATGACGGGAAATTTAAGTCCTCATCTCCAAGTGAATCTAAAATATTTTTTATGACTTGATGTTTTGTTGAAAGATTTTACAAGAATTTAGTTTTTATCTATAGTAAATAATATATCGTTTTCTAATCGTCTCTTATCTTTAATTCTATTTCATCTTTCGTCTCATTGTACTCGTCAGATGCATCATATTCATCAATCACCTTTTCCAGAGTGGCTAATAACGGAATCACAGATGATATGGAACCATTAATGCACTTAGTTCTCGAATTATTTCTTCAAAAAGTTAAAGCAATATAATCAATTCTTTTACAAGTATCCATTCTTCTGAAGTTAGTTGTGAAATTTTGTTGCTGGTGGAAGCAAAAGGGCACAGCGAATCTTTGTTTTTTAAAATGCGTTCTAGCATGTATAAGGTGCTATTCCAACGTAACACACACTTAGATTATTCTGAGCTTTGGTTGATTAAGCTTTGCAGATTAACATGTTCATCTTGAGCTACATTCTAGTGGTGATAATTTTCACCACTCTAATGTAGCTCAAGATGAAGCAGCAGCAGCTCCCTCTTAGATTATTCTGAGCTTTGGTGGTCTATTGAGTTTGTCAGTAGCAGCTTTATTAAAGGGGTCTAAAGCAAGCAACCCGTAGTCAATATCTGCGAATTATTACATTGTACATTAGTTTTAGAGTAAAAGTTTGTGCACCCACCACACACCAGATACAGCTCTTAAAGCATTAATGCCTTTTTCACATTTTTTGGTCTATTGTCTTTTAAATCTGTTAAGACGTTTTTGAGTTCTTCGGATAAAAAGCAAGCATCCATTTCAACCGAAGATTCAATCAGTGTGAAAACAATCAAGTCATGAGATGGTACAAAAGAAGGAGCCAATTTTTTTAGCAAAATCACGAAAAAGAATTATTGTAATTAGGACTGGAATCATAGTTAAGAGAACGGCGAAATCTCCTTATTATATATTATACATTACGACAGGACGACGGACATTCGGCATTTAGGGCTTGATGAGCTTCTCTATTATATCCCTTTGCTATTGGTGCTCGGGGACGAGGATCCTGGAAAACAATCTTTTTGTATGATCTGTTCGGGGAGGCAGGGGCTGGTACTTGAGAAGGAGAGAGAATTGCATAAGTGGGCGGGGAGAATATTTCCTTAGCCATATCCGCATAGCATTTGCGAACAGAAGGAATACGAACGGAAGCCTCTATATGAGAAATACACTCTAACGACATGGTAATTTTGATGGACTCTTGCCTTGTCAGTAGCGAAATGTTTTGCTCTCACAATAATACGATTTGTGCTGATGATATTTATTTGTGTATCATAAGCACTTTTTGTTTATGTATTGTCATGTTAAATGTAATAGGTGTAAAAAAGCAATTTATGTGACAAGAACGCACAATTGACTGGGGTTGTATCCTAAAAGGGCTTTCTATATTAATTAGACCTAGAACACACTTGTCAAAGTTACCCAAGACGACTGTTACAGTATAAACACATGATATGGTGATGCTTACGGTTCACTAACTAAAAGTGTCATGATGCTAATTGTTGAAATAAAAAAACATAAATTGCTGGAAAAACCTGAGTACTTTATTTAGCTAACGTGTTATACAAGCGGAGGCACAAAAAGAAAGGTGAAATCTATATCTAGCATAGATAAAAAATAATAAGTTTGCGTCTATGAAATAATAGATGGCGCTATGAGTAACAAAATAGCTAATATAAGATTATTAATATTTACTAGTATTACAACACGCCTCCTTAAATTTATAATCTTATATCTTCTCATCTTAATCTTATATATCTTAATCTTATATATCTTAATCTTATATTTATCTTATATATTATTTATCTTATAATCTTTTACATGAAAAACAAAAAAAAAAAAAAAAAACAAAAGAAACAATTATTTCAAATACACTACATTAAATTTAACTCTAATCTATTTTTTAAAAATTTGGTTTTATCTAAACTTTTAGTTAAAAGGTCTGCTAAGTTACATTTTGTATCAATTTTACAATATCAATTATCTTATTTTCATAGTTCTCATTTATATAATGGTATTGTACTTCAATATGTTTTGAATTTTTTGTGAAGTTACCATACTTAGCAATAGCAATGGCACCTGAATTATCCTCATACATTTTAATTGGTTTACATAACTTAATATCAAATGATTCACATAATAAGTTTCTAACAAAAAGTACTTCTGAGACTGCCTCTGACATAGCTATATATTCTGCAAAAGTTGAACATTTAGTAACAGTATTTTGTTTATGTGTTTTCCAAAAAATTAAGTTTCCAAAAAATCTAATAATAAAACCTGAAGTAGACTTTCGATCAACATTATCTCCTGCATAATCAGAATCTACCATACAATCTAATATTTCGGCATTTACATTATCATAGTATGTTAATTTCAAATCCTTAGTTTTATACAGATATTTCAACACTCTCATTGCATATTTAAAATGTGTTTGATTGTAACAACTTTGATATCTGCTTAAATAGTTTACACTGTAAGCTACATCTGGCCGTGTGCCTGTACTAATATACAATAATTCACCAATAATATTTCTATATTTTATGCTTTGATCAACTACTTGAGATTGTTCTAATTTTAAATTTGTTTCCATCGGAGTATCATATAACTTACAATATTCTAAATTATATTTTGCAGCCAAAGATTCAATATATTTTGTTTGATTTAGGGTCATTACATGTTTATCATCACTATAATCAATATCTATCCCAATATAACTTTTAATTTTTCCCAAATCCTTCATCGCAAATCTTTTCATCAAACTAGTTTTAATCTCTTCTATTGTATTTTTATTTTTACAACAAATCAAAAGGTCATCTACAAATATTAATATATATATTGGATCTTTGTTTGCTCTATTTACATATAAACAGTAATCATAGTTACTTCTAACAAAACTTAATGTTTGAATAAACTTATCAAAACAATCATACCATACTCTAGGACTTTCTTTGAGACCATAGAGGGCCTTTTGCAATTTGAAAACTTTATTGTCTCCAGATTCATAACCTTCTGGTTGATTTATATAAACTTCTGATTTAACATGACCATTTAAAAAAGCTGTCTCTACATCCATTTGTTCAATGAATAAATTATTTTTGCAACTATATGACAATAAAATTTTTAATGTTTGCATTTTACCTACTGGTGAGTAAACATTCTCAATGTATTCCTTTTGTTGGAATCCTCTTACAACTAACCTAGCCTTAAACACATTATTATTTTTCTTTTTATAAATCCACTTAACATCTATAACATTTTTATCTTTTGGCCTATCAACAAGTTGCCAAGTATTATTTTTATATAAACTGTTTATTTCAGAGTTCATAGCTACTTGCCATTGTTTACTATCATGGGAGTTCATCGCCTCCTCAAATGTATTTGGTACATTTGCATCAACATAATTGACATAAATAAAATGAGAAATTGGATTACCATATCTATTAACAGGGACTCTTTTTCTTTTTGGTGTTTCTACATATTTTTCTCCGCTATCATCTAAACAATCATTTTTAATCAAATCTTTATCTTTAGTATTTATCTCACTGGCATCTTCAAAATTTTCATCACATTCAAATTCATTCTTAAGCATTTCATTTGACACGTTTGAAGTTACATCATTATCTAAATCTTTATTTTCCTCTCTTTGATCATCTAATTTTTCTAAGCAAATTAATTGAATGTTATCTTCTACTACTTTCACATGTCTAGCGTTAATTATTCTGTTTTTCAATAGAACTCTATAACCATTTTCATTATAACCCACAAGAACTCCTAGTTGGGCTTTATCATCCCATTTACTTTTTCTCAAAACCTCAGGAACTCTGACAAAGACTCTACTCCCATATATTTTTAAATGCTCTACATTAGGTTTAATTCCAAAAAATATCTCAAATGGAGTTTTATTTTCAACAGTATTTGCAATGGTTCTATTCTTTAAATAAGCTGCTGTTTTTATAACCTCTGGCCAATATCTTCTATGAATTTTAGCTTCTCTCATTAAACACCTACCTATGTCCATAGCGGATCTATTGTATCTTTCTGCTACGCCATTTAGTTCATGAACATAGGGTGGACATGGTAACAACTCTATACCCTTTTGTCTAATAAAATCATAAATATCCTTATTTAAGTATTCCTTACCGTTATCACACTGTAATTTCTTAACCTTCTTATTGAATTTATTTTCTACTAAGTTCACAAATTCTATAAAGCAACTAGCCGTTTCAGACTTATTTTTAATACAAAATATTCTAGTACATTTACTGTAATCATCAATAAAAGTCAGAAAATATTTCTCCCCGCTATAACCAGTTGTGTTATGCGGCCCATTTAAATCAGTATGAATCAATTCCAAAATCTCAGTAGTCTTTCTTCTATTATTTTCAAAAGGTACATTACACATTTTACTTTGAATACAATTTGAACATTTCATTTCAGTGTTTTCAATTTTGTCTGGCAAACCATCCACTAATTTATCACTTATTAATTTATTTAAATATTGAAAGTTCACATGGCCAAGTGCCCTATGCCACTTCTCTTTATGAGTCAATTGAATTGAATTTACATACATATCATTTTTATAACCTTTGGATACATAACTTTTTATACAATACAAATTGTTTATTTTATAAGCAACAACTATTAACTCTCTATATTGATTATATATTTTTGCATTTTCATTTTTGGCAATAATAGTGCATTTCTTAGTTATTTTGGAAAAACTAAGCAAGTTTTGTTTTATACCTTTCACAAAGTATACATCTTTTTAATCAATGTATTTTTTATTATAATAATTTTGAAAATAAACTTTTACTGTACCTACTTTTGTCGCTTGTAATGTTTTGCCATCTGGAAGTTTTACATTCACTGGGTTTTTCAAATCAATGTAATTACAAAAATAACTTTCATTATTAACTATGTGATCCGTACAACCACTGTCTAAAAGCCAATTTATTTCACAATTATTATCATATTCTTCCCTTTTCACAAACCCGGTTAAGTTATTTATTTCTGAACTGCATACTTGTAATGTCCAGGACTCAGATGAGAAATGATTGGACGACTCACCTCTGGAAGAACTTTGGCCTTTACCTCTGCTGCGACCTCTATAGAGTCCACCTCGGTTAAAAACTCGTTGGCCACGGTGTCCTCTCTGTCCTCGCTGGCCTCGGTAGCTGTTTAGTCCTTGGTTATTTCTCTGCGCATACCAGCAGTCGTTCTTCATATGGCCCAGCTTCCCACATACAAAGCATTGGGCATTTGTTTTAGTTACAAATGTACTGACATTGTTTTTCTGATTTGATTCTGAAGAAATCATATTTTTCTCTTTTATTTTTGACTGTACATAATCAACGGTTCGTTGTTCTTCTGGAATAACATCAAGAAAATCTCCAATATAACTATAGCTCGGTGGTAGGGCTCTAAGTAAATATCTCAACTTCTCGGATTCATCTATCTTTCCTCCAGCCACTTTGAAATCATTTATTGTTTTCTCAAAATCAACAAAGAAGTCTTCTACTGTACTATAATTATTCATTTTTATCTCTTCAATTTTTCCTCTGCAAATTATTTGCATGGCTGTTGACTGAGTTAGGTACATCTTGTCAAATTTGTTCAACATTTCAAATGCGGTTTTACATAAACTAATATATTCCAATTGTTTGTCCGATATTGTACTCATAATAATCGTTCTTGCCTTTAAATCCTTCTTTTTCCATTCCGCCTCAACATTTTCATTTTTACTCGGCGCTGGCATCATGGCGGTGGCCGCCTCGTGGCATTCTTTGTACTCTAGTAGGGTAAGCAATCTCAATTTCCAGCTCGAATAGTTGGCTCCATCAAAAATAGGCAACATGATGTCCTCAATTCTTGCCTGTGTGGCCATTTTGATGATAATTACGTTTGATTTTATTGAATATAGACGACGCGGTATAACCTCACTCGCATTTCCACTTTCTTGATATTTCACTGATTTTACTTTTATACTGACTGATTTCAACAAACTACGGACATTACTAAGAAAACTGATTAACCACGCTCTGCTACCATGTTGAAATAAAAAACATAAATTGCTGGAAAAACCTGAGTACTTTATTTAGCTAACGTGTTATACAAGCGGAGGCACAAAAAGAAAGGTGAAATCTATATCTAGCATAGATAAAAAATAATAAGTTTGCGTCTATGAAATAATAGATGGCGCTATGAGTAACAAAATAGCTAATATAAGATTATTAATATTTACTAGTATTACAACAATAATGACTTGAAACTCGGTATTTATACTACTAATAGTACGCGCAATTTGTGAAATGCAGTGCAAGACATCAATTATACTTCAAGGTACTCAGACTCAGAACTTTTCAGCCGCCCCTCGTAATTTCGAAGTGTTCATTTAACCCACACCTCCCACTTCTGTACACACTTAAACAATAAAATGCTCAAGCTCAGCACAGGCTTTTTCAATAGTTTGCTCAACGGAGAGGCTCACAGTACGAGTATCCTTACGTTCTTTAAATCTGTAAGAATTTCTCAAAATTATTAAAGAGCCATCGCGAAATACTTTATCTCTGATGAACATATAACATATAGCTTCTTGGTGATTATTGAAATAAAATATTGCCTCGGAATTTCGAATCCAGTGCTCTGTAATACATTTATTATTAATTAACATATTGCTAGAGATGGCCTCTTTTGTTTTATTATTTAATTAAAACTAATTGGAACAGATTCTAAACATGTTAAATTTCATTGTTCAATAGGAACAAAAGTCCTTATAGCCACAGTATTGGATAAGTTGGAATGTAAATAATATAATAGCACACTTTCTATCTGTCTTTTATAAAAATAAGATAGCTGTAGCCTGTCACATGTCAGATTATTGTTTTTAACATTAATAATATTATTTATGTCAATTAAATTGAATTTATTATGATTTCCACGAGATGTTACACAGTTGCTACTTATTAATATCGTTTTCTTGTGGCAACTTATTTAAATAAGTAAAAAAAAACCATAATATTTATTTTTTACATTTAAACTCATTAATTGCGAATGATGGTCTGCGAATGAATTCTTTTATTGACATTTCTCCTTCCCCCGATTAAAATAATTAAAATTGTGTTAGGACAGTGAGTATTAGTATAAATTTTATTTATAATTTGGGAGTAGGTAGCTCCAGGCGTACGATACTTAAATACTAAGTGTATTTTACAAATATTATTTTAAATCACACTTATATTATTCCTTAAGCCAGTGATACTCAACCTTTTTCTTGTCGCGGTAAATATTTAACGATTTCAAAATTTGACGACACACAAAGAAAAAGACAAAAAATATTTACTTACTACAACACACTGCATAAATAGTTTATGACGAAATAAATTCATGTTTACTACAATAATAATTAAATGTTTATTAAGGAATTAATTAAAGAGGTATGTCGGGACCGTAGCGTTTTGTTTAAAAATCCCAACAGCTTATCGGTTGAGTATTAATAATAAAAATATTTTTAATGCGCAATTTGAACTTGATATTTTTTGATAATTTAATTTATATTTGGACGTAAAAATGACAATGCTACTCTACGATATGAGAGCAATCTTCTGCATTTAACAATATTGTTTTTTTTTTTATTTTAATGTTGGCTAATGCTGGAACTCTAAATTCGCATAAATAAGATGGGGAAAATTGTGATAATATGTTTAAAGGTTTTTAGGCTATCATTGGATAATCGCATCTGATGTTAATTCAATTCATTGAATTGATCCTTCTGTGTTTAAAATTAAATCTCGATTATAGGAAAAGTTATTCATTCAAAGTTAAGTCAAATACAAAAGTATCCGTTATGAGAAATGGATTACGAACCCAATCAAATTTCTTAATACTCCTCTAATGTTGTCAAATGATCGACAACAATTAATTTAATAGTTTTATAACTGTCTTTAGGGACTGACTCAAACTTTTCTAAATTGCCTTTTCTTTATTTTTCCATAAAGTTATTTGTCTTTTGAATCCCAGCAGCTTATCAGTTGATTTTAAGATTTTTTCATTAGCCCTTGCATACATAAATTTCAAAAAGTCATCATTATATTTACGATGGACAACGTATTTTTTTGAGCAAGAAGTATTTTTGCTTGTGCCGGGGGTTGGCTTATAAACTTGGTCACTTGCGTTATCATTATCACTATTATCATCATTAAATTTTATTCTTTTTAACCATTTGTCCATTTTCAGAGGGATCTGATAAAAGAAAAATAATATTGTCAAAATATTTAACCCTTATGTGAGTGACGAGGTACCCGGGTACCTTTAGCATTTTCAAATTTAAAGAAAAGTATGTTCTACGCTCTGCAGGTAGCTGTGATTTCGTGAGAGCTCTTAACTATTTATAAATTATATATTTTTTTATGTCAAAACGTTATAAAATATATAATTTATAAATAGTTAGGAGCTGGATCAAAATCCAGTCAACTATTTACAATGTTTTGTGGAAACCAAAACATATTTCAAAATCACAATAGAGTGACAAGGTACCCGGGTACCTCTTTATGTCTTGTATGACAATAAAAAAGTATTTATAATTACGTACAAAAATGAAATAATAAAGATTTGTTATGATGTTTTATTTCTATAAAAAATATAAATTCTTTGTTTATGTAGTATTAGCACACCTCTCGAAGCAGGTGGTACATGTTGGATGAGTTACTGCATGTTCATCACAAACTGGTTTTCTGCAGTTAGTGCAAGCTTTTCGTGTTTTTCTTTGCTTGCGTTTGAGTTCTCTACATATGTAGCAACTTCGGACGACTGCAACTCGCCCTGTAGAATCGCGTCTAGTCTGACTTATAGAAGTTGATCCAGAAGGAATCGAAAGCCTTAGTTCTTGGCCAAGCACGTCCTGCGTTGCAGATCTCACATGTAATTTTGATGTCACAATGCTATTTTTTTATCTTTCTTCTATATTTTTACCACACAGTTTTAGACTCAAAGATTTTAGAAACTTTCAACGTCGGTCACTTGAGACAAATTGTGGGTTATATTCCATGTAAACAATATATGCTGCTAAGACTGCAATGTCAATAATATTGTAAAAAAGGGCTAAGGGCCACCGATTCGTTCTGCGTTTTACGGTATATTCTGCTAACAGCTTATCCATATTGTCCACTCCAGTTTTGGTTTTATTATAATATAAAATTATTTCTGGCTTGGCTGTTTCCTTATTACTTTCAATAACTGGTGACATGTCCATTGATGACAACATTATTACTGCTTTATTCTTTTTAGATACGGAGGAGCACACAGTTGCTTCTTTGCTAAAGGCGAAGTTAGAAGAAAAAAATCACCCTCTCCTTATGTGCTTGCATATTAGCAGGAAGAAACCGTTTATTTTTTCTTACCGTTCCAACTAGTGTCATATTCCACGAATTCAAGGAATGAGCCAGTTGAAGAGACGTAAAAAAATTATCGGTAGTAACATTCAGTCCTGAATTTTTATATTTAGCTACGAGATCTAATTTTGCCATCACTTGGCTTTCCTGTATATATTTGTCCATTTAGGGGATAGGAATTATTTGCATCACAAGCCCAAAATATTTTTATGCCATATTTTTCAGGTTTTGATGGCATGTATTGAGTAAAGCGAGTGCGCCCACGATATCCATATAGCTGTTCGTCAACGGTAATACATTCACGAGGCTTTTTATTCAAATTTGAAATGAACATAGTCCAAATATCTCGTATAGCGGCTGCTTTATCAGCTAACAAACGTTCAGAGCGGGTTACATCATTATCAAACCTTATAGCATTTTGAATCTATCATGGAACATTGCAGCCTGAAATAATAGTAAGTGACTGGATTTCTACAGTTCAGTCAAATGCTCTTCATTAGATCTATGCACCCCACAAAAATTAGAATGCCAAAAAATGCATCTAATTCTTGTTCTGTGAATGGTTTGAATATTTTTTGTTTCGGTCCCTTGCTAATAACAGGATAATTTTTCATCAGTTTATTATTGTATGCTTCAGTAATCTTAGTCCATTTCCGATGTTTCCCTCAAGATTATGTCAAACATTTCATTAGACAATATATTTTTGAATATTTCCATTTGATTGTAAAGTTTACTGAACTGCATCTTTCAGTCAACCCCGCCTCGTTGACGAATATTGTTTCGACTACAGTTGGGGACACAAGAGCGTACGGGGAAAAACTTAAAAATGGTAGATCAGGGAAAGGGGAGGGAGATACTAATGCATACATCGGAGAAACGGCTCTGATGCATAGTGGACTCGGGAAAAGTTTGTTGTCAATTTTTTTTAATATGTATTCATAATGAAAATCATACATGAGAATTTTCAATATATCCAAAATTGAGAAACCTAAGTAGATGGGTTTATCATAAGTAACTTTTGTTTTATTAAGCTGTACGGCTACCAAATTTTCAGAAAAAACTGAAATGTTTCTGAATTCAGGTTTAGCTATCAGATCTTGAACACCCAAAGATTTACCTCGATTTTCCCAGTGGGTAAGTAGCTTGACATTTACTCGTTTTTCAACATTCTCCATAGTTTTTCCAAACATTGAATTATTTATAAGTTTGAAAAAATTGAAAACTGTCTGCGGGCCCACCCATTTGTAACCTCTCTCAGGAAGGAACTGTGACATAGCCCAGCCATAGAGATTGTTTGCATCAAAATAAGTAAATGCAGGTATATCTTCATCAAAATCATCTAAAAATTTATTATTTGCTTTTGCATGACGATTGCTACACTGAGATATGCCCCCTCTAATAACTGACTTGATAAAGGCAATCTGGTCAATGTCTGTAAGTAGGGTAGGGCGGGGCTAGTTGAGCAATTTTTCACTTGAACGGATATAGCTCTTCAATGATAAATCTCAATGAGTTCTTAAGCGGCTTGATGGATTTGTAATTTATCCCTTATCAAAAGTGTCCATAGTAATTCTTTTGTAAGATGTCGAATTTAAGAACTACAGCCATTGATATGCAGGAAGTCAAGTATGCTCAATGTACCCCACTGGTGAGGTAAGTTGAGCAAGGGTATGGGGCAAATTGAGCACTAAGAATGTCTAACCAAAACATGGGTTCAATGTTGACTAGAGATGAAGTAAAATATGTGTTTGACAATCAGCTCTTTATTTATCGTCTTTTAGTGACAGAACAACAACACTTAAAGTAATTTTGAACAATTAAACAAAACTAGATTCAACAAAACATAAAGTATCTTAAGATTAACTTCAGCATTAGATTCAGTCTTTCTATATAAAATTAGACTAACATGTTTATATTATTATTGTTATAGTTTATATCTTTAAAAACTTAATTAGATCTTTGGAACTTAATGATCATTGTCACTGCTGCAATTGACAAAAATGAAAATAAGTTTATATAGTCTTAGTGACCGAAGAACTTTTAAACTTCAAGTAATTTTCTTTGGATAATTAACTGAAAATATAATTTAAAAAAAACAACGTATCTTAAGACTAACTTCAGGATTAAATTCAGTCTTTTTGTTTAGACTTGAATATCTTAAAAAGCATAGCCTTCGCAACAAATCAGACAGGAATAATCATCGTCATCACTTTCCTCACTTGACTGGAGTATTTTTTTACAGACACCCTTCTTCCTTTTCTTATCCATGTTCTCCTTTGGCTTCTTAACTTTCTTTGTGGTTTTATTTTGCTGTTCTTCTAAAGCGTTTTTTTCGGGAGTGTCTGTTAGTATTGCAGCTTTTCTCTTTCTTCTTTTAGTTTTAGCTGCTTTTCTAGGGCCAGCCTTTGGGTATGGTCGTACAATTTCCGGGGAAAATGCTTGTTTTAGATCAAACGTCTCTTTTTCCCTGTTGCTCGGACCAGGTTCGGGTTCAGCTTGACTGGTGGAAGCAGAAGGAGTGGGATTACATTCAGTGCTGGACATCACAGCTTGCTCTGGATCTTTTTCTGGCTCGATAGTTGTTTCTGCTTCAGGACGATCGGTTACAAATGATGGTGAAAACTCATCCTCGCCAAAAATGTTTTCATTATATGGGAAGATGCCTGTCTTTCGGAAACCGTTAACAATATTTATACTTGTCTGAGCAAACGGCAACGAATCAGCGACTATTTTGGGTATATCATAGATAGTAAGGGTTTTCCCCGGGTTGTTACGTAGCCATGCATCTTGAGCAGCAGCGCAATACTTTTTGAACGGTCCAAAGACTGACACATCCAACGGTTGTAATTTGTGGCTACAATGCGGTGGAAAGGACAACATTACAACTCCGTTTTCTTTGGCCAAAGTTAGTGTCTTCACGTTCAAGTGAGAGGAGTGATTATCCAGCACTAATAAAACAGGGCGCTCAATGGATGGTTTCACATATTTTATAAGATGTTGCATAAACTGATGAAATTCTTCGTCTGTAACCCATCCACTGGCATTTCCTGCTCCTATACATTCAGGGGGACCACCGTTAAGAAAGTGTGTCTTAAACTGTTTCCTCGGAAATAGGTTCTATTAATCTATTTAATCTAATAATAACAATAATTAATATTTTATTCTAATTTCACTTTGGTTTTTTTAAACATCGCATCCCAACTAAGTCCTGGGGCTGTATAACAATGAGTTGGATCTATATGTAACAAGACAAAATGCACGGAAATTTTCAAAAATATCAGCTAGCAACAAAACGTCAGTTTTTAGATATAAATTTGAATAATCTAACATGTTTTGACAGTTAAAGTGTTGCCAAACATCCTGAGCATGCACAAAAAAATGTTCATTGTAATTACTTAAATTATGCACAAAAACTGGAATATAACGAGGAGCACGAAATTTTTTTCGCATATTTCATGTGTGTTGCTCATCTGAAGTCACCAGTTTGCCAATCAAAATCTAGGAATCTTTCACCATTTAAATTGATTTCACAAATGTGACAAATTGTTGCATTAGTTATATTATCGCTATCTGCAGTTGAAAGAGACTTCGGAGTTTTCTGAAAACAATTTTTTCTACTTATTATTTTTAAATCATCATACAATTTATTGATGAATACAATTTATTTATGAATACGCTGACGCAGTCAGGACCACTGTATGTTTCATACTTAGACAAACTAACATCGTATGCACATTTGATGTAGTACCCGAAACTATAAGGCTCATGTTTTTGAACATTAATTTTGATGGGTCTTTTTAGGGTTTTTTCAAATTTATCGAATTGCAATATACCATTGGATACCGGCTGTCCAAACCAATTCTTCGAAGTTTTCTCAATGTTGGGCAAAATAGTTTTAATATGAGAACAGTCATGCTGTTGATGACGAGTTAATCTATCTGCAGTGGTAAAGCGCAGCAAACATCCATCACACAAATAAACTGCGCCATTAGTATTAGACAACTGTTTACTCACTAATCGTGAGAGACTTTTAATGTAGCAGTAGTGACCATTATTTCCATTTTGTAAATATAATAAATTGACATGTCTGCTTTTTCGTGATTTTGTGAAGTAAAGTGGACCTACAATGGAATGCTTTTGGGACTTGGTATTAAACTCTAATCCAAAAACATTAATACTGATGTTATTTTGTTTTTCGATTTTAGATATGTCTGTTAACTTAATCGGGAACGATACATCAAATTTAAGTTTATTTATATGAGCACTGTAAGATGTCGGTCTTTCTGTATGTTTTTTTACAGGATATAGTGCTGAAAGTAATGCCCATTTGAAAGATAAATTATCTGAGTTTTGTACGTTTATTACTGCCTTTTTTAACTTTATATCTTTAGGTAAATCTATATAAGAGGTGCCTCTTAGTGGATTAAATTTATTTATATTAAGTTCTATGTAATTGATTTTAGTTAGACTCCATCCGCTGTCTTTTTTCTCAAAAGAGCTCTTTTTGTTCGCTAAAGTGTCACGTAAAGTTGTTACATAAATATTTAAATCATCTGCTTGAGAAACTATAAAGTTGTTTGTTTGAAAATGAAATGAAATAGAAATATTTTTGGTCTGTTGGACAAAATCTGCATGAAGCACAAAATTAATTTTAACAGTAGCATGTTGTTTAAGGGTCATCAATTAAGAAAAACATTTCGCTTTTTATAGAATCGAGAAAAAATTCTGACGTTTGAAAAACTAAGCCAGATTGTTCTAGACTTTTGATGTTGTAAATTATGATACGCTGTCCGAAAGCTGACTCTATAACGGATACATTTTCGAACGAGTTATGTGATTTTAATATATTATTTTTATTAGCAAAATATCTTTTACTAACAAGTATATTACATATATCGCAATGTACCTTGCCCACTACCGAAGTATCTTCTTCGTTTCGAGGTCCAAGTCCCGTTTGAACCACGTTAGACGATGATGATGATGTTTGGCTGTAAGAGGAGTAACGAAACATTAAAATCTAACAGTTGTGAATACAACATCCTGGACGATGCAATCAAAAATATGTTGTTTTCTTACCTCATATTATTCTCAATCAATGTACATATCTGATACATCTCATCGTCATATGTGGGATCGAACAATTTAATATTTGTTTCAGCTTCTTCACAAAGAATTATGAGATCTATGTCTTCACATATTTCTTTCAATTCACATTTATCAATACCTTGACTACATTCAAACATTTCCGAATCTTCAGTATTAGCAAAGAATGCACTGACGACAACACCATATCATCAACATTTATTTGATTAATCCGTTTAAAAGTGTTTCATTTAAAATGTTAAATAACATTTTTTTGCTTAAGTCTTCACTTGAAATTTCTTTTGTTATGTTATAAATAGCCTTATTGATTTCATCAAAAATTTTGTTTTTCTCGGTGGTGGTATAATATTTTATTCTCATTTTAGTATGTTTCCAAAGATCGGAAGCAGGTAGTTTTGCGATTTCACTAAGATCATAAATTTCTATTTTGATTAAGTGCATTTAATGCATCGCGCATTAGAGGCATCATCTTTGTTTGTTGTAATAAAAGCTACCCCTCCATTTGACGATTTCGATACTGATGAAGATTGTTTTTTATTCTTCTTATTTTTAGAAAAGTCAAAAAACTCGTCAAGCAGCGTTTCTTCACGTTTCCTTTTGAGTGTTTTGGGTTCTATTTTCAAATTATTATCGTTAGTATCTTCATCCGACAGTTGAGGTTGGGAGTAATATTGTTTGTATGTATTTTCTTCGAAGATTGAATTCTGTAATATAAATTACAATTGCTGTGAGAAATACCTAACTATATTAACTTATCTATAATAACTTATTATTAAGTTTAAATTTACAAAGTATTCGATAAGTAGATAGATACATAAAATCTTTATTAAAAAAACATAAACAATATTTAGAAAAATCATGATTATAAATAAGCAAAAATTATAAATAATGAAAAAAATATTATAAAAAAACTTACGTCCATTCTAGTGCTGATAGATGATTATAAACTTCGGTTAAATTTGTTTTAAACTTATTATTCCCACTTCAGACCGCACAATTCAACGTCTACTTAATACTGAGTGTATTTTGTTTGTACTTTGTATTGCTTTTATAAGAAGAAACACTACATTAAGTAATGATTTTGGTAAATAAAACATTAAACTTTGTAATTTGTATAGCTTTTATAAGAAGAAACACTACATTAAGTAATGGTTTTGGTAAATAAAACATTAAACTATCTTTGAGGACCGGGCAAATTCCATGCAGTTAGGATCTCGTGTTTACATATACCATTAAGTTAATATAAACGACACTGTAATGAATGACATATTGCTATATGAGAAACATTTAATTTAATGGCTTCTTCGAATGATTTAAAGTTAAAAGTATGCATTGTAGATGCTACTCTCATTGTCCGTAGAGCTCGAATCAATCCAACAGTTTTACTCGCTTATCAGCTAACTCATCAAGTCATTGGAATTTGATAAGGAATGGAAGTGTAAGATTAGAAGTTCGTTTTGAATCATCTCTATCTCAAACTATAAACTGTATTGTGTATGCCGAGTTCGATAATGTTATTGAAATAGATAAGAACCGCAATGTTATCGTAGACTATAGTAGTTAACATAGGATAAATATTATGCGCTAGTTGTAATGTGGAAGTACATTACAACTAGCGCATAATATATGTAAGAATAAATGTATTTATTTCATAAATAAAAATATTATATTATAACATGTATTTATTTTATTGAAAAGTCCCTTTAAATAGACATTAACAAGAGAAATCTTCACAAGATACCACAAGTTAGAAACATGAACACCATTGAGATCAGGGAATGCTTATTTAAAAGTCATTGGTCTCTACAAAATAATGTGTACGCAGCTAACAGATTTCCCTTTCGTACCGAAGCGCCTACGTTCTTAATAAGTACTCTGGATTCGGATACGCACGTGGTTCACATTGAGTAGCCATTCACATAGACAATAACAAAGTTGGACAATACTTTGACTCGTTTGGTCGACCACCTGCAGCATTTCATAGAACATTCCTGAACAGGAATTGTAGACTGTGGGATTTCAATGTCAAAAGAATACAAGATGATTGGACTTCAGTATGTGGCGAATACTGCTTAGTGTATTTGTACTATAAATTTCAGGGTAGGTGCATGCTGGATTTTACCAAATTATTTAATATAAACGACACTGTAATGAATGATATATTGCTATATATTCTGTTTAAACAATATTTTGAATAAACGTAAAGTAAGACATGTTGTTGTTTTTATTAGCTAGAACCACAATCGGGTGCGATAAGGAGTGTGACTCATTAGCGCTACCCGAGCGAAGCAATACCTTGCGATTTCAAAGTTGACACAAATAATGTAATTAAGCTAATTAGGTGTATTGGAGAACCAAAACCAAAAAACGTCAGGATCGTAAAGAGTTTCACGAGGCTACTTAGTTTCGCCGTGGTCCGAGCCCAGTCTAGCCAATATTCTGCAGTTGCCTTTTCGCCGATTGAATAATCGGCGCCTGCTAATGGCCCGTGCACTTCGCTCATGCGGTAACTATAATGCTCCGGAGATTCTTTTAACTGAATCGCACGTTCCAAGTACCACACCACTCATATCAAGACGTGGGTCGTGCAGTAGTGATGCTAGTGAAAATATGGACAAGGGATGTCGGAATCCTCGTCACTTGGTTTTATTCGGCGCTTGCAGAAGCAAGAGTCGTAGCCGCCTTGTGAACAGTCATTCATATGTATGATACTGATGACATTGCGGAGCTTCGACATATAATCGAATCCGTGTATACCGAGCGGTATCATACCTCCGAACAGTGGTGACAGATTGTTGACGCCAACTCGCAGACATTTTTCCCCCATTATTTCATGACTGAAGAGGTACTCAACGCGCAGCCGTTTTCTATTGTAAAACGTGGCTTCAAAAGTATATAATAATAATAATAATAAATTCTTTATTTGGGAAAAACAGTACAGAAGCATAAACTTTGTGTTCGGTATTGACCGCATTAGTGAAACACTGTATCGCAGTCATTAACGCTCACCTCCGGATTGGGTTCACAATATTCCCTTTCATCTTTATTTTATTATTACAACTTCAGATTAAATTTGTATAGTATTCCATGGGTGTGTGTGTGTGTGGTGTGTGTATGTTTGTGTTGCGTGTGTATGTTTCATGTGTGTGTGTGGTGTGCGTGTGTGTGTGTTGTTTGTTTGTGCACCTGCTCTTAAATGGGTGTGAGTAAAAGTAGCATACTCATATAACCGATGCGATCAAGTCTTCGGTCTCATCGTAGGTTAGACCGAGTAGCCATTCAGTCACTCGTGGCTTACATTGTAGTAACGTATTGGGATAAATGTTCAATATTTTATTTATTTTATTGTACAGCATAGGGGCAAGAAAATGGAAATGTCGTCTAGCGAGTTGCATTTTGCATAATCTTGTTGTACAGGGTTGATTTGTTCTGCGTTTATTGGGCATATGTGTATAAGGGAGTTCTGCGTGCTTGCGAAGTATAGTTGTTAATACAAAGAGTTTTCTTATTGTTAAAACTTTTATTTCTTTGTATAGCTCGGATGTGGGGAACCATATTGGTTTAAAGGACATAATTTTTAGAACTCCTCTATGCGCTCTTTCGAGAGCAAGTAGTTTTACTTTACCCGCGCAGCCCCAGGCTGCAATACAGTATCCAGCCACTGACTGTACCAGAGCAAAGAAAATAATTTCAATCAAAACTGAGCGCAGCTTTCTGAACAGCTAAGCTTTCTGACTCTATTTGTGGTTACTTGTAAGTGTTCTTTCCAAGAAAGATGATTGTCAATCCAAACTCCGAGATATTTGATTTTGGATTCACAAACAATCTTCATACAGGCACAGTCACTTTTTGCTTTGCAAGACGGTACGTGGGCGACCAGGTTAAATGATGTAGGAGGGAGGGAAACTGAGTTTGGAGCAAAGGTAAGACACGTTGTCTTATTTGTATTTAGGGTTAGCAGATTCCGCATAAGCCAGTGTGTTACTATGGTCAAAGCTGACTCTGCACGAATATGAGTGTTGATCCAGTCTGCCCCGTGCACAAGGAGAACAGTGTCATCAGCGTATGTTATTATCTTGCAGTTTTTTATTGATAATTTGCAAAGGTCGTTAATGTTAATTAAAAACAGGGTTGGTCCCAAAACGCTACCCTGCGGCACCCCAAAAAGCAAGGGTTCACGTTCGCTGATGACACTGCCTACCCTTACACACTGAGAACGGTTTTCAAAGTAGCTTCTAAATAAATTGTACACGTCGCCTCTAATACCAATGCGTTCAAGCTTTTTAAGAAGGTTGGAAATAGGGACAGTGTCAAAGGCTTTCGTAAGGTCCAGAAATATAGCCGCAGTCTTAAGGTGCTTGTTAAAATTTAAAGTGATAGTATCTGTTAAACTTAAGACTACGTCCTCCGTGGATTTACCAGTCCTAAAGCCAAACTGATTATCCGCAAGAACGTTATTATAATTTAAATAATTTATAAATCTGACATTGAGTATTTTTTCTAATATTTTAGAGAAAGTTGTAAGTATTGAAATAGGTCTATAATTCTGGACACTGTCCCTATCTCCACTCTTGTATATCGGTATAACTAGCCCAATCTTAAAGACATCAGGAAATATGCCCTTCAGGAGACACAGGTTATAAACATGTTCCAGTATTGGTACCAATATGCCTATATTGGTACCTTGCCTGTTTAACAATCGACACCGGTATATCATCCCATCCAGTAGCTAATGTATTCTTAAGACCAACGATGATATTATCAATCTCAGCACAGTCAGTGGCAAGAACGGACATAGAAGTCAAAGGCGGAACGATTTCATCTAATTCGTGGTAAGTAACTTCACTTGTAGATGCTATCTTGGAAGCTAAATTATGCTCTACATTTGCAAAATATTTATTTATGTTGTATAATTCAACAGAGGGATCTGCATTTGTACCTAACAGATGATTACAGGGCGTTTGTTCTTTATGCATGTTCCCATGTTTTTTTATAAGATCCCATGTAGCTTTTGAATTTTTACTAACACGCTGAAATTGGCTACGCTCGTATTGTCGTTTAACATTCTTTAGTAAGTTATTGCAAAAGTTCTTGTACCGATTGTAAGTCACATATGCAATATTATTTTCAGGGCTTTTTTTTGATTTAAGGTACAGTTTGTCACGATTTTTCATGCATCGCAGTAGACCAGGAGTAACCCAAGGTTTTATTATTCTTTTCCGGCTTGGAGTAACTACAGTGCGTGCATAAATATTGACAATATCAGAGATAGTATGGACCATAAATGAAGCTGCCTCCTCAGGGTTTTGAGAGGTTAGTACGGGGCTGAAGTCGGTTTCTGCCAAATGATCTAGACAAGCTCTAATGTCTAGAACTTTGGTGTTTTGTTTCATTAGAGTCGATTGGATGTTAATAGTGCAACTCAGAACAACAGGTAAATGATCAGTAATACAGGTGTCGAGAACTAGCGTTGTAGCTTTGGATTTCGCTTTTAAAATCACGTGGTCTAAGCAGTTGTTATTCCGAGTGGGCAATGTGTGCGCGGGCATAAGTCCATAAAACATTAACGTGTTTAAATATCGATCATGGGCACTATCGCCGCTGTTGGGTGCTATATTTATATTTATGTCGCCGGTGATTACTATGTTTTGAAAGTGTTTTAAGGAATTTAGAATATCGTTTAGCGATTTTATGAAAATATCAGGGTTTCTAAAAGATGGCGATCGATAGATAGCGACGAGAGCGAACTGTTCTTTATATTTCATAATCAGACAGTTGGCGTCGGCCAAATTCGGTATCTCCACGCTACACAAATTCGGTATCTCCACGCTACACGTTAAGTTTTGTTTTACATATATTACCACACCATCATTTTGTAGACAGTAATCTGATGTATGACTTGTGTAACCACTTAGTATAGGGACGAGAGGACACCGGCTTAACCAACACTCGATTTGAATTCTTAGTAATAAAGCCTGAAAGTGGTCAAAATTATGTGAAATACTTCGTATATTAAGTTGAATAATTTTTAAAGAAGTCGCGGTATTATTTAAGTATAGTTTACATTGTTCAGGAGAACAAGTACGGGATTCCGAGACTTCCAGTTGTTCAATATCACTCAATATATTTAAACTGTCCATTAATAATAAACTAATATGTTATACAAGTGGATCTGGTGACTAAAGGAGCATGAGATTATATAACAGGGATCATAACCCTGAACTGTTTCTGTAAATAGGAACAATACAGGAACAAGAGTTAGTACCAAGATAGTGCGTAAATTTAATCGAATATACCGCATATAACTTTGTTCGATGTTGACTTTAACCGCTGTGAGTATATTTGTATAATGTAAAAGAAGTGTAGTGTGATTTGTGTTTGGGTGAAGATAGTTGTTGATGTGTTTCGTGTGGAGTATATACAATAGATCTACATGACATGTAAAGTTAAACGAAATATATAAGCTCTTTAACATGCAAGAGCTAAAAATATTATTTATTAGGGGTACAAGATTTCCCAGTAGTGGTGAGCAGCTTGAAAATAGTATGAAGACATTTTCGTAACGTAAAAGCGACGATCTATTGTTACAGTGACGTTTATTTGAAGTTTGAGGAAATAGTCACTTTGGCAGTTTACCCAGGTCGCTTTCTTCTTTTATTAAATAATGAGGGGCGCCATCGGTTTTACGTAGGTAGATTTTTCCATGAGATGTCCAGCTGTAATTGTAGTTGTTCGTCTTTGCGAAGTCGCGTGTCAGGAAAAATAACCTTTTAATTTTTGCAGAAAGATTTTCTGATACATATATCGATTTTATTGGACCAGGAATTTTTAGTGTTTCAGTGGTTAGTGTAGAAGACTTTTTGAACTGTTTGTACATATGAATAAATTTTTCCTTAATTATAACACTTGTGAAGTCAACGATGATGGGCTTGTGTTCTGATCCTTTTCGTTGTGTGCGGAAGACGTCTCTAACTTCATGGGTTTGAATGTTCACATTTATCAATTTGCCGAGGTTTGTTACTGTATTTAATAATTGGGACTTTAAGTCCTATGACTCGGTGCAGGAATACCCCTGATTTCTAAACACGTAGCCCTATTATAACATTCTGCCTTTTCTAACTTATCTTCTAGGGTCCGGATGTAGTCGACATTTGCTTGGTGATCAGATTCCATCGTTTGTATTTTTTCCAGTAGGGAATCATAGGACTTATAGACGAAGTCGACAGAGGAGCGAATCTCACTGTTTTGCTGTTTAATTTCCGCTATAGAATTAATTATTCCCTAAATTTTTTGCTCCTGTTGAGTCTTAAGTTCTAAAAAAATTTGCTTCATTTCACTCATGAATTCGTATATAGTATTGCCACAATCGTCACCCGATCTTTTACGTTTTGTCCGAGTGGTGACGTTGAGCACTTCCAAGTTTATTTGTTTGTCGCCTAGGTTTGGTTCGGAATCACTACGCTGACGTTGTACCATGCACTTTGGCAGTGATTTTTGTGGTGGAGGCGACCTATCAACTGGCATTATGTTCCTATATATTAGTGGGTAAATTAGGAATAAATCAAAATGTATAGGAGCTTGTTTACATACAGAATCTATAACTCAGATGATTTGACTAGATTATGTAGAAACTAAAAGGGAGGTCTCAGTAATCTGGTCGGTCGCGAGGATTGAGTACAGAAGCGCTTTCCGTCAAACTTAACTTGAGCTCCGTATGTTTACGAGCTTGCGCGCCGAGTGTGAGGGGGATGCAGTGTTTTGGTTGTGTATTACTCACGCGCCGTTGTTCTCGGTGATATCCAGTTGCGTCAAATGATTTTTAATCTAGTTTCGTTGCACATAGAATACTTTTCACTTTGGATAACTATCTAATAATGTAGTTAATATTTAATAAAAATGATTACGGAGACGACTTTGCACACGTCTAATCGCCTCAGCGATCCGGAGGGAGGGATAATCTTTACGGACGGGGAAGCGAATGCACACTCAGGCATTGCTCAAGACATATGATAAGCACGTTCCTAAGAATAGTTTGTGATAACGGAGCTTTGCATCCCAAGTGCACATCGCTGTAATCATCACACCATGCAACTCAACTGAGAATTATAGTGGTGCGACGTGCTATGCGGCGCCTAGCCACGTTATCTAGCCCTTACCTCTAGTGCTATCCAAGCTTGACTTGTTTGTATGTACCCTAGAGTTGTCATGAGAGACACTAAATTTGAAAATTTGAACTTGAGGCAACGTAAGAGGGAACGAACGGTGGTCTCAGTACCTTACCTGCACATCTCTGCATCGTCCTACACTAATACGGATGAAAGAAATAAAACTAAACATATTAAACACGACCATTTATTTGAATCTAAGGAACACTACAAACCATTTACCGACATTAACACTAATTGGATTTAGCTGCACCAGAGCCGGAACCACTGATGTTGCGCGCCGAGTCTAGCAGCATTTCTGTGTCCGAACGTTCACCCATAGAATAATATTCCAAGATGTCCAGATTGTCTTGGTGGACTTTTACAATGATGGCACTTCTCGACGAAGTCTAGTATCGTGGGTAGCCGAAATCTCTGTCACCTGGCGGTGGCCCCCGAAATAGAGGCATGAGCCAGTCCCAATTCATCAGCAGGCGATCTTCCTCCGGCCTCGTTGCATCGAAGCTGTAGCGGACGGGCAATACCTTCCCGTTAAGGAAAGTCAACTCCAGCGTTCGCATCGACCCAAGATACTGTCGATATGCATTGTCGAAAGCCAAATATTCGGCGATGCTGAAAGAAGCCCCATCAGGTATAGCAGGTCCGCGGACCGTGAAGGTGTCCACCGGGAATGTAAGTGTTCTGTCTTCAGCTTCTTGAGAAGACATTTTTGCGTTCTGTCACCTTAGATCGTATCGTACCGACGATAGAACTTACGCTACCATTTTGGTACATCGTTAATAACGTTTAATTGCTATACTGGATGCATTGTCTTAGCTCGCCAGTCCCTAATAGGAATGCGTCCAGCATTCCTATTAGGACTCATCGTGAAAACCCGTTTAGAAGTTTGTACCTTTAGAATACAGGTAAAACATACCTATTAAACATGTACGGCATTGCATGCGAGACAAGAGCGTGTCTTAGCAACGACAACGATGCAGATCGGACGCAGTTCTAGTAGGGGAGAACAACTAGTATGCGATATTTGTCCGAATACTGATAACACAAAAGGTATAAATAAAATTCATTGGGTTTTTACCAACAAAATAACCGTTCGGTTACCGAGCCACGTGACCCCATGTTCAGGTGCACGTTGCGCTTATAGGTATTATTAAACTTTAGTACCTTAGTCATTGCACCTTTAAGGTGTCACACACAAAACAGGTAGATATTTTTGAAAATTTATCTGACCCCTATGCACCATAATATCGTCATTACTGAATATGAATATATCACCCTTGCCTTGCCTACATGCTTAATTTTAAAGTATTTTTTTTTATTTAGTAAATACAATTCACCACAGACTTGGTTTGTTCGTGCCTTTGTCTGCTCTTTTTATTTTATTCTGTTTTGTGATTTTTTATTTTAATAAACTTTATTTATATATACTCATTTGCACAGGGTTGGTATGAGGGCCAGAAGGGTCCTGCTCAAGGTTTTTCAATGATTTAGGCCAGAAGGGCTCTAGTTAAGATTTGAATTTTACAATATTAAAATTTACAATGTTACAAGTTTTTATGATGTAGTAGGGCCTGAGGGGCCCTGTTTTGAGTCGATTTTGTTTGGTTTTTCTTGTTGTCTAGTCCGGTGGTTGCTTGTCTCTTCTTAGTTTTTCTATCGCCTCTACGTCTCTATGATTGCGTCTTCTTCCTCAGCGTTTTTGTAGTACCTGTTTTCGTTTGTGTGCCTGGTGATGGCGACGACAGCGTGTGATATGCTGTCGTGTATGGCACTCTTGATGGACTTGGTTTGCATGATGACTACCGACTCGTATGTTAATCCCTGAGACTCGTTTATAGTGAGAGTGCGTGAGTTCTGTCCTCTTCCATATCCCCTCTGCGTTAAGTCCGCCTTCTCTGCCTGCGTGTGGACTAGGTATAGGGTGTTTGGAGAGTCTTCTGGGATGCACGCGCCTGTGAGCCTTGATGTTCTTAGGGATCGACCAAAGTCGAGCTGTGTAGATTCCGTCGTAAACCTCGTTAAGAGCATAGGTGACATCTTGAGGACACCTGTGTGACCTTGAGAGCTCTTGACTGATGGAAGCCACGAGGTTTGGGCCGTTGTATTTCATATGGAAGAGATTTAATCTTTCTATGAAGGGTAGCTGGTTTGTGTCCCCGATCAGGGTGATTGTTTCAGCCCCTGTAAGTTTTGCCGCCATGGTGATCGCTCCAAAATGAACCATTTTTTTATTAGGGCCTCGTCTAATATCATTCTTTTAGGCTTTAATTTTGAACCATTTACCAGGATTGAGGCGATCGTTCTAACTTTGCTTTTGGCTTCCCTTACGCAACCAAGTTTGATCTTTTTCCTGAGGTCCTCGGCTGCCTCAGTTGTAGTGGTTGCTATAAGGTCCGATTCGGGGTTAAACTTGTTTGCGACCCAGGTAGATTTCCCACAGCCGGGAACTCCGTTGACCCACTCTATCTCCGGTGCCTTCCATTGGTCTGTTGAATTACTGGGGGGCTGGATGGTTTTTGCCGTTTTTAGTATCTTGCTTTCCAGTGAGACCTCTGTGCTCCGCGCTACTACCAGAATTGGATCGTCGGGGGATTTTTTAAACCTGAGTATGCTGTCTTGGTCGTTTTTACGGGTATCTCTCTCCACGAAGCCATGTTTTCCGCTATAGGCCGCCATATGGGGGAAGTTTGGTGGATTTCCCCTCAGGTATTTCGGCGAGGAGATGTTGTCAAAGATGGCGGCCTTTTCTTCTTCTAGTAAGACCCTGAGTAACCCTTCGTTCCCGAGCTCGAAGGTCTTTCGGATCTTTTCACAGGTTCCAAGGTTTACTTTGATGGTTTCCGTTAGAACTGTGATGTATTCTAGAAGAGCGTTATTCATGTGCTGTTTCGCTTCGTGTGCTGGAGGCAGGTCGGGTGTTGTGGCCTGTCCTTTGTCAGCTTTGGTCATTCTACCCTTCCTAATGAGATGTTCTTTAGGCTTCAGTAGTGTTAATATTTTTGGTAAGCCTCTCGTTTTGCTTGCTTCTGCCTTTTTGATGTTTTCTCTTTTCTCTTCCTGTTGTTGGGCTAATCTCTTTTGAAGGCTTTTCGCGCCGCTTTCATATGTCACTCCTGGTCTTTTAAGTTTCAGTCCTCTGTCTATCAAAAATGCAAGGTCTTGTCCTCTATCCTCATATACTATTATTTTGTGATATTTAGATGCGTTTGCACACCCCGAGAAGCTTTATCTCCGTGACCATTTTGATATTTACTTGTGCCATTCTTAGTGTTGGGGTGGCGTATTTTAGCTTTTTAGTGATGAGCATCGCGTTGGTCTTGTGCAGAGCAAAGCTGAGTTTGTGCTGGTCCCCCCATTGCATGACTGCTGTTAGTACCTCGTTGGCTTCATTTTGTAGGTCTTCCATTTTTGTACTTGCAAAGACGAGTACGACGTCGTCGGCAAAGGCTTGGCAGTACACTCCTATTTCAGTTAGTCGATGCAGTAGCGAGTCAAGGATAACGTTCCAAAAGGTCGGTCCGCCGATGGATCCTTGGACGCAGCCCTTGGTCGTATAATTTGTTGACGTGCTTCTCGCGTAGTTGACGGTGATTTTCCTGTCTTCTAGGTATGTACTGACTAACTGGAAGAGGTTTTTGGGGCACTCTTTGGTGATAAGTTGCTTTTTGAGTGCCGGCCACCATGCGTTATCGAAAGCTCCCTCTATGTCTAGCGAGATAGTGGTCTCACTGACTTTTTCTCTGCAATTTTTTGTCGCAGATGGTCGACAAGGTCGCTTAGGGCGTCTTCTGTACTGCGCTGTGGTGTGAAGCCATATTGCCGTGCGTTCATTTTGGGGAGGAGATGCCATTGTAGACGACCGACTAGGAGTTTTTCGACGATTTTTCCTAATACTGATAGAAGGCCGATCGGTCGGTAAGACTTGGGGTGTGTGTAGTCCTCTTTGTCGGGCTTGCGTAGTATGACCACGTGGGCAATTTTCCACTGCTTCGGGAAGTGACTTAGAGCAAGGCACTTATTCGCTATCGCTAGGAAGGTTTCCTCAGCGCAGCGAATGGCTGCAGTGCAAATGTCCGCGGTCAGCCCGTCGGGGCCGGGTGCCTTCTTTGGATTAAGCGTCTTGAGCACTGTGTCCAGTTCAGTGGTGGTGAAAGGTGGGTCGTCTTTAGGCAGGCTGTTTGCGTCGAGATTGCGTAACCAGTTTCTTATTGATGTGTGGCATGGTTGGTCTGATGCCTCTGTGTCGTCTGGATAGAACGTCAGAGTTAGGAGGTCTGCTGAGCCCTGTGGGGTCAGGGTTTGGCCTGTGTTTGGGTCACGCAGGAGCGAATCCTCTTTACGGCTATTGGTCTTCCGTATGACCCTGTATATTTTGTCCCACATGCTTTCTTTTTCTTGGCTAGTGCAGAAATCCTTCCAACTCTCCGTTTGAGCTTTCTCGGCTTCAGCCTTGTACTCCTCTTTTAATTTTGTGTACTCTTCCATAACATGTGTTCTTCTGCTGGGGGCGGCGTTCCTTATTCTACGTTTATACCGCAGGACCTTCCTTCGCATCTGATCGAGCTGCTTTGACCACCAGGGTGGAATTGGGTCGCGGATCTTAGTACCCAACAACGGCATGGTATCCTTGCAGGTGTTGTGGATTTGGGCCGTGTAGGTGTTTACGGCCTCTTCCAGTTCCTCGGGCGAGTTTAGTGTTTGCAGTGACGTTGGTGAGATATTGTTGTCTTCTAGTAGTTTGTTGAGAAGTGGACCGAATTTTCCCCATTTCGCCTTTTTGGTGTTATACCTTCGTGTCGTGATGGGCTTTATGCTGGATAGTGCCCTTTCGAGTCGGAGGTCGAAGGTGATAGCGTTGTGGTCAGAGTTTATAATTTCCCTGTTAACGGTCAATTCTTCAACATACCGCAGAAGTGAGCGGCTGCATGCCGTTACGTCAATGAAACTTGCGCAGGTAATTCCCCCCCTTACCGTTTCAAATGTAGGTGTGCTTCCGGTGTTCAAAGTGTGGAGGTCCATTTCGTTTAGAAACGCGCTGTAAACTTCTCCCCTTTTGTCCTCGGTGTTGCTGCCCCTCCAAGGACTCCACGCGTTTGTGTCCCCAGCTACGATGATTTTTGTAGTTATTTCTGCAAGCTTTTCATGAAAGGTCTTTATTCTTTCTAGGTAAGGCTCAATTTCTTGGTCTCCCTCCAGGTACACAGAGATCAGTCCCAGCCGCAGGTTGCCTCCCCTCACCAGTACCGCGGCTTCCGTTTCGGTAACAGTTTGGGGATCGTTGACGGCTTCCAGTCGGTTACCGAAGATTATAATTGCGGTCTTTACTGGTTTTGTGCGGCGAAGGGTGCACTGTATGACTTGTGTGCCGGGATATTGCTTTAATACTCCTGCGCTTCCCACGTACGGCTCCTGTACCAAAGCAATATCGATATTTCTGTCCTTCGCCGCTTGAAAGAGTTCAGCTGTAGCCAGTTTTGATCTCTGCAGGTTAGCCTGTATTATTCTAACGTTGTTGATGTTCCTGTTTTCCTCGTGAGTGGTGCCTTTAGCAGTATGCTATTTTTGATCTTGCTATAGCATCCCATTTATGTCTCTCGTGACATTCCGTGCTAAAGGCGTTGTGGCTTATGCATATATCTTTCCTGTTACTCTCTTTGCAATTTATGCAGGCTGGTGGTCTGCCTGCTTTCCTTTCTTTACATTCTTCCCATTTGTGCGGGCCCCCGCAGTGGCTACACAGGTGTTCTTTTTCTTGGCACAGGGTTTTTGTGTGCCCGAAGCCATGGCATTTGATGCACTGCATTAGGGGGGATTGGTCTGCAACCGGTCTTCTCTGCAATCCTATATAAATATGTCCTGATTCTAGGATCGCCTTGTGTGCACCCGGAGAGAGTTCCAGAATTGGATGACATTACAGGGAATTTCTTGCTCTCTTCCGGTAGCGTACCCGTATCTTTGCCTCGTGACATGCTCTTTTAAGACGTCTTTATTTTGTGCTTTAATGTGTTCTATTATTTCGGCGTCAGTGTGGTACGCCAGGACATCTTTTATTATAATTAGTGGGTTTGCGGGTCTGGCTACTTCTACTTTCAGTCCTTGTTGCGCTTTTACCTTGTCCTGTACCAGCTTAAGGTCTTCCTTTGAGTGACAGCTGAACACGACTTTCTGATTGCGGGCTTTGCGTACTCTGTCTACTCTGGCCCCGGTCTTTTTGGCGTTGATGGCTGCCACTATTCTTTTGATGATGGTGTCGCCGGTGTTTTTAGGATCATTCGACGACACTATAAGGGTGTGGTTTGGCCTTGGTTGTGGTTTGGCTGGTGTGGCAGCTGCTTTGGCGTAAGTTATTGGAGCTGGTTTTCTTGCTAGGTTGGCGGTTTTACCTTCTGCTGCATCCATTTCGTCTTGGATCGACCTAGCTGGCACAGTTGGTTCATCTAGTTTTTTCTTTATTGATTTAATTTCGCTAGTGACAATTTCCAGCGTTCCCGCTATTGGGAGGAGATTGTCCTTGAGCTCTTTATCCCCCAATGTCGAGGTAGTTGGAGGTTGCTGAGTGGGCTTTTCCAGAATGGTTTTTATCATGTTTTTTATTTCGACAAGCTCTTTAGGAGTTTCCTGGACCGGTGGAGGTGCTGGTGGTTTTTCCATATGTTTTAGTGTTTTCCCACTCGTGTCCATGACGCGCTGCATTTGGTCTTGCAGTTTTTTATTTTCTCTGCGGAGCTCGTCGAGTTGATTTTAAAGTTATAGACCATACGCTCTCGCGTCGTTGACTGTACTAGTTTGTGTTCTGGGAAGTGGATCAGACTGCCACCGCGTTCCATCGTTTGCAATAAAAATATTTTCAAACGATGCCCCTTCAAAACTCGCATCGGAATCGTAAGAGTCAGTCTCATTTTCGACTTCAGCTTCTGGTTCAACATCCGAAATTTCCAAACCACCTCCAAACCACTCTTCAAGTAAAGGAATATAATCGTGTTCATAGTCAGAATTGCTTTTAATTGTGTTGAATTATATCTTCGAACACGTGATCTTTGTTTAGAAGTACTTGCTACAATATTCATGATGAAATAATTATAAACTCACAAAATAGTAGTAAGCTCGTACAATACGAACAAAGTAAACAGTCAATTTTGTATGTACGAGGGTAAATCAAATATAAACCGGAATTATTTTTTTTATGGTTTATTACGACAAAATTATAATTTGAAAACTCACAATTATTTTTCTACATAATCTCCTGATTTTAAAATGCATTTTTCCCACCGGATCGGTAATTTCTTCATCCCTGTATTGTAGAATGAAGGTGGTTGTGTCTCTAGCCAATGCGCACGAACGCTTCCACTGCTTCATCACACCCAAATCGTTGCCCCCCAAGCACTTCTTTCATGGGCCCAAAGAGGTGATAATCACATGGTGATAAATCTGGGCTGTAAGGAGGGTGTTCTAAGGTAGACCAGTGCAATTTTTCCAACTGTTGGCAAGTACGGGCTGCTGTATGAGGGCGGGCGTTGTCATGCAGTAAAATGACATTTCTTATGGGAAATCCCCGTCTTTTTCGACGATACGCTTTTTTTGCGTCACAAAGTACCCGACAATAGTAGTCAGCATTTACTGTTCGACGTTCATGAAGGAAGTCAACGTGTATGACTCCTTTAAAGTCAAAAAATACAGTGGCCAAGACGTTACCGGCTGAGACACGAGTTTTGGCTTTCACAGGAGCAGATTCGTTCTTCTTTTTCCATTCCATGCTCGCCTGTTTCGATTCAGGACTGTGGAAATGAGAAAAGTACACGATATGGAGGAAATTATTGTTGCAAATAATGTAACTGGTGCCAGTTGTGTGTGTCGGGAATACACAGATAACTACGCTTGTGAGTAATTCTCAGTTTGATACTAAATTGAACAACATTTTGTACATACCTAACTTGACCACAAATGTATTATCAGTAAGCCAGCTAATAGCAGAAGGAAACAAAATTACTTTCAAAAGTGATGTGTGTTATATACATAATCAACGGAATGAGCTTATTGGAATAGCAAATTTAAAGAATGGTGTGTATATGTTGAATACAGTAAAGTCAAAGTGTTGGCCGCAGCAGTTCAAACAACAGATGCAAAACAGTGGCATAGGAGATTAGGTCATATTAACAGTAATGATTTGCAGAAGATGAAAAATGGCGCTGTAGATGGCATATCATTTGATATGAAGGCTGATATTCAGAAAATAAACTGCCAGGTATATTGTGAAGGGAAAAGAGTTGTTTATCATTCAAATTAAGAAATCATAGAAGTACAGAATCGCTAAATTTAGTTCACTCAGATCTGTGTGGGCCCTATAGATGTTCGATTGATTGGACAGGCAAGAATTTTTCTATTATATTATTTGTTGATGATGCTAGCAAGATGATATTTGTATATTTTCTAAAGAAGAATCAGACTCTACAGTATTTCTAGTTATTTCAAAGTATGGTTGAGAAGCAAAAAGGAACAGGAATAAAAACATTGAGAACTGATAATGGAGGGGAGGTTTTCTCAGATATTACGGAAAATTATCTGAAAGATAATTATCCATCAGAAGACAAACCCACATACTCCGGAGCAGAATGGTGTCAGCGAAAGATTCCTCAGGACAATTGTTGAATAAGTTGTGTAACATGTTTATTGTTCGGGGCCAAACTGGATAAAAGTTTTGGTATTCGAGCTGCAGAAGGCGCACTCGTCTACCATACAGTAAGCCACCGTGTGTCGTTTAATTCTTTAGATTGCACTTGTAGTCTCAACCGCGAATTTATTTCTGGGTCAGATACTGCAAATGAAATTTTATGTAATCGAATAGAAGCAACTGCTATAGCAACCGGAGTGCTAAGTCCTTTGTCGGTTGCCGAACTTAAAAAATGATTTACGAGAAGTTCAATTTATTAGCATGGCTACTGTTGCTAGTAATCATGGGAGCAGAAAACTATTTCTTTTAGCTATCCAATATTTTGATGTAAAACGGTACGGAATCAGTACTAAACTCCTCGAAATAGAAAGCACGCAAAACGAGACATCTCACACAATTACTGATTTGATTATAAAACAACTTCGTTTGCTTGTCTATGTGCATTGCTTTTGGTGGAGACAACTGCAACACAAACTTCGGCGGGATAGAACGACAAGGACTTAACAATGTTTCCACAAGCTTCAACAAAATCTGAACCCCAACATAATTGAAATTGGTTGCTCTGCACACGTTATTAACAATGCAGTGCACCATGGATTTCATTTGCTGCCTGTCGACGCTGAAGCTATTATCTTAAAATTTTCGAACCGAAACCCTTAAAGAATTCTGTGAAAACACTGATGTCGAATACAAGCAATTTCTTTATCATTCTAAAACACGGTGGTTAAGTTTGTCTCCGGCTATCAAGCTTTTAAAGCTCTACCTTCCATTAAAGGATTATTTTAATAGCGTCGAAAGACCACCTGTTTTAATTAAACAGTTTTTTGACAATCCTCTCTCCGAAGCATATTTATTTCTCGTCCACTCTATTAACCACGTCACTCACTCTAAAATAGAGAAACTATAAAAAAGTGACAATTCTGTAATTGAGATACGAAACATTCTTACGTCTCTCATAAAAGGTTTAGATGACCGAATCAAAGGAAATTTCGTGCCGTTGCATATCCAGAGTATTTGGAACAAAAAAGACGAAACTACAAAAGAAGAGTTTAAAAAATCTTCTCTGAGTTTCTATAAAAACGTACATTGAAAGTTGGATGAAACCTTTCAAATGATGTATGTATACGATGTATACGATGTATTTGCCGAATATAAACGAATCTACTAACTGGAGTGTTATTGGAGACACTTCTGTTTTTTTGAATGAAAAACATATAGAAATTGACAACACAAAATTTATAGATGAGTGGATAAATTTAAAATCTTTCTATCAAAATTTGAACCAGCAAGATAAACTCCTCAACGCAAATCAAATGAAATATTATACGCCAATGAAATATTAGTATTTCTTACTGCTAAACCTACTATTGACCCTTGTTTTCAATAAAATCATAGAAAAAAAATCACTAGCTTCTAACATTAGAAAAAAAGGGCTCAAAAGACTTCACAACAGATTGCAAACGCTGTTAAAATGTTAGAAAGGGATATATTATCTACATAAGCTGCTGCAGCCAGATACAATATCCCAAGAAGTACCCTATACAACCATCTAGAGAGTAGTTCTACTACACGAATGATCGGCTATATCGACTTCAGAACAAGAAGCTGGACCTGTCAAAAGAAGAATGCATTTGGCTGATGTTGGAGTGCCGATGACTAGTGTCCTAGGTCGTAAGTGTTGGTCGTACAGCCGGTTTCTGAATTGAGAATTTGACGTTAAGCAAATCTCAAACCGTGCTCAACGGCTAATTAAGCAATTTTTTGTTTCTGATTTGAGTTTTCTCAAATCATAATCAATAATTGAGAAATTCACTGATCACCGTGCTCAACTCATACTTTAGAACGTATTTTGCGTTTCACAACTGAGCAAAACTCGTTTGACAGTTCTCAAACCTTACTTAAATCAGTCAAAAGTTAAGCGAGCGTAGTCGGCTACTTAAACTGTGCTCAAATACTTTTCTTGTGATTTTTGTGACAAAAATGTTTGTCTTGCGTCGATATTATTTATCTATCAGTAGATTGATATTCTTGAGATAATTAGCAATGACGATACATCGTTGTCGTCTTTGGAGACACCTCAACTGCGTCCACGCAACTACGACGCTTTCACAGAATACAAAGAAATGGACCAGATTTCTTCACGAATTTCAATGAAGAACAATTTATGAGTCACTTCCGCTTCACCAAAGCGTTCCGTCAAATTTGTTCAGGGCCAAATCAAGCCAAAATTAGTGCAAAACATACAACGCCGGGATCATATTCCTCATATTGTTAAGAAGTTGATATATTATATAATTATTGATAGTTTTAAAATGTAATGCAATAGGAAGCTTTCGGACAGTTTGCTGTGAAGTAGAGAAAGTGTGTGATGCGAGATAGCACTGCTAAGTAGGAAATATTTTTGAAGCCCACTGTTAGAGAAAGACGAAAGGTAGCGTAGGGTAACAGTGGATTGTGCACACAGTTTAAAATAGCTTTATCAAGAGGAAACAGCTGAAAAAAAGAAAGGGACATTTTTCTGTTAAAATGTTCAGGTTGTATTTGGTGCTAACTTAAAGATTCAAACCGTTGTAGCTAGTTTGCAGCTCAGTGGCTATAAAGTGCTTAAGATTTTTGATGCCACCTTTTTTGAAACTAACTACACCTCAAGAAGCATCCAAATGAGCCCATATAATAACAACGAACACAATAGAGAAATTTTGGTGTCTTAAAAAGGGAATTGTCGTGCCTTCTAGTGTTAAAAGTTGTTTTGTGACTTGTTCTGTTTCCAAACATAAATACTCATCTTGATGGATACATTGAAATGAACTTGATGAAGCATTAAGTACCAAAGCCCATACACAACATTTTGCTGTGAGAAGAGATTTTACATCATATAATTTATATACCTCACATTATATGAGTGCCTCTTCACATGTGTTTTATAACTGTAGTGTTTTGAATTGTTTACCTAACTGTTGTGTTATTATTAAAAATAAGTTATAAAACATTTTAAATTTTTAACATATCGACGGGTGCAAAGTAAAAAGAGTCAACCGCAATTATGAGATTTTGGTTTTTTTGTAAAAACTAACTTAAAACATCATGTTCTACAACAAAGCAAAAACAAAAATACAAAAATCATTTTATTTTTGGTACTTTTGTTACGTAAAAGATGACAGCTACGCCTGTTTTGTGAAATTGCACGATGTACCGCTGGCCGTTTATACGCGGGACGCGCGTGGGGCCAGCGGTCAGTCATACTACGTCATCAGTCAGATGACATGTGCTTCGCCGGCCGGCACGAATATTTGTTTGTTTTGATTTGTTAAGTGATAAAGTTTGTGGAGAAGTGGTAAACAGTTTGAGTTTAACACAATAGACATGGAAAGACGTAAATTATTGGTGAATTTGGGCAAAACGAGACGACAGTGCGCTATTATGAACCGAGAAGATCTGTTACAACTTATCGATAACAACCGTGAACCTAGTTCAGGTACGTATTTTTGTTATAAAACTTGAATGTTATTGTTATTTTGAATTTAAATCGTATTAGGGTGGGTGCACCAGTGCCACACCAGGAACCAGTAGTACACCATTTCAAACTTCACATCAAAATAATAAGCTTCTGTCGAATTTCCCGCCATATTTTTTACGTTTGGCAGCACTGTTACAGTTCTGCCAATCATTTAGTCATAAATAAGTGCGATAAACACGCCATCTACATCATCAAACAACATATGTTTTGGAACGAAAGTCGTTCAGTTCGTTCCGGGCGGCCATATTAGTAAGAGACACTCCAACAGTAAGTTTTTTTAATCTTTTTAAATCTTTGTTTATATCGATCGTTGTAACTTATTTTCCAATTAATTGAGTAATATGATGTGTAAAATAATAATATTACCTCTTATTTCATCAAAAAATGCTAATTTAAATTAATAGTTGTCATTGGTAAACTAATGGAACACGGATTCAATGAAGTTCCAGTAATATTCCATTTGGTCTACAACTGGTGATTTTGCTTTTTGATATTTTTTTTATTGTTTCTTTTACATTATTATTAACTGAATATACTGCAATCAATTATTATAAAAATCTCTTAAAATATCCACAATGTTCCTATTGTAGACCAGTGGTTTACTACTGGTAATGTCTATGAGTTTGTTCCAGTAATTGACCACCTACATTTTTTTACAGATACAATGCCACCGAAAAGAACGTTTTTCAATTATCAGGAGGAAGATGTCTTAAAAGCGATAGACGAGATAAGCAAGGGCGCAAAAATTAAAGAAACGTGCCGAAAATATAATATTCCCCACACTACCGTCATAAATAAAATGAAATTCAAGTATCCTGTTCAACGAAAAATGGGACCTCCCACTATATTAACCAAGGAAGAAGAATCGTTGCTCAAAAGTTGGATAATAGCGATGGCAAAAAAAGGATTTCCAGTCAATAAAGAAATGGTAGTTGACACTGTTAAGAAAATTATAACTGAAGAGAATCGACCAAATCCTTTCAAAGAAAATACTCCAGGCAGAAAATGGTTTTCCGGTTTTTTAAAACGACATCCAGATATAGCTGCACGTCATGCGGAATCTATAAACGTTTCTAGAAGTCTGGTGACAGAAAATGCTCTGAGAAAATGGCACGCAGATTTAAAAGAATACCTAGTCGCTGAAGGCGTAGCTGACATTTTAGAAGATCCTGAAAGAATTATAAATGCAGATGAATCCGGATTTCAAACAAGCCCTTCTTCTGGTTTAGTGTTGGGTCCGCGAGGATTTAAAAATTTTTATGAAATCAAAGATAAAGAGAAGGAGAACATAACCGTACTGGGAACCTTTGCAGCATCTGGTACCATATTACCACCCTTGATTATATACCCATATGCACGAATTCCATCTGAAATCGTTAGACAAATTAATAAAGAATGGAGCGTTGGTAAGTCAGAAAAGGGATGGATGACATCAAAAGTTTTTTACGGCTATATAGCAAATACTCTCATCCCAAAATTAAAAGAAAACAATACAAAATTTCCTGTTTTGTTGCTGATAGATGGTCACAAGTCTCACATTAATCGAGAAGTGTCTCAATTGTGTAAAGATAATGGTATTATTTTATATTCACTCTATCCGAACGCTACACACATCATTCAACCAGCTGACGTATCTGTTTTTCGACCACTGAAGAATTCTTGGAAGAAAGTTGTTAATGATTGGAAATTAAAAACTGGGCATCGATGCGTTACCAAAGCTCTATTTGCACCCCTTTTAGAAGCCACATTCAATGATCTCTCAAAAGAAGTCATCTGCAATGGTTTTAGAAAATGTGGACTTTATCCGTTCGATGCTAACGCAATTAGCTACGAAAAATGTATGACTGATACTACTCGACACGACATACCAGAGAAACCAGCTGTTGTTGGTCCTGAACATTTATTGTATTTGGAATCATTGATGTCTTCCTCCCGTGTTCGAGAATTCCGGGCAAACCAAGATTCTTCGTGGACTGGCGACGAATCAGCAAAGGAGTTGTTTTATGTGTGGCAGAAAATAGCCAAGAGAGTAATGCAAGTAGCAGAGGAACAAGAGCCTAACTTGGAAATCAATCCACAGACACCACAAGAAACTCTACAGACAATGCAAGAAAATATATCCACGTTGGAAGAAAATGTAACACCACGTAAAAATGACGTTAATTTGGAAGAAAATCACCAAATAACAACAGAACAAATAAACGAGGATTTTAATAGCAATGTTGACTATTTAAATATTAGAACGCCATCTCAACCTGAATCTTCAATCATTATTAACCCAAAGCACATCGAGTTAAAATCTCCTTCTACAAGAAAACATCTTCAACCAATAAGCCCTGCATTTGCATCAGCAATTGTGTGGCCCTCTGAATCTCCAGTTAAAAGCGATCAGAAAAGGCGTAAGAAAGTTCGCCTACCTGATGCAGTAAATAGTGGCGAGTGGATGCAATATTGGAATGAAAAAGAAAACATTAAGAAAAAAAAAAGAAGAAAAAAAAGCTCTTAAGGCAGCTAATAGAAAAATGTCAGTGAAGAATAAAATGTTAAAGAAGAATAAAAAAAAAGGACATAGATTCAGACGAAGAAATACCAGTAGTTCCAAGGAAGATGAGACGACTTCCAATATATTCAGATTCCGATGATGATAATGTACCTTTAATTGTACATAAATCTTTGGAGGTCACTGCAAAACCAAAGAAAGGAGATTACGTGATTGTCAGGTATGAAGGAGAATATTTTCCAGGGACTGTGGAAAATATTGATGGTGATCTATATGAGATAAGTACTATGATATTTTCTGTTGGAAATACTTTTCGTTGGCCAGAACAAACTGATAAAATCTGGTATCCGAAAGAGGCTATAGAAGAGAAGATCGCAGTTCCGACCTTAGCTAATAGTCGAGGTTACTATAGAATTCCTGAAATGGATAAATTTATGCCAAAAATTTAATTGTTTTTTTAATTTTTCTATAATAACTTACATTTTTTTTTTTTCATATTTTTTGATTTGTGTTCATTCATAAATATTTTATTGCAAGTTATGATTGTGATGCTTGTATAAGTGATATGGACCTGTTAATAATTATCTACCTAGTTATTAAATTAGTTAAGCAATATAATAAGCCTTGTAGTATTTAAGTATGACTGAAAACTTGTAGACTGATGAAAAATTGAGATGATTACTAAGTAATAAACATTTTCTTCATTAAAAGCAATCATTTTATTTACTGGTTTACTATTGGCACAATGTGGTACAATTGGTACAATCTGGTCAACCTTAGGCACATTACGACTTTCCACATTAATTTTTAAATAAAAAAAAATCTAACAGCTATTAGGAAAATCGGAGTGAGCTATATAATTCTATGGTATACAAGAAGTACATTATTCTTTCTATGTAATGATTGTTGTAATAATTGAGTCACAGCATCAAAATTACTTTCAAAATCTTGCTTAATCGGTTTGCTACTGGTACACCCACCCTAGTTGTTTTAATAATGAAAATAGGTTATCATTGATATTTTTTTGTTACGAAACGACGCATAAACGGCTATCTGCCATATAACTTTTTCTACGTTGCGGTTGTGATGTAGAATTGTAGATGTCTCAATTTACTTTTGTAAATTAGTGTTGATTTTAGGGTTCCGTAAATCTGTCTGTCTATTTGTTTGTTTGCAGGCTGTGGGTATCTCAAGAACCGCTATAGCTAGACGCTTGAAATTTTCAAAGATTATGTATTTCTGTTTTTTTTTTTGTTTATCAGTATGTTAATTCTTCTTAATTGACTTATAATTGAACAGTATTTTCTTACTTGTATTTTGCACTATTGTTTCATGTTCAGAGAGTCCGAAACGACCTTTTAAAGAAGATGAAAGCTTACAGAATATAAGCGATGGATTTTTTGAGAAAAATGCTGTGTTGGCCGATGAAGTTATTGAACATCTTTTAGAAGACCTTGATGTGTCAGCAATGAAGACAAATGAGTACCAGTTAACTTCGCAAGATAAGTCTCCATGTACTGTGTATTCTAGGTCGGTCACACCAGTTCACCCTCAATCTGACATACAAATTAATTGTGAAAATTGTAATATTGATAATAGAGATTCTCCGAGCAAATTATCAGATACACCAACACCCTCAGAATACAACTCATTTACTTCAAGTCCGCCGCGTCCATTATCAGAATTAGATCAAAATATCTGTTTATTAAACTCAAGGAGGCCATCAAGTACGTCACTTTCAAACTGTCAATCTTATACAAGGGACACCAGTGATGCTTCCTCGGCAGTGGAGGCATCAAGTGAATGTTCTACGCCTTCCTCCTTAAACGGTAGAAAAAGACGTCAGTTCAGTATAGATAGAACAAAGAAAAGGCGATTGAGAAATAAAGACAAGTGGATTGATACGTGACGTAAATTACTATTAAATTCAGGTAAACAACATAAGTCCAGAAATGGAAAATTGCAACCTGCGAAACATCTTAAGCCGGCATGTGGTATTTGCAAATTTAACTGTAGCGCAAAAATATCTCACGAAGATAGAAAACTTATCTTTAATCGTTTTTGGGATCTCTGTGATCACGAAAAGCAACGGGTTTTTATAGGTAAATATACAAAACGTTGTATGAAGCGGAGAATTACTACAGAGAATGATTCTAAACGCCAATATAGTGTAAACTATACACTTCCAACAAATGTAAAAGAACCAGCCCTAAAACTATAAAAGTGTGCAAAACAATGTTTAAGAATACGCTATCGGTAAGTAATCAGTTTATATTATACAGAGTGTTCTAAATAAATATGATAAAAATACTGGTAGCTGTGAAAAAGATTTCAGAGGTCATCATAATAATAAAAACAAGGTTTGTACTGTCGCCATAATAAAAGGTGTGTGTGACCATGTAAACTCGTTTCAACCAGTGGAGTCACATTACACGAGAAAAAACACAAACAAAGTTTACTTGGCTGATTTAAATTTCTCCACAATGTTTAAGTTGTACCAGACTTGGGCAGAAGAAAATAATATCGTGGAGAGAGTACGAACAGCGCACCAGTATCGAAACATTGTGAACAAGGAAATGAACATAGCCTTTTATATTCCTAGAAAAGACCAGTGCGACGTATGTATAGCATTTAAAAATTGCCTTCCTTCACCAACCACACAACAAGATAAGTACAATAAACATATCCAAGATAAAAATATAGCAAGATCTTTAAAGAAACAAGACAAAAATGAAGCTGCTTCTAAACTTGAAACTGTAACTTCGGCTACCTTTGATTTCCAAAAAATTTTGTCAACACCACACGGGGAAACCAATTCATTTTATTATAAGCGTAAACTTTGTTTTTTTAATTTTACTGTTTTTGATTTGGGACTTAAAAAAGGAATATGTTATATGTGGCCTGAAACTATAGCTAAGCGGGGTTCGAATGAAGTGGCTAGTTGCCTTTATAATTTTATACAACAGTCAACTAATAGAGGCATCAAAGATATCCGCCTGTGGTCCGATAACTGTGGCGGTCAAAACAGGAACCGTATTGTATTTCTGATGTATGTATACTGCTCTCAAAAGTATAGCATTGATATTTGTCACAGATTTTTGGAGAAGGGTCACACTCAGCAGGAAGGCGATAGTGTCCACGCATTAATTGAGAAATCGTCGAAAAGAAAATTCATTTTTTGTTCTAAAGAATGATATACACTCGTTCGGTGGTGTAAAACATCCGGCGATGCATATGAGGTTATAGAAATAACACAAGACCAAATTTTAGATTTCAAAATTTGTTTAAATGATTTTAAATTGACAAAAAATACCGACAATGAGAATGTTAAGTGGAATCAAGTTCGAGAAATAGTCGTTAAAGCAGAAAATCCTTACGCAATATTTTATAAATATGACTTAAATGATGAAGAACCCAAGCGAATTGACTTGGTGCGAAAAGTAACTACTCGTTCCCACCGTAGCCTTAATGATCCCAAAAAATGTTATGATGAACCCATCATGATAACAAGTGCCAAGTACAAAGACCTAATTAGCCTTTGCCAGCAAAATCTGATACCTCCTAGGTATCATAACTTTTATAAAAATTTAAAACATAGTTCCTATACTGACGGTAATGAGACTGAATAATTTTTAAGTATTGATACAGAGTTTCATCATTGTTTGGAATTAATTTTCTACTTACTTTTATTATAAGTGATAAAAATATTTTTATTAAAAAAAAATGTATGAATAGAACGTACTTTAGAAGACTTATTTGTATTACTGTGTTATCTAAGACTGGTGTTATTTTTATATAAAGTTTAAAAGTTTAGAACCTTCTAGATTTGACTTAAATTGTTTTTTTTTTTCAAACATAGTTTATTTAATTTTACTGTAGAATGGTCAACCAAAGAATTAGCAATTAAATTATAAATTATCAGAAAGATTCTTGTTGATTTTATTTCTAAATATGTATGAGAAGTTACGTTTTTTATGATAATAAATGAATGATTCATAAATAAATATTTCAATTAACCTTTTTCTAAATCATGTACCTGGCACCAAATCGACGACGTAGAAAAAGACATCTGCGCAGTTATGTTCTAAACTTGATGTATTTAAGATGTAAAACTGTCATTAATTAATTTTAATAATAGGAAGTGTTACACTTTTCGTTTTACTGAAATTTACTAATCATACTTTACTAAATCTATATTTTTTAATTCCCACGTAGAAACGACCAAGTGGTAGTTAACACTGTTGTCTTTTTTTGAGAGCAAAGTAGATACAGACAACTACAATATCTCGTAAATTAAACATAATTGGAAATCAATAAATAAACATGTGGATATATTCTTAAATTATAAAGCAATGATGAAAATTTCAACAAATTTTGTTAAAAATTGACATAATGGGAGTATTTTTTCCTATTATACGCTCTCCTGTAAAGTAGCTGTTTTGTAGATGACTCTTTTTACTTTGCGCCCGTCGATATGAGACTTGTCCGTCTGAATTTGGACTTTATCTGTTAAAGTGAAATCAGTAAAATGTTAAGTGTTAAATTAAGTTATTGTAAATAGGTACTTTGTAGATTTTGTCAACATAAAAGACTAATAAATAAAACACTTCTTGAATGAAAAATGTTTTTTTATTTAAACTAATTAAAATGTTACAAATCAAAGATATGGATTATTATAATCAAGTTATTTGGAAATATTTCTTATAATACTATTATATTATATGGGTTTTATTTGAGTAACTACAATTGAAAGTATTTAGCAATAACTATGTGTAAGCAGGAGTAAAGGAACCATCACCTGTTTGGGAGTAGAAATAATTTCAACAGAATTGATAATCTTTTGCATTACATTTATTTGGAAAAAACAGAAAAACTTAATAGTCCGGGAGCCAGTGACAGATTTTCATGACCAATTTCCTCCCAAGTAAAATTTCGTAAAATGCAATAAGAAGTTGTGTTATGAAGCTTCGCGATCGTCAGCTGCGACTCCGGTAGTGGGGCAGGCAGTGGCAGCCTCCCACGCACGACGAAAAAAAAAAGTTTTTTTAGTCACTTCCTCCCGTTCTAAAATTTCTTGATTAATAGTTTATTTAATATCTTGAAGGAAAAATAAAGTCAGCTCACCATAACATGGCGGATTAAACGTCAGCTAGCAGCTTGAATATGAAAAAAAAAAGTATATTTTCAATGATTTCCTCTCAACTAAAAATTAAACTGGTGATAGTTTATATGTTACTGTCAATAAAAATTAACGTCAGCTTGCTGTATCTCAGTGGAAAGTTTGTCAGCTGGTAACTTGAAATGTGTAATGTAGCAGCATCTATCACCTACTGAATCTTATCAGCTGACGACTTTTCCCTTGACTTACAGCTAGCTGATTTTTTTATTATTCACCAGAGTATATTAACTATTCTCTTATAAATTTTCATCCGGGAGGAAATCACTTTTCTCTAGTTGTTTGGCAGTCTATTAGATTTGAGTACGCTGATAATAAATATACCGTTTAATAATGAAGAAAATATAGTTGTAACTAAAGTAATTAATCAATGATTGATTGAAGCATAATTTTATCAATTAATTAAATTTTATTTTGATATAATGAATAAAAATAATAACAAGTTATTCATTTTCGCTCTCACTTTGGCTTGAGCTTTAGCGCTGCATACATTTTGTTAGCATTAAACGGGCAATAAATCGCAGTTTCGCTAAAGCGCTGAAACGTTTATTTTGTTTTTATTTACAATGGCCGGCGGGCTTAATAGGATGCGATTATATCAATGATTATACTATTTAATATGTCTATGAGAATCTGAAGTGTCCGTTTTATACTAATATTTGATTATTATAGTATAAAACACAATATTTATGTTTATAAATTGCATGCCAACAGAGCTGGGGCCAAAATTACACATTGTCCTTTATTCACAAAGTCACTGCACGGCTAGTTGCTCATGCTACGTTCGCCCTGTCTTACTCTCTCTCAATCGGTCTCGATCACTCTCTCTCTCTTTTCCGACACTTCCGTTGCATACCGGCGTGACGTTTCAACTGTAAAAATTTTACCCTCATGCGCCTAAAGAAGTTTCACTTCAAAAAAATCAGCTAGCTGTAAGTCAAGGGAAAAGTCGTCAGCTGATAAGATTCAGTAGGTGATAATGCTGCTACATTACACATTTCAAGTTACCAGCTGACAAACTTTCCACTGAGATACAGCAAGCTGACGTTAATTTTTATTGACAGTAACATATAAACTATCACCAGTTTAATTTTTAGTTGAGAGGAAATCATTGAAAATATACATTTTTTTTTTCATATTCAAGCGGCCAGCTGACGTATAATCCGCCATGTTATGGTCAGCTGACTTTATTTTTCCTTCAAGATATTAAATAAACTATTAATCAAGAAATTTTAGAACGGGGGCAAGTGACTAAAAAAAATTTTTTTTTCATTGTGCGTGGGAGGCTGCCACTGCCTGCCCCACTACCAGAGCCGCAGCTGACGGTCGCTAAGCTTCATAACACAACTTCTTATTGCATTTGACGAATTTTCACTCGGGAGGAAATTCGTGACGAAAAATTGTCACTGGCTCCCGGACTAGAAAGAACTATTACTGTTTTGTTAAAGTAAGGTAACTTTTTCATTCACATGCTTCTTTTAATATTTTAATAGATCATTTGCAAAAAAAGGTCAATAATATTAATTTCAACCGGTCTACAAGTTAAAAAATATTCTGTTTTGAGAATATTACATTTTTTAGTCACTAAATAAGTTGCTTTTTGTAGTAACCAGTATTTATAATTGAAAATACTTATTACAGTGGATTCTTTTAATAAATATATATTTCTCAGTTTGCTCGCTTGGCTACCAGTCAATGGTTGTGTTAAGAAGTCTTCGTTTAGTTTTTGAAGACAACTGCTCAAAGAATCCTTTTTTTAACATTTATATAATGTTTGTTATGACATTTTTGTGATTTCAATTAAATGATTTTAAGCACTAGTTTATTATTATTATTTATACGTTTTCCATTAAAAATCTTTTCTTGTTCGGTGTTAAATATTGTTATTTGTGCTGTTCGTGGTGTATCTATTATGCTGTTGTATTTCATAACCACATATTCCCTATTTTTGTTGTTGCATAAAATATGCTCGTGTCTTCTTACAATCAAAATTACGGCATCTGAAGCATAATAATTAAAGATAAAAGTAAAATATTACAACAATAATGCCATATATTGAGAACAGTGTAAACTTTTTTTTGCAGTTATGTACTTGCCTTTCTATAATTAAACGCAGATTCTTTTTTTTTTAAAGTATCGCTAGGTTACGTCTTACTTTGTTTGTTGTGCCCATTTTTTATTATTTAAGCTAGAAATAGAAATAAATAACTTCGTTGCTTATATTGTCCTCAGTTTGATATTAATAGTCCGTTTCACGTGAGAAATGTACTATATGATTTATAATTTTTATTATAAATATTTTTATACTTATTTTAAGTTTTTTATATCACATCTACAAGAAATAATGATATTACACATACGTTACACATTTTGGTATGTTAATTTTGTTTTACAATTAAAATAATACGTCATTTAAAAGATTACCGGTAAGTATCGGTTTTTTAAACGTATATCGGAACGTAAAAGCCGTGCTCAAAGGGATTTGAGCAAATGATCAGTTGGTTACAGTTTAACGAATGTACGTTTTGAAGTGTGAAACGCAAAAAAGTTAACTTCGTGCTTAAACATTTGACAAAACTCAGATGAGTATTCGCGGTTTTCTCAATTCAGAAACCGGCCATTAGTGTCTTAATCCTTTCAAAAGACCGGGTTTTTTAATAACATAATAATTATAATAAAGAAATAATGTATACTTGTTTTATTATGGCTTTATTAAGAAACAGGGTTTGTAATAAGGCCAAAGTGATATTTTAGTTATTTATGTTCACAAAAGAGTGATTTTTGTGTCTAAAGACATCTTGATTCTTTTATCTTCGCGATAAATATATATGTGTTTAATATATAAATATAAATGTTTTAAATTACCAGTGCATTTTTATTATAAACCTGCTAGTTAGGTAATAAAAAAAACAAAGTTGGCCTTATTTGGTGACCTTACCTTATAATGGATTTCTCTTTTGTCTTTAATTTTAACAAGGATTCGATTTGCGATTTGTTTTTTTATTTTTTGAAGCAATAACGCGTGACATATCCTTACGTTTTTTATTGAATGACTTAGCTCCACGCTGTATTCCGCGCATGGCAGAGTAGGCAGAGGGAACTTGGGAACCTAGTGTTAAGACACTCTGATCCACTTCCGTTCCCCACTTTCCGCTGAATTTGAGGCATTGTGTGTTGAGTGACGGAACTCAACGCCGCGTTTTGCCTTGTACCAGAGCGAAAAAATAAAAATATTAAATAATTAAATTGGACATATTAAAAATTTTACTTCCTCGAGTGGGGATCGAACCCACAGCCTGTCGGTTAAAGTCAGACGCTTATGGCGCTGCGCCACGCCTCAATTTTTTATTCAATGTGTCGGTATAATATGTAAGCCGAGCCCATACAAAGTTTTTCAACAGCCATTAATGGCCCATTGCTTTTTCAGGGATTTCAGTAATAGGCGAGCAATGGCAATTTTTAATGGCCCATTACTGAATAACTACTGGATGATAACCTCGGGCCATTAATGGCACTGAACTATTGGCCAACTGTTACTCAAAAGTTACTGAGCCGTTAATGGCATTGGACTATTGGCCGACTGCTGTCAAAAGTTACTGAGCCGTTAATGGCATTGGACTATTAGCCATCTGCTCTACTGGACCATTGATCGCAACAAGCAATGGACCAATAGTTCTATTAAGTTAACGGTCTATTAATTAAGTTATCAGCAATGGGCTAAAAATAATTTGAATCCTTGCCCCATCAATGGCAACTAGTAATTAAACAACTAGATTAAAAAGGTATCAATCCGTTAATGGAAACTAAATATTGTAAAAAAAGTGAAACTATTATTACAACACATTATTCTTTAATTTTTTTTTCTTTTATAATTAATTCTCATTATTTCGAAAGATAACATGTAACTTATTTATATATCAAATTGATAAGGAGCGCTGTTTCCTCCCATGCTCTCGGTCTTTGCATCCTGAAAGCCATCGTCCTACTTTACCCGCAAAATTTTTGCATTCTTCAGAATCTCCGAATTTTTCTATCACAACATCTTAAATGAAGAAAGTAAATTATTAATAAAATTATAGTTAACATAATATTTTGAAATGAAAGGATTAGAACTTGAAGAATAAGAAGTGGAAAACCAATAATAACATTATTTTCATAAGAGTATAAGAAACGCAAGTTTTTATTCCAAAACCGACTTTAAGCTAAGATCATTTTCTTGACAAAAAAATATTTTATAGTCATTCATATTCATTTAGCTCTAACCTTTTTAAATATTATTAAAATAAAAGAATTTTTGCAATACCTTTCATGCATTGACAAGTTTGGGTGCTGCTAAAATTTAGTTTTCCTACCCCTTTCATCACTTTTCCTGTACCCGAGTAATGCTCCTCAACATCTTTATTTAGAAAGCTAGTCGCCATTTTACCGATACAGCCCCTAACAGTGGTTTCTCCATAAACTTTAACCCGAAACAATGTAAATATTTAAAAAAATCGAATTGCAATAAATATCATAGCCGAAAACCAGATAAAATAATACATAAATTATAAAGTTTACCAACGCATTTTTTTGCCTCATAATTTTTAACTCTTCATCAAGTTTTTGAAATACTTCTCGAGTTGTTAGAGGGAGTGAAACACTTAGTTTTGTAACTGCATCTGAAACAGTTCGTTGAGATGTTAAATTAGACTAGACTAGTTGAGATTTTCGAATTAGTAAGAAAACGATGAAGTTGCATTGTCTGATCGTCAATTTTTTTGTTGATAAAATCTTTTAATGAATCTAAAAAATAAAAATAAAAGTGCTTTAAAATAGATATTACAAATAAGATTAATTTAATAAAAGTTTGAACTCACCAAAATCAAATACATCATTTTCTTCAAAAATCGGTGTCAACTCATTATCAGGTATCTCTTCTGTAATATAAATTCATCAAGTATTCAATTACAATTAATTATGAATCTGATTAACTAATCAAATAAACAAAAAATTCTTATTTTATTTGATTAATGTATAATTTAGTCAGTTATTCCTTTCCAATTATCAATGTAAATATCTCTAAATTTTCATTTAACAAAAAAATACCAATTTATTCAATTATTATTCTCAGTCAAAAATGCCATTATCAGCTAATTTTATATAAATTATTAATTACTAACTAGAAAGAAGCCTTATAAAAGTTAAGTACCCTTATATAAGTTGTTAATTGTAAATAATTGCTAAAATTAAATAATTTCAACTATTAATGAAAGTTACTTTTTTAATAGAATTATTTTTATTATGATTATTTAATTCCAACATCTTTTCATTTAATAGTAGAAATTTGATTTATATAATAGGTAAAGATATTTTAATGAAATATTTAAAACTTATTAATAAATTTAAATATGTTTAATAAAAAATAGTTCTTCAATATTTATGAAATAATTTTATGATCTTTCTCACTTGAAGGTAAAGAACTTGTCATCAAAGATGGTACTGTGCGTAGCTCTTTGGAAACCGTTTTGCGAGTCAATATTGTTGCTGTGATGACTTGATTGCTTTTATCATCAGTACTTCGTATATCAGTTGTTTTGAAAGCACGTTTTAAACGTTATTTTCCTTTTGAGTAACTATTTTAATAAATAAAAAAAGTATTATTAATTATATTATAAAGAACTTGTTTTAAGTGAAGTATAGAAAATAAATAAACAGCTTACTTGCAAAAGTTAAAATGTTGACGGAGAATTTCTGCCAATTTTCATGAGCGTCACTTAAATCCTGAGTAAGTTTATTTACCTTATCATAATCATTCTCAGATGGATATTGACAAAATAGTTCATCATCTTCTTCTGTTATCCATTTGGACGGTACAAGATCTGTATATTTTTTAGTATCTGAATTTTCGAGAAATTCAACTACTGCGTACATATTGTTTTCATCAACCTCATCGATCTGTTGTATTAAATTTATTTAGTTTTTTATTCAAACAATTTTAAATATTTACAAAGTATGAAAAAGTATAAATGTGGCTAACATTCATAAAACTTTTAATAATAAATAAAGAAATTAATTATACTAATATTGATACTACATAAAAATGTACAGATGGGTTTTTAGTTATTGGAGTGTAAATTGTTTTTTTTTTCTCCTTATATTAATTTTTTTATTAATGTCGGCTTAATTTACACCCGTTAGATCTACACACATTTATTTCCAACTTACCTTTTTCATCCAATAGCTTCACAGAATAAAAAAAAAACGATTTATGAACAACTAGCAGTCACTTCTTATTAAACTAATAAATTATTATTTATGTAATTAATAATAATTTCAATAAAAATCACAATGACAAAAGGACTAATAATCGACACGCAACACGCAATTCTGAGATGTATATTAACCTAAAAACTAGCGTCCCCCACGATGCACTTGTTGCTAGTTAGTACATTGTTTGACACAAAGACAAAAAAGACCGCGTCAAGTTACGTCTCGAATTTTCTACTAACTACGCAGCAAGCGACACAAATGTTACTAATACACTCTCAATGACTATGTAATTAATATATTTGTGTAACACGAACACATATCCACTATACAGTATAGATGCAACAACCTATATTTACAACTATGAATACATTTTTTCATTTTTTGTTATTTAATTTATATATGAAGTAATGATATTACAATAATTTTACCATTATTTTTCAGTAAAATGCACTTATTTTTAATTAGTTTCGTTGGAAATAACTCTTGAAAATCAGAAAAAAAATCCCGTAAAAACACCTACGTCAGTTGAGTCTCTGAATACACTCGCAACGATCACGTATTCTATTTCTTCATAAATGAAATTTCCGGAAGTTTTATCGATAACACATTTTTTAATTATGTTATGTTTCTGTATTTTTAGCTTTTCTTCGTATTCTAACTCAGACAGTCTATTTAAAATTTGCGTTATAGGTTTATACGGGGATTTAACGAGTTTTTTGATTTTTCCAATGTGGTTCTCACCCCAAAATGCAGATATATCACTCAGTGGCAAATTTAAATTAAATACACATCATCAGGACACAGTCGCGCATGGTCTGACCAAGCGAGCACACGTTTGAGACCGGTCTTAATCATCGCCGTTGTTTTTTTTTTTCAATGTACCCACATGTGAAGAATAAAAATGGAAATTTCTGTTCTATCGACAGAGGTCAATTTTGAAAGTAGTATTGTGAGTGATAAGCAGTGTGAGTAATAATTTCGTAGATGAAGATCAGAGATGTAAAGAATTGAGGCCAAATATGTCGGAAGTGATCCAAGAAGCACAGCGAATGAAGCGAATTCGAAATGAAGAAGTATTACAAAGTGATGTGGAGAATCTAGAGGATGACTTTATATTAGTCCAAAGAAAAGCTAAGCGAATAGCCCGAAGTAATTCATATAATGACAGAAGAGCATATAAACATTTAGAAGAAAATAAATATGAAGTGTGTGTAACGTCACTCGAGGTATTACCCAAACAAATTGTATTGGTAAAATTATTGAAGTCAGAAAACTTGTTGAATATTACTAGAATCAAATATAGAAGTCCGTACAAGATTTTTATAAAATTTGAAACTAGAGAAGAAGCTGATAAGATGCTTAAAAATGAAAAATTTCGTGATCTAGGGTATAGAATGTATTTAACTAATGAAGTAAGCTACACTTATGGAACGGTTAAATATTTAGAGATTGAAGTAGAGGAGAAGGTACTTTTGGAATCTTTTAAGTGCCAATCAGAAATAATTTCAGTAAAACGGCTTAAAAAGCAATCAAGTGCAGGAGGGAGGATTGACAGTGAGACTGTACGTTTTTGCTTTAAGGGTAATATGCTACCTGAGTACGTTTATGGTTATGGTGGAAGGTTTAAAGTGGAACCCTATATTTTTCCAGTTACACAGTGCTCTAATTGTTGGAAATTTGGTCATTATGCGAAAAATTGCCCGAAACATTATAAGGTGTGTCCCAAATGTGGTGGAAGACATGAAAATTGTGATGTAACTACCTTTAGGTGTATTAACTGCAAGGCTAATCATATAACTTTCTACAAAAAGTGTCCGATATTCTTCAAAGAAAAAAGGATTCGCACTATAATGAGTAAAGAAAATTGTACTTACAAAAAAGCGCTTTTATTATATGCAGATCAAAGTTGCGAACCTAACATCTTCGCAGTCAATGATAATTATTCAGAAGAAGTAACGTCTAGCCAGGAGAGTATATTAGGAGAAACAAATGTCTTGCAGCAGGAAGAGGAAAAGGATACTTTATTGAAAAACCAAGAAAATGAATTGTGTGATCTTGTAGAGGACCGTGAGTCGCAGTTTATTAGAAACAACTCGAAACTTAAAGGGAAGAAGAAAAAGGTGAGGAATAAGAAAACCCAAAAAGAACTGACTATATTAAACAATATCCAGAACAATAGAATACAAGAAATACCAAAAGAAAGTGAGGAAAACAATGAAAACTTTAGTGGGATGAGAAACAATAACAGCTTTTTACAATTTATTACAAAGTTGAAGGATATTTTACTATCAAATAAGTCAGTAGAAGACAAAATAATTATCGATGTGAAATCTATATTTGAATGGGTAAAATCTTTTATTCAAAAGACTTTTATAAATGGAGAGTTCATTAACAAATTTTTTAATGCTTTTTATAATGGGTAAGGACATTTCTAAAAAATATGATATTAATATTTGTCAATGGAATGCGCAGAGCTTAAGGCAGAAAAAATAAGATTTAGATTTATTTTTAAATAGAGAAAAAGTTCATATTTGTATTTTAAGTGAAACTTGGTTGCACTGTGATATATCAGTACACTTTAAAGACTATAATATTTATAGAAGTGATAGATGTGATACCTTTGGAGGTGTGGCTATTATAGTTCACAGGTCTATTAAAAGTTGTCGTAATCCGATAGAATTAAGAAATCAAGGAATTGAAGTTGTGTCAGTTAAGATTTTTAATTGCAATAACTTAGAGTTTGTAACGTCAATATATTGCTCACCTTCTGTTCAAACTTCACAGTGTGATTGGGATCAATTATATTCCAAGTTTCCGCGCACATCTATTGTAGCAGGTGATTTTAATGGACATCACAGTAATTGGTCATGCAAACAAAATTCTAGAGGATCACAAATCTATGAGGCTTCATTAGACAATAATTTTATAGCACTTAATAATGGCAATCATACTAGAATTAAATTTGTAAGTAATATTTTACAAACCTCATCCCCGGATATTACCTTTGCAACATCTGATATTGTTGTATATTTTAAATGGGAGATCACCAACGAATGTTTGGGTAGTGATCATATAATTATTAAATTCATTTTGGAGTTCAATACTCAAGTAAATTTTGTCCAGAGTCGTAATTATAAATTAGCAAATTGGGAGTTATATAAAAACTTGCTTAAAAATAGTTTTGATCATATTTTAGATTATAATAATGTTCAAGATTTATATGATTTCTTTACAAATGAAATAAAGCTGCGGATCAAAGTATTCCTGTCAAAAGAGTTTGTACTAATCCTACCTCAATTTTTAAGCCAAAAACATATTGGGAACCACCACTATCAAAAATTATAGCGGAAAGACGTTTAGTTTTAAAAAACTTTTACTTAAGCCAAAGTTCTCACAAATTAGCGAAACCAGCAAAAGAGATCTTTTGCATTCTTTGACTCCGGATTATGTAGAAAATTTGCAACCTATGCAACCTATGCAACTATTGCAACTCAGATAATAAAATACTAGGACGGGAATTGTCAATGGAAGAATTACAAAATTGCCTTAAAAAAAGGATACTTCACCAGGGGATGATGGTATTACTTATAGCATGATCTACAATTTGCCTGTTGAAGGTAAATCGTTATTACTTCGCATTTATAACATGATATTTAATCGAGCTCATATTCCAGAACAATGGCGTAATATTAAAATAGTCCCTATACCAAAACAAAATTCAAATTTTAATGCCTGTCCGAAACTGAGACCTATTTCTCTTATGTCCTGTATTTGTAAAATATTTCATATTATTATTAAAATGATATTGGAAGATTTTGTAGAGCAGAAAAAGATAATGCCATCATCCACTGTTGGCTTTCGAAAAGGACAATCTAGTATAGATTGCTTGGTTCGTTTTATATCATATTTACAAATAGGAATGACGAAAAACATACCGACTCTTGCATGTTTCTTGGACATAGAAAATGCTTATAATAACGTTTCTATTGAGCAGCTTATTATTATATTAGATAGATTGGCCGTGGCCTATGACCTACTCTTACATACGGTTGCCAAACGTGGACATTTAAGACAAAAACAAAAGCAAAATTAATAACATGTCAAAAAGCAATGGAAAGGAGCGTACTAAAAATAAAGAAAATAAACAAAATAAAAAGCAAAAACATCAGACTTAAGACTAAAGTAATAGATGCCTTACAATATGCTCTAAAACAGAAATGGCAATGGGCAGGACATATAGCTAGGTGTACCGACAAAAGATGGACGTTAAGGACTACTTTATGGACCGGACCAGATAGAAAAAGAAAGAAAGGGCGCCCGAGGAAAAGGTGGATAGACGATATAAAGATTATAGCGGGAAGAGAGTGGCAAACAAAAGCTAAACACAGAGAGGTTTGGAAGAAGCTGGGGGAGGCCTTTACCCAAAAAGGGGTTCCGATCAACGATACCCAAGAAATTGATACCGAATAAAATTAGTCACTAAGTTTTCTTTTTAAATATTTATAAGGTATAATTAGGTTATACAATCATTAGGATATTAAAGATTAAATAATAAGTATGTATACACCAAAACAACCCATGTAACTAGAATTGTAGATTGGAAATAAATGGGCTTTATTATTATTATTATTATTAATTATCATCATCATGTCGACACACAGTTTGACTTATCACACTATCACTATCAGTCATATTTTCAACGATTGAAGATTTATCGCTTCGTTGCTCACTATTTTCACGATCATCATTATTTACAAAATTTAAACTACTATTAGCAAGTTTTTTCATAAATCTAAACTTTTTAACACGTTCATACGCTTTAGACATTGTTTATGAAATTATTTTTAACTTTGATATTTAATAAAATTTTGGATTACAAATAGTCTCAAACGTAAGTGAAAAACAATAATGGACACGGACAGTATTAATATATATTAATATACAGTCAGTTGATTATGAATCTATTGCGCATGTGCAACAGATTATTCAGTAGCGACGCTTGGTCGAATTAGGAATGTGAGAAATAATCGATTTTCATATAAATTGATTTGTAATTATTAAAAGCAGATTTTTTAGAAATCAATAACATTAATTACTCTCTTTTTTTATTTTTTGTATAAGAAAGTTTTTTTTTATATTTCAGTTTTGAGACTGACCGGTAGTCACGTCGATCTTTGTATTTATTTTCAAAGGACAATGTGTAATTTTGGCCCCAGCTCTGCCGGTATGCAATTTATAAACATAAATATTCACGTATTTTATACTAAAATAATCAAATATTAGTATAAAATGAACCCTTCAGATTCTCATAAACATTTTAAATAGTATAACCATTGATATAATCGTATCCTATTAAGCCCGCCGGCCAAATTGTAAATAAAAACAAAATAAACGTTTCAGCGCTTTAGCGAAACTGCGATTTATTGCCGGTTTGATGCTAACAAAATGTATGCAGCGTTAAAGCGCTTGACAGTAATACATTGAATTGCTTTTTCGACATTCATGATCATGTCAAATGATAATCATTCGTCGCTCTCACTCCTGTAGTTGTTAGGTGCAGCGTCTGATTGTTTTCGATTTTCCAAGTTTTTTTTCGTTTTTGTATAAATAATGTCTAAATAACTTCACTAGAACAGCGGACTGATTTACTCTTGAAATAATGACCTCTGGCAGTGATTTACGGACCTACAGACGACAACTTACACTGATAACAATCACATTACAACTGGTGAATATTATTTTGGAAAAACTTTATCCAGTGGAGGTGTTTAATACTAATAATTATTATATATATATTTTTTAAATATACAATGTCTGAGTATTATTTTCATTTCTAGGTTCTTGTATCACATTATATTTGCCATTCATGTTGGCAACAAGGTGATTGTGCTGCTTAGCTTTATTCATATTTTAAAATATGTTCATAGTAATATTGATATTACTAGGATGAGAAGACACCTAGATGATTCCCTTTTAACATTAATACAACAACAGGTAGCACCACAATTGGTGAGTGTTCATTTTTATTTAAAACTGATATGCCATTACTTCCAAATTTACAATAATTAAATTTAATTAAATTCATGTACATCAGAAACATAGCAAAGATTGGATTGAACCTCTAGGTATGCTTATTATATGGCATATGCAAGTATATTGACTTTTTGGGTGTATTGTTAGAATAACCTAGTTGTTTTAGTCATTTTGAAACGTCACCAGTCAAAAACTATATAAGCGGCCTAGTGTGTCTGGGGGGGACTTTTTGCTCGTTGGACTCGGTAGCGAGAGGTGGTGGTTGGAGACTGGCAATCTGCAGTAAGCGTTTATATTTTGTATTTGTGTTGATAATTTTCTCTTTATATTTGTATAATGGAGTATTGTTAATTCAATTATTAAAGATTGTTAGTGAATTGTTGTAAATTGAAGTAAATTTAGGTTCATTCTGATTTTTGTTTTCTTTTTTTAATAAAATTCCACTTCTGACTATAAAATCAGAAGTGGGATTCACCTGTGCTCACAAATAACTTTATTAGTTTTGTTCTATTTAATTTTATTTTTTTATTCTACCTCCATTTTACAAATCATTTTATTTATTTTCAATATTTAATTTGTTGTACATTTTGATTTTTTTCATTCTACTTACTTCTTGTATTTGATAAAAATGCCACGGCAATCACGGTCCCGTGAAAAATATAATAGCAGATCGCAACAGCTCAACCACCGATCTCTTTTACGATCTCGTGAGGGTAGTTATCGCTCGCGATCTCGTTTAAATCGACATCGTTCACGGTCTCATAGTTATAAGGCTCGTTCACGTTCGCATCAAAGTCGATCGCGATCTCGTAGTAATCGCTGTAGACCCAGTTCGCGCAATAGCCACACTAGGTCTAATAGTACTAGGTACCGTTTGCGCTCTCACAGTAATGACCGTTATCGGTCCGAGCCCAAGTACAAGAAACGTAAATCACATTCGCGTCGTAATCACTCTCGAGAAAGGTCTCACTTTGATAGATCGGTAACAGGTAGTCCTAAACATAACAAAGACTCTGTCAAGAGAGCGTTAGGATCGATAATGTCATGTTTAAACGTAATTGAGGCGAATTCAAGGGGTAACGTGCAGTTCTCGTTACCTGCTTATCCCAGCACATCTCAGATGGACAGCGCATCGATGCCAGCAACTCAAGTGCTCGCAGATGCGCTGCAAAGTGTTACAAAGTTTTCAAGGTCCGCAAATTATTATGTTTCAAATTTTGATCCAGCTATAAATAGTTTTGAGATGTGGTGCGACGAAGTGGAGCGAGCGCGGGTAACTAACAACTGGGAAGACTCGGAATGTTTGTCATGGGTTGCGCTTTGCCTCAAAGGAGACGCTAAAACTTGGTTGAATGAGTGGATTACTAATGATCGCTCTTGGTCAAACTTCATAAAAGAATTTAAGTCCCTCTGCCCACTAAAGACGGATTATGCGGAAATACTTCGTGAGGTCATGAATACTTCATCCGATAAGTATCCTACTTACGCTGAATACGCACGGCGGTCACTGTTACGCCTGCAGATAGTTCTAATGCTGACCTTACAATAGATAATTTGGTCTCTTTTTTGGCAACATATGCAAAGTCTGCTCATTTCAAAAAATATTCTCAGGCGTCGTTTAATCCAGCGAAGAATCGTAATACCAATAAGTTTAAATGTTATGGTTGTGGACAGATCGGTCATTCGCAAAGTAATTGCAGGAGTCGCAACGATACTAAGCAGGTAGTATGCACTTTCTGTAGAAAGACTGGACATAGGGAAAGCGATTGCTTTGCTAAGGCTAGATCGGAAAATCAAAATAAGGACCAACGCAAAGTTAATCTCTGTAGTGAAATGTCAGATGCTAGTGTCAGTAAGGATGTGAGTACTGCGGTGATACAGGGGATACCAGTCGACGTTTTGATCGATACAGGTGCCTTAAATGTATCCCTTATATAATCGGAAGTACTGAAACACTTCGCGGGTCAGCGTAAAGAAACTTGTTGTGTTTTGAAAGGGATTAGCAATTACGAAATCGTGGCTCGGGAATACATTAGTCTGACAGTAGAATTTCATGACATTTCACTTGATGTAGATTTTGTTATTGTTCCGGCGTCGTGCATGAACACGCCTATCATCGTCGGGACAGGCGTTCTTAATCGCGACGGGGTAACGTATGTACGTACGAAAGACGAATCTTACCTCATGCATAAAGCCAACGCGACTGTAAATTCTGTTCAGGCGATTAAAGTCAATGAAATCAATACGCCCTTGCAGTGCGAAGAACTTAGCTCCTTAATGACGGTGATAGACGAATTCTCTTCGTTTTTAATTTCTGGAACCGCTAATACTACAATTACTACAGGTTCAATGTACATTAATTTAACAAACGAAAATCCTATATCGACTATCTTATCTGGAAAAACCATCATCCATATCGAGTATCTCATCTGGAAAAACTTAAGGTTCGCGACATAATCAAGGATTTGCTTCCTCGGGTTGCACGCTGGTGAATTTATATGCAAGGTTTTAATTTTAATATCGAATACCGAAAAGGCGTGCTGATGACCCATGTTGGCTATTTGAGCAGGAACCCACCAGTCGAGCGACTTGTGGAAGTTAATCATATTGACAGGCCTTCTAACTGAGATCAAGTGGCTCAGTCCACAGACAGTGAGACTCAAGAACTGCTTCAAAAATGTAAAGACGGTCAGTTGGATTCAAGCCGTTACGTTAGTAAGTATGACGTCCTCTATTATCGCTATTCCTCTGTCGGTGAGGAACAGCGGCTGTTATGCTTCATCCCTAAAGGGTATCGCCTCAGCTTACCCCGTATTTTCCACTATGACCATGACCATATTGGGTCTGACAAAACTTTAGACCTTATCCTCAAGCATTTTTGGTTCCCAGGCCTTAGGACGTTTGTTAGGAAGTACACATCCCACTGTTTAACCGGCATTTCAAAAAAGCGTGCGCCTAGAGCACCCTGTCAACCTATTTCTTCATGGGAGAAACCTGACATACCCTTCAGCACAATACATGTTGACGTGCTTGGTCCATTGCCAGAGTCAAATGGCTATAAATTTATATTAGTTCTGGTAGACTCATTCACCAAATTTTGTTTGCTCTATCATCTACGAAGACAAGACACTGACGAGCTAAAGCGCATCTTCAACAGCGCTATCTCACTATTTAGTACTCCCAAAATGTTAGTTTGTGATCGTGGCCGTATGTTTGAGGAGTCCACCTTTTCCAAGTGGATTTCCGAACTCGGTTGTGATATTCATTATATTACTCCTGAAATGCATCACAGCAACGGTCAGGCCGAGCGTTATGTACAAACCATCCTGAACATGTTGTGGATCGAGAGCAGCAATAATATTACAAGTTGGTCGGACTCTTTAAACAGAATTCAGCTAGTTCTTAACATCACTAAGCAAAAGACGACTCAACACTCCCCTTTATTATTGTTAATCGGTACTAACGCTACCACTCCTGCTATCCGTGCGCTGATCCGTGAAATCACCGTGGAAAGTTCAAGCTCCAATGTCGAGGCAACGAGGGAGCTTGGTAGGAGTCGTACGAGATGTCTGTTAAAGCAAAATCAAGACCGATAAGATGCCCGCGTCAATCGTAAGCGACACCCTCCCAAAGTTTTCCAAGTGGGTGACCAAGTTTTTGTAATAAAGTACTCACAGTCTAAGGGAAAGCTTGATGCGGGTATGAGAGGCCCATACCGCGTGACGAAAATATTACCCAGCTAAAATTGCTCAACGGCGCTCGTGGAAAGACTACCCAGGCGGCGGCGCAATTTTTGGTCCCATGGAAGGGAGAGTGGTGTCCTGAGAGTTGCTCCGCATTCTTTCAAAGTAAGTTTGTAAATTAATTTGTTTCCTTTTTATGTAACAGTTCCGTGGCTGCTGATTATGTATGCCTGCGCTTCAATGTGTAGGCGCAAGATGAAATAGCGCGCGTTTCAGTTTATGTTTATTATCTTGTGCACAAGTAGGTAAAGTCAGTATGTATGAGACGCGTGTAAAGACAATGAATGTGACGAATGTTTGTTATAGACTGACTGTATTAATAGTTTTGAGTGAATGTTTTTTTTTTCCTTTTGATCATGAATCCTCATTCATGCCTGGAATGTGTGAAGAATGAGAGACCAGGAATTGTAACAGCTCATGGCGATTCCGCTCGTATGAAAATCGTGTTATACAGGCAGAGCTGCTATGTCTCGCCGTAATGGCCTGGGCACCCTCAAATAATTTTGAAGGTAAGCCCCGGGACTGGCGAAGATAGTAGCGGTTCTGTGTGTATGAACAGCGTGCTATGCAAGCGGTGTGGCTACGCGTTTCTGCGATGACCTGGGCATCCTCAAACTGTTTTTGACAGTATGCCCCAGGCCTAGCAAAAGTGTTTTTATGGTTATTTCAACTAATGTTGATGTTTGACAGAGTCCGACAGTGATGGCGACTCTACCGAGCAGTTGCCTGGCCCATCATCCGCATATCTTGCTGAACACGTTGAAGAGTACACCGAGGACGGCGTACGGCCGTGTTAGAATAACCTAGTTGTTTTAGTCATTTTGAAACGTCACCAGTCAAAAACTATATAAGCGGCCGAGTGTGTCTGGGGGGGACTTTTTGCTCGTTGGACTCGGTAGCGAGAGGTGGTGGTTGGAGACTGGCAATCTGCAGTAAGCGTTTATATTTTGTATTTGTGTTTATAATTTTCTTTTTATATTTGTATAATGGAGTATTGTTAATTCAATTATTATAGATTGTTAGTGAATTGTTGTAAATTGAAGTAAATTTAGGTTCATTCTGATTTTTGTTTTCTTTTTTTAATAAAATTCCACTTCTGACTATAAAAGTATATAATCACAATTTAATCATTATTATTTTCTTATAGATACAACCATCAGATATCATTTGCCACACATGCTACAGAAGAGCAAGAGGCAAAATAGCTATCAGCCATATAAGTACTAGAAAATATTATATTTATATTTTAATAGATGCTACTCTGAATGGCAGATGTGCAATTTTTTTTTTATGGAGAAGACACGGCAAACGAGCGTACGGGTCACCTGATGGTAAGTGATCACCGTCGCCCACGGCTCTGTGTAACACCAGAGGAGCTACAGAGGTGTTGCCGGTCCTAAAGATGGATGGGCATCGGGGCCCGGCACTACCCAATGCGAAACGCAGTGGCCGAAGCCACTACTTATCGCCGGTTTCAATGCCGGGGGTGGTAACAATCCGGTCCAGTTTGAACAACGTGACTCTACTACACGTACTTTAGTCGCCTCTTACGACACCATCAGTACCAGGGTGATTCTATTTTTTTTTTATAGCTTCACCCTGTATCCCGCACGAGGCAGGGTAGGCAGAGGGAACCCGGGAACCTAGTGTTAAGACACTCCGTTCCACTTCCGTTCCCCACTTTCCGCCGAATTTGAGGCATTGCGTGTTAAGTGGCGGAATTCAACGCCGCGCTTTGCCTTATTACCAGAGCGAAGAAATGAAACATTAAATATTTAAAATGAAAATATTATATTTAATTTCCTCGACTGGGGATCGAACCCAGAACCTGTCGATTACAGTCACACTCTTGTGCCGCTGTGCCACGACAGCCCTCTATTCCTATCTATAGGTGATCCTATTCTAAGCCGGAATCACACGGCATAAAAAATATTGATGCAATTGTATTGTTGGGTGCAAAACCATTGATTGCTGCGCTCATATAATGGCTAATATAGTACATAATTGAGCAATGCACGAGACATATTGAACCACCTGCACAGTTTTTGGATGATAAAGATGATGATAACCATAATTTAATTATAAAAGGAACTACTATAATGTTTTATGTAATGATTTTTAGAAATAAAGATCTTTTTCTGGAGTAATTATTGTTTTATTTCATTTTCACAGGTAAACTACTTATTTTAAACAAAAGCTAATTAGCTAATTAGAAATAAGGCTAAAATTATGACGATTAAAAACTTTAACTGGTAATTTATTGACTGAACACTAGAGATTCCCTTGTCGGTTGATCAAGCTCCTCAAGTGTTCTGTCAATAAATTAACCATCATCATTTTAGCCTTATTTCTAACTTTTATATTTTGAGATCGAATATTTAGTATGACCAAACATGGTTGAACATCTGTTTTTCAAAGCAATAATGATATTCTTAGGCTAGACCATTTGACAGTTTAATTTGATGTTTTGATCCTCAAAATGGTTATTATAGACTAGTGTTTAGATAGACACAAGATCACATGTGTGGCAGTCTACCGGTCTTGGCTATTTAATCTCATGAAGCCGAGGCATATAAGGGATTTACTTGAGCCAGAGTAAATGTGAGTTTTTCATTATATAGACTAACATACATATACCCATTTTGATATCCCTGACATTATGACATAATGTTATGAATCGCTGAAATGATCTATATTTAGTAAGCGACTATTATATTAAATCAATATCTTCTACTTTAGTATTGAGTAGAAGATAGTGATTTAATATAATTGTCGCTTAATATAATTTTTGACAAATAATTCCTAGAGATATCTGTCAAAACTATAACCTCAAAATTCAAAAGATTTTTGTGTTTTATACGATTCTCTGAAGTGCCCGCTAATTAATAACTATATTGAAATTGAGTCGAATGCATACGTAATAAATTTTCAAATTTGTATATTTTTTTTAATTTTGAACATATTTTCAAATTTTGTAAATTTTCAAATTTTGAAAATTTTTAGTTATATTTTATTAATATAAATTTTTAGTTATATTTTATTAATATAAATTTTTTAGTTATATTTTATTAATATAAATTTTTAGTTATATTTTATTAATATAAATTTTTAGTAATATTTTATTAATATAAATTTTCAAATTTTCGATGAATTTTCAAATTTTTTAATTTTGATAAATTCTTATTACTGGCGCGAGGTTATTATCCGGCCATGATTGATTAAAGGGCCGTTACAAGTTGCCAGTGCTTGGTCGAAAGTTAATTGCCAGACATCGGCCGATCATCCGGTATTGAATACGTGTCGCCTATGTGGAGAATAGATTTGGGCCAGCAATCAGCCAGATATGGTCCTTTAATAAACCCGCAATTGGCCCAGCGTTGATAGCCAAATATTGGCCGATAAACGGGATTTTTTCCAGTAACGACGACTTTGTATGGGAGAATGGTCGTGCCCAGTTTTTTTTTTGTCTCCAAGTTTTTTAGTTTATATGGTAAGTTTTTTTACAATTATTCTTAATTATATTATTAATATTTATTTTAGATAACTTGTATAAGATATTTACGTAATTTTATCCACTAAAATTGTACTCTTTATTTATTTTTATCATTTTTTAATATTGTGAAAATATATATTTTTTTAATATTATTATATCATACATAGGCAGCGGACATAATCCCATATATGTCATTTTGTCCATTATGTATTGGCTACGGATCTCATAAGAAATATTTTCGTTATAAATATACCAAAATATGCAGCGTAAATACATGCGTAAGACTGATTGGACCTGGAGTTTAAATTCAATGTGAAAAGCTATAGAAGCAGTTAGAAATAGTAAAATGGCTTGGTTAATGTCTTCCAAAACATTTCGGGTCCCACAAACTACACTCCGCAGGCATGATTAGTAATTATTGTGCCTAAATGACAAAAGAGTTGGGGAAAAGTTACTGCCGGTGAGAAAGCCCTCTAGTAACATCTTGTTGCATAATTAGTGTAAAGGGATCTACATTGCCCAATGTTAAATAGAAAAAAAGGAAAAGAATTATGAAATCCCAATAAAAAAAAATAAAAGCTTTGTGTAAAAATACTCCGCCCGGAGCGCTTTGTTTAGCGGCACCGACAGGGTGAATGAATTCCGATTTATTTTCCGAGGCTATCAAACATTCTATTAAGCGTTCGAATTCATTCGGATCCGGTAAATCGCCACAATCCTAGCATTCTTATTTCAGAAAATCACGAATCTCATCTTTCACCTAAAACTTTAGATATAGCCAAAAGTTTAGGGGTCATGTGCTTACCCTCCATCCTCATACATCAGGTAAATTACAACCTCTAGATGTTGGTATATTCGGAACATCCAAAGTTTATTACAATGCGGCGATAGAATCATGGATACTGCAGAGAAACCAGTCACAATAGATGAAATTGGAATACTCGTTGGATTGGCATTTCTTAAAGCTATGATACCTTCTAATATAATTAGAAAGATACTAAAATAAATAGGCAAAAAAAAACAATTCTAATTAGCCAATTAGAAAACAAAACCACACTTCTGTTAGTCTATTAAAATAAAACGCCTCGCCTCGTTCTGAACCACTATGGTTAAGTGTATTAAATGTACGAAAATTATTACAAAAAAATTGCCAGGATTGAAATGCGAAAAATATTACAAGTAGTTACATGCACCATGTGCCGGTCTACCACCTAACCAACTAATGACCCTAAGCTCCACTAAATCTATCAACTAGCAGTGCAGGGTATGCACGGAAAGAGTTAAATCTAAGCGCTAATCATGCATCATGAAGGCGACGGTAACACTGACCCTGTGTACACTATCCCAGATAATATCATGACGCGGAAAATATAATGGGAAATAAGATAAAAAAATCAGGAACTAAATCTAAATCTGAATTACAACGTTCACTAGAATACTACTCGGACAAAAGATGATTACGAGGAGCGCATGAAATTCTATGAAACTAGAATTAAAACCGATCAAAAACAGTGCGGTGATCTTAAAAATACCCTCAAAAATATGTCTTTAAAATATAACATCTTGGAAATGAAGTGCAATCAAATTGAGCAAGCTCATTATCGCAGCAGCTACTTTTAAGAGTCGGGGAGAGAAGACACAACGGTAATTATAAAGAACGTGGCCTCCAAAATTGGCACTGACTTCTCTGGTGAAAGTTTACAGAAAAAGAGCGCCAGTCTGACAGCGTAGCAATACATAGTTCAAATTCAAATATTTTAATGTGAAACATCTATTTAGATTAAGAAGTTACAAACTTCAATTTTAACGTTAAATAATTTACTACCAGTTCACTGAAGTTACTGCCTCAGAAGAACCGCTATGAAGTCATGCCAAATGTTCAGGTCCCATCGTGAACATTTAGCAAGAGTCCATAGTCCGCAGATGGTCCAGCGATGCCACAACTCGTTATTCTATATCTTTTTTATTTTATTCTATAACTTCTTTAAGTGTTAAGTTTTTTCTATTTATACAAAAATAATAAATATATGTTTCTATATCACAATGACGTGTCATTTTTTTTCTCTGGATATATTATTGCTTGAAGGCTCTAGTATATACAAAATTTGACATAAGTTTTCGTGTGACATAACAAAATAAAATTTTGTTGACCAGTGTTATTATTTAGATCGGTCTTTTATTTGTTGCATTTCTTTTTCTAACCAGAAGCGTGGAATCACACGGGTATATTGTATATTTATATGTGCCGGCTTTATATTAAACAGGAGTATTTTTAATAATAATTATAAATTTTGAATTAAAATTAACAAAATAATTGAAAATTAATTAATTGTTAATCGTTACTAATACAGTTAACAATTAAATAATTGTTAATTGTAACTTTTCACAATTACAATTGATTAATTACACCGGCACACAAAAAAAAAATTGAATGTGCATTTGACCGGACCTACCTACGGGTACGTATTTTGGTCCGCTGAATCTGAATCCGAGGTCAGTTTGACCCCTACACCCTCGAAATTTCGAGAAAACTTCGAAAAACAGTAAAAATGATGAAAATCTGCAGTTTTAATGTTAAAAAAAATATTTGGAACTAAACTAAGCGTGATTTTAGTGTATTTCGATCCGCTGAATATAAATCAAAACTTTATTGATATCACGAGCCGTTTTAAATGTAAAAAAATCACACAAACCCTCCAAAATTCCGAAAAAAAAAGCATATTTTTTTGTTTTTTTACTCTCGTTTTTGACTTTTAAAGACCTAATTGCTTGTGCCTGTAACCAGGGCAACTCCACGTGGTGACGGTGGGCAACAGAACCATCGAGCAGAATCCTTGACTTAACGGCGTGTGTGCCGTTATGGCAGGTACAAATGAAAAGTACTTTACGATGCAGTGAGTCGGAAACCCAGAATCGGCGTCTGGTCAGGGTGAGAAAGCAGACCCGCAGGCGTCGTCATCCAGCGACTGCAGCTCTTCAGAAGTGGGAAACTTGGCTACTGGAGAGAGTACAAGAAGTAATTCTCATCTGTGTAATAAAAGTCCTGATTCATTTTGTTACATTTGTGGAGAATTCAACTTGGAAAGGAATCAAAGATCTGATAAGATCAAACAAATTTATGAAGTATGTTTTGGTCTCCAAGTTACTAATTTTGATTCAGCATGGGTTCCACATACGATTTGTAGTCGATGTAACATAATGTTAACCCGGTGGAAGAAAAACAAGAAACAGACCAACTTGAAATTCACAATACCAATGATATGGTCTTCACCAACTGGTTCACAGAATTGATTTTTATTTCTGTATGACAGATACTACCGGGTTCACCTGGGATACAAAAAAAAATTGTATATGCCAATGTTTTATCAGCTATTAAGCCACAAAAAATAGAAGTTGTCAAGGAAATTAATACGGTTGAAGAAGTGGATCTAGAAAAAGACGATACGCTAGTTAAAGAAAGTTCGGAAGAAGAATGCTTAAAAGAGTGCTTATCTGGCGGAAAAACTAAAGGCTCTGAAACATTTCGCCGAGAAGAACTTAATGATCTGGTTCGAGACTTGGCTTTATCGAAAGATGGAGCTGAATTACTTGCGTCAAGGTTGAAAGAAAAACATTTATTGGCTAAAGGTGTATCAGTGACATTCTATCGAAATAGGGAAAGAGACCGGAACCGCTGAATATAAAATTACTTTATCTTATACTTTTATTTTAATTATTATAAAAAAAAATTTATCATTAAAACTGCCGTTTTTCATAATTTTTACGGTTTTTCGAAGTTTTCTCGAAATTTCGAGGGTGTAGGGGTCAAACTTACCTAGACCTCGGATTCGGATTCAGCGGACCACAATACGTACCCGTAGGTAGGTCCGGTCAAATTCACATTCAACTTTTTTTTTGTGTGCCGGTGTTATTAGTTGTTGTAGTTACATTTCCCAATTAATTAATTGTTAATCTTTAATTTGCCCAATATTGGTTCCATTCTTACTCTCCAAAATAACTCAAAACAAGGTTAAGTTTTCTCGGCTCCAATGATTCCCTTAGTCTTAGGTCACAGAGTAATAATAAATTAGAAGTACCAGTGAGTCGCACTCAAAACGAAGTTGGTGTGTTCTTCAAACTGCTTACGAAAGTAATGGAATACAAATTTCTGTACACAAATACAAATTTCTGACAAAAACACATGTGGAATGTAGACGAGACTGGGGTTTCGGCAGTCCAAGACCTTAGTAAAATTGTGGCTGAAAAATTACAGCAACGTGTAGGGTATGGAACTATAACTAGCGGAGAAAGAAAAATCATGACAGCTGTGCATGCTGTGTGTGTGCTTGTCCTCGACAATCATTCAAGCCACATCTCTTTAAGAACATACGAATTTTTCAAAAGTAATAACATAGTGATGTTATCATTACCACCACATGGCTCACATGTATAGTTCTCTTAAAGTATCCTATAAACAAGAATGCAACCTTTTCATAAATAACCAATTAGGAAAGATAACACAAAATGATCTAGCATCACTGTTCAGGAAAGCAGGCTTTGCCTCTACAGGAATATATTCTTTAAACCCGAACATATTAACAGTCAAAGATTTTGTGGCTGCTGGGTGTATAAGACCCTAGAAGTGAAAACCGGAAAATAAAATTCCACACACACTGAAAACCGGACGTTTTCCTGGAGAAACATCGAAATTTTGTGACTTTTATACAGTTTTGTGCGTGCGGCTCCAAATTGGAATCGACGACCCCCAAATTTTTTAGTGCTAAAAAAGGGTACTAGGTACCCCCCACCCCTACACAAAATCTGAGATTTTTCGGCCAAGTATTTCCAGAGAATAATGACTTTTAAAAAATTTTGACTTTTAGGCTAAAACCTAAACGGAGAGTCGCAGAGAGCTGAGACATACGCCAATAGAAGCGAAACAAACTAAAGAACAATAAAAGTGAGTTAAATTAAAAAATAAGTGACGGAAGACTAAGTTAGAGAGAAAAATCCCTAAAAGCAGTGACACACTAAATATAGGGTAAGAGTACCAATTATTGACAGCTCACCTAATTATCGACACGTCAGTAGTTTTTTCTTTAAATTAAGAAAAATCAGCAAAGTGGTCTTTCCTATTAAAAAAATATATGTTGGTAATGTTATATTTTAACATTACCAACACAGATCTGTTAACAAATTCAATATGGCGATAGAATTAACAGTTGTGATCCGTGCACATTCGTTCAAGAAAGTAACAACGCATAAATTATTAAAGTTTTGATAAGGTGGGTGTTGTTTTATCTTACTTCAATTTCTTTATTCTTAGTTTCGTATCATTTTGGTTTTAACTTAATTACCATGAAGATTTTTTGATGTTTTATTTACAGGTTAGAAACTTTTTACCTATTTATTTATGCGTGTCAATATTTGGTAGGAGCAAAGTATAAAATTCCATTTCATTGACATACGTGTCAATAGTTGGTGTTTGCTATACGTTTTAAATTTTAAAATTTCTAACTAAATTCAGCTTCAAACGAAGTTTAAAATATGATTAAATAAGAAATGAGTCGTGCATATATTTTGCTACCAAATGTTGACATGGGTGTCAAATGTGTAAAAACGAATTATCAACATGTTCAGTAAATTGTATCTAGTGTGTCAATAAACAATTCATTTTTCAGATTTAAAAAATGAAGCCAAAGAGCAAAATACCAAAGGTAACAAGGAAGAAATATGATCCAAACTCTTTAAAAAAAGCCTTACAGACAGTACAAATTGGCATGAGTCAAAAACTTGCCGCTAAAACTTACCAGGTACCACGGACTACAATTATTTACCATATTAAGAATCCGGACCGTAATTTACGCCCTGGTCCTTCTACTGTATTAACTGGAGAAGAGGAAAAGCTTTTGGAGGACTGGATTGATATTTGTTACAAAAAGGGATTTCCTAAAAGAAAAGAAGATCTTATTAGTAGTGTTGCTCATTTTGTGAAGAAAAAGAACAGTGCAAGTACTTTCAAGAACGGTGAGAAATGGTTTAAACTATTCTTGCGGCGTCATCCGAATATTTGTTTTTGCACACCGGAAGCAGTATCATCTGCCAGTGCGACTATTGCTGAAAACGATGTGAGAGGGTGGTTTAGACAAATTGAGGATTACCTTCAAGAAAACAATTTGTTTTATATACTTTCCGACCCCTCGCGTGTATATAACGGAGATGAAACAAACTTCCTTCTTTGTCCCAAAACAGGAGTGGTATTAGCTACAAAAGGTGCCAAAAATGTTTATGAGGTTGACAACGCACCGGCAAAGAAATCACTTACCGTTATGTTCACGTTTGGTGCAAATGGAACCACCACTCCACCTATGGTAGTTTTTCCAAATAAAAGACTATCAAGAAACATAACATCCACCATTCCTCCCGACTGGGGTATAGGACGAAGTGAAAATGGTTGGATGAAGTCTGAAATTTTCCACGATTATATACAAAGTGTTCTATATCCCAGTCTAGTGAAAACCGGGGTACAATTTCCAATTATACTTTTTGTTGATGGCCATAAATCGCATCTAACTTATATGGTAAGTGAATTATGCGCGAATTTAAACATTATACTAATTGCTCTGTACTCAAACTGCACGAGGCTCCTGCAACCTGCAGATGTTGCAGTTTTTAAACCACTTAAGCATGGTTGGCAAAAATCAGTCCTGGAATGGCGTCGTTCACATCCTTCGGAGGCTTTGACCAAAGTTTCCTTTGGGCCACTCTTGGAAAAAACCATCCGACAGTGGATTTCTCCTACTAAAATTATAAATGGCTTCAGAGCCACTGGATTATGTCCGTGGAATGTTAATGCTATAGATTTCATTAAATGTCTTGGAAAAGCTACTGTTCAAAAACCACAACAGAAAGGACAATCTGAAGACAGCCCGAAGCTACTATCTGTCGAAAAATTTAAAGAGATTATAGGTGAAAGAAAGTTTATTGAAATAAAACAAAAACCATACCAATCGGCTGATTTGTATCTTAAAAGGATTTGGAACTTTTTTGAAGGAAGGCAAACAGATTTTACGAATGAGGTGCACATTGACGATATACCTGTAGCAGATGATCTCATAGCAAGAACCTGTAACGACATAGAGACATGTAACGATGTAAATGAGACAGTTCAGAAAGTATCAATAGGAAGTTACGTGGACCATGACTATAATAAAATAGACGTTCTTAAAGATGAAACCAATCCGAATATCCATATTAATCCAAATGATATTTCACAATTGACACCCGTGAAACTACAAGATATACTTGTGTTTCCGAAGACACCACAGAGAAAAGGCCAGAAAAATATTAAAAGAGCTCCATTCGTGTTAACATCTTCTGAATGGAAGGCACAAGAAAACGAAAAGATCAGGATCAAGGAAGAAAAAGCAGAAAGCATTAAGAAAAGAAAAGAGGAAAGACAGAAGAAGCTTCAGGAAAAAGCAGTCGTACTTAAAAACAAATCTTCGGCAAGGAAACCTAAAGTAAAAAAACGATTATTAAAGACGGAACCAAACCTAGAAGAAACGATTGAAAAAGACAGAGATGACTTAAAAAGCCTAAATCCCAGCTCAAGAGCAAGATAATGAAAAAGAAAATAGACAGACTTTTACATAAAATTATTAATTTGAAGACTGAATACAGAAGGTTAATTTTAATAGTTTACCTGTTTCTAATAGATTGTAAGCGAATAATTAAAGATTCTTGAGTTCTAATGTTCCTATTACTTTTTTAAGTGTAAAAATAATATATTATGTTGTTAATAAATGAGAACAATGGCGATTGTTTTTTTTTATATTTTGCAAATTCAATAATAGGTAGGTAACTAAGAACCTTGCAATCAATATTAATTTATAGTAAATGTAAGGTGTCGATAAATTGGGACCTTAGTATGTCGATAATAGGTAAAATTGTGTCAATAACTGGGTATGGTGTACATTTTTTTTTTCAGCTGGGTAATGGTTTATATCATAATGTTTGGCCGTAATACAAGTGCGCTATTAACACTTGCTGAGAACCACTTTACCCTACCAAAGCAAAATAATTTTTCTTGTAACTTTGATAAGTACAATTTATTGTCAGTTATAGGATGGCCACCCTTAAAGTGTCAATAAATGGGTACCTTACCCTAGTTAGATTTTGAAATTAATTTGTGAAAAAACTAAAGTGACAACCCAATATTTTTTGTGCAAAACATTGTGAAGAAACTCTTAAAGTACAACTGTGAAAAATCTGGGAAAAATCCGACTACAAATAACGAAAATATAGCGATTTTACCAAACATCGACACGATGCCGCGTGCCCGCCACGTGCTCGCCACGCGGGAATCCAGGTTAGAAATTTAAGAAGACCTACTTCCAGAAGACTGAGGTAGCTGAATTTTAGATAGTCTAAGTTTTTAGACATATAGATCAAATTGAAAAAGTCCGCATTCCAATCCGACCTAAAACAAAAAAGTTATTTTCAAAATCATATTACGTGAATATAAATTATACACAAGTCGCGAACTTCATACATCACTATATATAAAAAGGTCGGACGTCGTGCGGATTTTGTCCGTTTGTTTAATATAAATATTGATATAAATAAGCATAGACTTAAATTGTAAAATATTTTTTTAAAAGAATACTAAATATAGTTATATATATCATAAAATAAACCTGTTGGAACTAAAATTAAGTACGAATAAAAATTGTAAAAAAGTAAAATAATAAAATTAAAATAAATATAAGTGAAGAATTTGCAAAATATTTTTTATTATATTTTTATTAATTTTGCATAAGGCCATATAGTGCAGTGGTTAATTAGTGTGGTCAGGGGTTCAAATTTTGCAAAATTTTTTTATTATAATTTTATTAATTTTGCATAAGGCCATATAGTGCAGTGGTTAATTAGTGTGGTCAGGAGTTCAAACTCAAGGAATTAAAGTTTCAAGTGCAATTCGATTTTTGGAATTTTTAAAAATTTTAGGTCGCTATAGTGATATAAGACACTAAACATATAAAAATACTCACTAATATAAAAATAATTTCTACTAAATAGTTAAGTTAGATTAAGATATTAGAATATAGACATATATAGTAAATATATAAAAATTTTTACACTTATAACATTATATACAAAAAATTTATTAGTTAAGTAAGGACAAAGAAATATAATAAATATAGGTAAATATAAATATATATATAAATAGGAATATAGACATACATTATATACAAAAAAATTATTAGTTAAGTAAGGACAAACAAATATAATAAATATAGGTAAATATAAATATATATATATATAAATATTATACTAATAGATATTATAACAATTAAGTGACTACAGCTAAAATATGTCGACCAAGAGTAGCTCTAAGACGCCCGCCGCCTCTGTAATAAAAAAAGGAGAGATAGAAACAGAAGGAAGAAAGAGAATGGTCTCAAAAGCGGCACTTCCTGGGGAAGCATCAAAAGATCGAGCCTCAGAGGAGGAACCCGAATTGCTCAAAGTGGCTGCGAACCGTCTGTTTCAGGAAGCAAAACTGCACTTGGAACAGTCGGGGAACCTGAAAACATCCATAAAAGAAACCGTTATCGAGAATTTAGGCAGAATGTGTGAAATCATCTTATCAAGTTAAGCGAAGAAAGAGCTTTCCTAATAACAAGAGTCCACCATCTTAAAACAAAAATGGAGGGGGGACTAAGTAGAGAATTTATGGAAGAGATCAAAGAACAGAGGGCGATAGCAAAAGAAATAAGAGAGGAAGTAAAGCAAATGCGAGTGGACATGGGACGTTTGAAAGGAGAATTAAAAAACAGAGAACAGAAGGAAACAGCGACATACGCAGAGACGGTAGCCAAACACAACAGCCCGGCGGTAAATAAAGTTCCCTTTGGTGACCCGATACACTCTATAATAGTGTCATCGGCCAACGAGATTGACAGTGAGGAGGATGTTCTAAGCAAAATCCGCACAGCGGTTGAGGCCAAGTCAACTGGTATAAGGGTGGATCGGGTCAGAAAGGTTAAGGACCAAAGGGTGATCATAGGATGCGCTAGCAAGGACGAGTTGCAAAAAGTACAGGAAAAGATCACCACAAGACAAATGAACCTAAAAGTAGAGCCAAAACAAAACAAGGACCCCTTAATTATAATAAGGGATGTTTTGTCATATAACACGGATGAGGACATTTTAAACGCACTAAAAACACAAAACGCTAGTCTCCTAGGACACATAAAAGAGGACGAATATATCCTTTAAATACCGCCGGAGGGCTAGGAACCAGCACGAAAGCCACGTGGTTCTCCAGGTGTCGCCTAAGATCTGGCAGGCACTGACGGAGGTAGGGAGAATCCACATAGACCTGCAAAGGGTTGTGGTAAAGGAACAGTCTCCCTTGATCCAGTGCTCGCGATGCCTGGGTTACGGCCACGGAAAAAAGTTGTGCACCGAATCCATTGATAAGTGCAGCCACTGCACAGGGCCGCATCTAAAAATTGACTGCCCGACCAGGTTGGCCGGAGGAGAGCCAACCTGCAGTAACTGTAGTGCAGCGAAATTGGATCACAGCAACCACAACAGTTGGCAAGATCATCCGTGGCTTACTGCTGAGGTTGTATCAGGCTCCCAAACTGCACGCTTCGCAGCCCAAGATGGACGAGCTCCCCCTAAGGATAAACCACATAAAACCCTGCAAGAAATTCCTCAGAATTATGGGAAAGGTCTGACGGTAATTAATAAAAATAGGAAATCGCTAAACGCTAATTGTAAAATATATAAATGTGTCCCGTGTATGTGTATGCAAGTGTCTAGAATTATGGTATGGAATAATGGAAGTACAGGTAAAACAAAAAAAAAACATATATGTACATATATATGGTAAACATTATAGATGCATATATATAATGAAAACAAATAAAAAAGAATAATAAAAAAAAAAGAAACCCTTTACTTCCAACAAATTGTTATAACAGTATTACTTAAGATAAGAAACCTGTATATAAAATCTATAATTTAATATTATAAGTTTTTATATCAAATAACAATAGAAAGACATGTATATAGGCATAGGATATATAAATAAGAATAAAAATATTAGTAATTACGATATCTAGACATAAGACCTTTAATAAGAAAATCCATATAATAAACAATTCAGTATACATATAAGTATCTTAATAATGTCTTTGATTTTCGCGATTGTTATACATTTTAAATGAAACACTTTTAAACGGATTAATCGCGTATATTGAATGGTAAACATTTTTGGGAAACCCGACGTTTCGAACACTTTACAGTAGTCCGTGGTCACGGGTAGACTGACTATCCGTGACCACGGACTACTGTAAAGTGTTCGAAACGTCGGGTTTCCCAAAAATGTTTACCATTCAATATACGCGATTAATCCATTTAAAAGTGTTTCATTTAAAATATATAAGTATCTTGTTAAGTAGTTTATCCATAGAAATATTCATTGTAAGCCAATTAGGGAACTCCTGACCTGAAAGTAAGTTTTTCCAAAATTGTATAAAGTCACTCTCGCAGCTTGCACCAACCTCAATTGAATTAAATAAATATTGTAAACAAGGGCTCTGGTTACGCCAGAGGACTATTTAAAAAAAAGACCCTAGAAGCCCAAATCATATTAGATGAATCAATAAAGCAGACCCGCAATGAGTTGACTCAGAGTCAGAGTAATTCGTCGAAATCGCCAACACTTCCTGTCACTTTAGGAGGGAGTAGCACTGTCACTGTCAACGATCTTTTATCACTGCCAAGTAAATCGAGAAACAAGAAAAAAAAACATATTATCTCGCAAACAGCACGCAGCAGTCCTAACAGAAAGTACTAAAAAACAAGTTTTGATCAAAAACGAAAACAGAAAATTGACAAAAGAAAAGAAAAAAAAACAATTCTTAAAATAAAACCTGACGAAAAGACACTCAAAAGAAAAAGAAAATTGATTGAAGTTAAAAAAAGAACTTCAAGACAAAAATAAGCGGAATGAGTACGTTGGGCTCGGAAATAAAAATGATAGACTAGCGTGAAGATGAAGATATTGACGTTGAGGAGAACTGTAAAGATAAATGTATCGTTTGCTGTATGATTATGAGCAAAATAACGAGGTAGATGTGTGCTGTTTGGTCTGGGTACAAGCTCAGTACTATGGTTATGACTTTCTTGAGGATCATAACTGCGACGCATGCTGACGAAAGGAATCGTCTAGATCCCAAACGATAGATTACAAATATATTATTTTTGGAAACAAATTATTTTTTTAAACGATTCGATTTAAAATATTGGGAACACGTGAGTTCTTGTTGAATTTTATAAAAGTTAAATAAAGCTTAAAATTGATTTTTTGTGACTGCCTCCTTAGGCTAGAAACTTAGACTGTCTGATTATTTTAGTCAGGTCAATCTTATACGAGCAAAGGTCCGCATTCTGTTGGAAAAGCCTTTCCTTCAGGTTCTCTTAATGCAACCGTTGAGAAATCATCACCTCAACCTTGTACTAGTCTCGATTTTGTGAGAAAGTGATTTCAAATATTTCACAACTGCCAGACGCTGTCAAGCAAGAAAACGTAAAGCTGAGAAAAGCCAAGTCCTTACCTCATAAATATGCTGTGGAAATAAAAGAAAACGAAAATAAAGTACTTCGTGGTACATTTAAGACTAATAAAAAAGACAAGATAAAAGACTAAAGCTTTACCATTGAAAGAATATTACAGCGGCAACAATCCCAATCTACGCAAAGCAAGAGTCTTTCTAGACTAACGATACATTCGTATGTGTTGTTAGTCTAGACAGACATGAAAACTGGATTCAGTGCATACACGCGTTGAACGAGGCGAGGAGTGGGCTCACGAGGCATGCGCTGATTTACCAGAGTGCCCTGACTAATATATATGTGATAGATGTCTCCTTTTTAGGGATATTTATACAAATTTGGATGCACATTGTATTTGCAGCAGCACTGCTTGAAAGTTTCCGAAAGAATTCGCGTCCAGTTGTCGATAAAACTTGGATATGGGTTGTTATCTGAAATTTGGTTAAATTGGCGTAAGCATCAATTTTCACATGTTTTTAAAAAAAATCCAATATTTGAAACTTCTAAGCGATGTTACAAAGTCTATTTATTTTGGTCACTCATTTTGATAAATATCATATTATATTCTTTATTTCCAAAAATTAACAATTTTTACTCCAAGTATTAGACTCTAGCCATGTAAGATCTACCAAATTTAGTATTAATTTGACTATAATTAAATTCTTTAAGAATAATTTAATCAAACTCTATTCAAATTCGTTTAATAATACATTACTAACATTGTCATTACGATTTCATTTATAATAACAATATGTTTCGTCTATTTCAAAAAGTGTAAATAATAAAAAATGTCAGGCTCTAATCCTTTATAAATTTGAAAAATACGTGGCATCCAAGCATACGGCTTTTTCATAGCTCACTCAATACATTGTTATGAAGTTATACATTATTATGAAGTTAGTTGCAAACACGACTCTAGCCGCGGCAGCTATTTTGTTTTTAGTGACTGTCTGTGCCAGTCAAACTCTCAGGTCCTAGTAAGTCGTTTTAAAGATATTTCATTATTGGTCGATCTCATTATTTATTGTAAATATCAGTTTGGTCCGCCTTGTTATTTTAACCGCCTATTGGTTTTGATGTTGATTTTAAAAATGAGAAGCAATCACTGACACCAAAAAGTAAAATTGTAAAAATGGCAATTGACCCTAATCAAAAAGTAGAATTGATTAAAAAGGCGTTATTTGGCGATATTATATAAGGTACCTGCGGGTATTAAGGTGTCGGGCAATAAGGCTAAGTAACAAAAAACGTACGAAATACAATAATTGACGATCAAGGTCACACTCACACAAGCTCAGAGCGTATACAAGTCGCTGCGAAGTGGCGGATGAACCCTTGCACTTCTCCCCCCGCCAGTGTCGTCGAAATCATTCAGCGGTGCGATCACACGGCACGAATTATAAAAATTGGCTTCAGTAAAACGTAAGTTATTTTGGAAATATTATATTTACAAGTCTGTATTGACAGTCCGTTTATTAATTAAGCTATGCTTGTCCGTAGGTTACCATATTAAGAAACTTGTAGTAGTAGAAATTTTATTATTATTATTTTCTGTAAACACGTGATATTCCTATTAATATAACACTCCTATTTTTTTAAACTGCTATGTAAGTAATTTTTAAAATGTTTGTTGGTGGGAAGTATGTACGTAGTTATACATTTTCAATTTATTTATCATTGTTTTCAGTGCTTACGGTCACGATGTGTCCCAAACGGGCATTGTGATCAGAAGACGATCTGATCACAGCTATTAGAACAGTACAAAGAGGAATTTTGAGTACGTATAAGGCTGCAGAGAGATATAAGGTTCCTAGAAGAACAATCAGAAATCATCAGCAGTCTGGTAGCCTAAAGAAAAGTTTGGGACGTAAACCTATATTAAATGATGAAAAGGAAGCTCAACTTGTGCAAAGGATAATACGGTATTCTGAAATGGGCTTGCCTGTGACACCAAGAATATTGCGTCAATTAGTGTATAAATATTGTGAGCAAAATAATATAAAACACAATTTTAATGATCAGGGCAAACGTGCTGGCAAAGACTAATTAAAAGCGTTCATAAAAAGACACCAAGAAATATCCATAAGAAAAGCGCAATTCATGAACCCAGCTAGAACTCAAAAGTTAAATAAATGTGTTGTCGATGACCATTTTAAAAATTGAGAGATAAATTTAATTTATATGATCATCCCGAGAAAATTTATAATATGGATGAGAAAGGGTGCCGTCTCACTATACATCACTAACAAAGTGTTTTGGCCAAAAAAGGGGCTAAAAGGGTTCATCTGCAGGCTTCTGAACATGCTGAAATGGTCATATTTAAGGGTAAACGTTTAAAACTAGAATTGAAAAATGATATTAGTGTGACCTCGCCGCAAGGTGAGGGGTGAGGGGTGTGATACTGTCGAAAATGCCGCGCAAAATGAAATTCCGCCAAGTTATGGAGTTCTTAGAGCTCAATCACACCGATGCCTACCGTTCGGTGTTAGAATACGCGAAGGCGCAGGTGGCGTCCCAGCCTCCCTCCTCCACCGCCGAACAGGCGCGTAAACGGCTCTAGTGCCGAATTCCCACGATTGGGCCCGAGCGCCGAATCCCCGCTAGAATGCCCAATGTTACTCGACGAGCCGAATGCTGACGAAGCCGGCCCGAGTATTCTCCCCGAAGGGGATAAGCCGTCAAAGATAAATAACAAAAACAAGTGAGTTGGTACTGTCATGTCTGCAAAGAAGATAGAATGGACGATGCAATGAGGCAATGCTCGCGATGCTCCAAGTGGTACCACGAAAAGTGTGTTGGTTTGACTGCAGAAGACTAATGACTTTTAATGTCCTGATGGATGCGAATAAAGACAATTTATTTAATTTTCTAAGACTACCTATTGCCTTATTTTAATGATTATTGATCTCAAGAATACCAATTTAAGTAGTATAAGTTGATTTTTGAATAGTTTAAAGTATAGACCCTAGTATCAAATAGAGGTAAAAACAAAGCGAATGCTGGTAGAACGAATTTACTCGATGTTGTACATCGGCAACGAAGCGCTCTAACGATTTAGTAACAAATCAGCTCACTAGATGGCGATATTTGTATTTGTGTTTCATTGAATCGACGAACAATCACATAGGTACCTGTTGCACGTTTTTTGAATTCGATAACGAAAAATAATTTAGTGGTGAAATACTGATATTTGGCAGTTGAAATTTTAGTGAGTAAAAGGTAAGAGATGAGATGTATTTCAATAATCAAAAATAATTTTTTTGTAAAATCATTATTTATTTGTTATTTAGAATATTTTTGATTTGTTGCAGATATAAAACATTGCGCGTTGTGATACATATTTTTTTATTATTTGAATGTTTCTCACTCAGCGTCAAAATGAATCGTAAGTTTCATAATTTGACTACCCAGGACCTGGAAAAGATACTAGAAGAATGGGAAGATAGTGAAGATGGCCTTGACTTTTCTGACGACGACGATGTCGCGGATCCGACGTATAACTTGGAGCCGAATGACCATGAAAATTCTGACGAGGATCTAGAGGTACCAGTTGACTTGGAAAATGAAGTTCAATCTACCAGCACCCTAGCAACTACATCCACTAATACTCAGATAATTAATGGTACGGTAACGGATCCAAGTCCGACCTCCGCTTCTCCTAGTACTAGTTCTGCAGCAGCCCCGAGGACATCTTACCGTGTGCGTAGCACTAACATTACATGGAAAACGAAAAGTCTCAACTTAAATGACGACCAACTACGCTTCCATGGATCTGACACGTTGCCTCCAGAGATACTTGCCTTGGATACTCCATTTGAGGTATTTTCGTATCTTTTTACTGAGGATATTATCGACCTTATAAGAGACCAGACTAATTTATACTCTGTTCAGTATAATGCTAATAAACCTGTAAATGTAACTAGCCAAGAAATACGCCAGTTCATTGGCATCGTATATTACATGTCTATAGTTCGTATGCCAAATGTAAAAATGTATTGGTCTGAAAATATTAGCTTTGCGCCGGTACGAGAGACAATGCCGTCCAAACGATTCGAATTACTTAGGCAGTTATTACACTTCAACGACAATAGTAAAATGCTACCTATATGACCATGTTGATTCTGACAGATTATATAAAATCCGGCCACTGATAAAAACACTCAATCACAACTTCAAAAAAGTTCCATTTGAAGCGCATTTATCTGTAGATGAACAAATGTGTTCAACAAAAGCTCGAAGTGTGTTGAAACAGTATTTACCTGAAAAACCTCATAAGTGAAGATATTTGCAAATAAATTTGAAATGTATAGTGGCCAGGAAAACAGATGCGCAGGCGACGAGCCTGATTTTGGGGCATCATCTAATGTGGTAGTACGCCTTATCCGTAATGTGCCTACCAATCAGAACTACCGGCTATTTTTCGATAATTACTACACCTCAATCCCGCTTATTGAATACTTGTCCAACCGCGGCATTTTGGCTTTAGGCACTAAGAAAAAACCGTATCCCCAACTGCAAGCTTCCTGATGAAAAAGTTTTTAAAAAAGAACCGCGTGGTACGTCCGTAGAACAGGTCGGTAACTGCAATACAGTTGACGTACCTCGGGTCGCTTGGAGAGACAACAAAATCGTCACTCTAGCATCGAATTTTGCGGGAAAGCATCCAATATCTGTAGTTAGAAGGTGGGACAAGTCGGGAAAACGATACGTTTCTGTTGAACGCCCTTTTGTCATAGCAGAATATAATCGACATATGGGCCATTACAAAATCAAACTCCGCAGTAAACGTTGGTATCTACGATTTTTTTATCATTTCTTGGACATGGCTATGTGTAATTCATGGCTTTTATATAGAAGAATAAATGCTCAAAAGGGTAGTACCAGTAAAATTCTCAATTCTGCTGAATTCAGACTAGCTATAGCAGAGACGTTATGCAAGTATAAGACAGTCAATCGTACAAAGCGCAGAAGTGATATTGAATGTCTCATTCAAAATAAAAAGAAGAAAGGTACCAGTATGGGCACTGGCCAGTTTGGGTAGATAAACGGATGAGGTGCAAATTTCCAGACTGATTTTTTTTTTCTTTGATTAGCTTGTGTTACAATAAGCAAAATAACTGTTTTAAAAAAAATCATATTTCTTAACTTTAGATTTGATCATGTAGCACCTCTGACGCAATGTTGCATTTCTGCAAGAGATGTTTTTTTGAGAATAATAAATACTTAATTATTAATTGATTTTTTTTTATTATTATTTTCGTAAATATTACCCTATTTGCTACCTAGTATCTATAAAAATAACAAAATTAACGACTTTGCGCCATAAAGGGTTAAATATAGGCGCTTTAATTAAAAATACAAATGTTCTTGAGTTTGCAAGATATCAAACTGCACTGGAAATAATTTGCTGTGATCGTTACTCGGAAATTCTTAGCGAGAACTTGCCAGGACTGCTCGATGAAGATTTTACCATACAAGGAGTTTGATAATAGTATACAAATTGCTGTCAAACAATGGAAGCATAGCAAAGAATTGATTAAGGATATTAAAAGTAAACGGGATCGATACGTTTCAAAGTACAAGAAAGAGATGTACAACTTTAAACCTAGTGATCTAGTTATAAAATTAGAAGAGAGTGTCTCTACAAAACTTCCGACATGAACAGAATATCATCCATATAATACATAATATTATTAAATCTTACACAATTTTAAATCATCTCAACACCATTGTTGTTTGCAGATGATTAAAAATTATATAAATTATTGACACTTGGGAGGACGTAGAAAAATTCCAAAAAGATTTAAATGCTCTGGTTAGTTGGTGCAACAAAAATGGTATGGAGCTTAATGTACTTAAATGCTTTCATATAAAATTTACAAGAAGGATCGATTTTATTCCGTCAATGTATTTCATTAAAGATGTGCAAATTAGTGAGATTCAGACAATAAAAGATTTAGATACTACTGTTGACAGTAAGTTAACTTTTGTACCTCATATAGATTTAATAATAAAGAAAGCTTCAAGAACGCTAAAGCCCAGCGTTTTCATTAGAACTTCTAGATTGTTTAAGAGGCCTTCAACTAAGATTATCCTATACAATAGTTTTGTTAGATCAATTTTAGAGTATGGGAGTGTAGCTTGGCGTCCTCATTTCGCAACACATATTGCTGCGAATAGAACGAGTGCAGAAGAGATTTGTAAGGCATCTTATGTATTCTCGTAATAAAGTTCATCGCGAGAAGTACTCTTATAGCGCGTCTCTAGATTTCTTTAAAATATCTGATCTAAATTCTCGGAAAGAGGCTAACGACCTTGTTTTCCTATATAAGTTGGTTAATAGTTACATATATTGTCCGCGTCTTCTCTCTAAGCTCTCTTTTACAATACCTCGTAGGGCGCCCCGGAAACCAATTCAACTGTTTGCTCCACCGCAACGGAGGACAAAATTGGGATTGAGCTCTCCTATCAATAGGCTTACCTTACTTAATAATAAAAAATGTAGTGAATCTACCAATACTGACATCATTAATATGTCCATAGCAGCTTTCAGAAAAGCAATTTGTGAAATATGACTTAATGAATGGCACTAATTATGCGTGTACAGTAATACCCCGACTTACGCTACCCCGTTTTACGCGAATTCAAAGATACGCGTTTTTTCATTTTGATTGCCGCGCACATCGGCTCTCTCGCTCCGCCCACTCAGTGTTCAATTTGCGACAGGTTTAAACGTGTTCCGCGTGCAATTGTTTTACGTGCGCAGTGCGTTTTACTTATAATCTCTAATTATGTCGTCTAAAAGAACGAAAAATGAGTCATTTGAGCCTAACAAAAACACTGTCTCTGGAGTGTAAACTGAATATAATTAAAGACTTTGAAGCAAAAATGAAAATTTGTGAATTGGCAAGGAAATTTGACCTATCGGAATCAACAGTCCGAACGGTGTAAAAGGTAAAGAAAAATTATGAACGCTGTGAAAGACTTTCAATCTTTGAATTCTTTCAATCTTCGATTTCTTTTTGATGAGAAAAGTAACATACAATTTTTAGATCAATACTTGGAAGAAAAATAAACACAATACAAACCAAAGAAAAAGATGACAAATTGCAACATATCTTGAAAAAAATTAATAGAAACTACAATGAAAAAAGAAAATCAACATAACCTAAATAACATTTCAGAGAAATTCATAATTGAAAAATTCACAAGCAAGAATCCAAATGCAATGCAATGGATAGAGATTTTTGAAAAAGAGTGTGAGCGCTTTAATATCACAAAAGATGAGACTAAAATAGATATATTGAGATTATTTTTAGAAAAATCTTGTTTAGAATGGTATAGCTCGATGGTCATAAAACAAACAGTAAATTCTGAATGGAATGAATGGAAAGACAAATTTTTAGAAACCTTCAAAAACCAAGGATGGGACATAGTCGCAAATGCACTTACAATAAAGTATAAAGAAGGACTGTTGATTGATTACGCTATAAAAAAAGAACATCTTATACTAGACATAAACAAATCAATAGATTCCAAAACAATGTTGGATCTTATTGCAACAGGGTTACCTTGGTTTATCCTAAATAAATTAAACAGGGATGAACTCAAAAACACTACTGATTTATTTAATGAGATAAGAAAATATGAAGGTATAATGTACAAGAAAAACTCAACGGTGAAAAAGAGTGGTACAAATTCATATAAAATCAAAACAAATGAAAAGAAATCATGTAAGACTTGTGAATCTTTAAACAAAGGGATTCTATATCACCCGGAGGAGCTATGTTGGTTCAAGAGGAATAAAAATGAATTTAAAAAGTTTTAAAACCAGAAATGTAAATAATAACTCTATTATTGAAGTTGATATGAACACTAATAAAAAAGAAACGAGTAAGTACACCACTAATCAAAATCAAGCTTTTATTAGAAAACAAACTGGAAGTAAACGGTATTTATGATTCAGGGTCACAAATATGTTTAATAAATTCAAGACTGATTAAAATAAAAGAAAAAAAAAGACAATGTGAACATAGCATATATGAAAACGGTTAGTGGTGTGAAAAAAACAGATGGCTTGATAACAATAAAAATAAAAATATTTGATTTAGAAGAGGAGGTGGATGTATATGTTGTAGAAGACGAAAATTTTAATGATTTTATAATGGGATTAGATGTGATAAAGAAATTCAAACTTACTTAAAATGAGAACTTGCAGATAGAACAAAAGACAACAACAAATAAAATAGACAGGGAGTCTAAAGATAACAAAAATGAGGAAAAAATATAAGCACATTGGCAATAAATTTCAATGAGCACATAGAAACAGAAGAATTTGTATGTATGACTGACCATTTAGATAATGAAAAGAAAATTGAGATAGAAAAAATTATAAACAAGTATAAAACAATATTTGCTAAAGACAAATATGACATTGGATCAGTTACAGATTATGAAGCTCATATTGATTTATTGGTAAATAGATACTGCAGTAAAAGACCATATAGATGCTCAATTGAAGATAGATTAGAAATTGAAGAGCAAATATCCATGTTACTTCCGAACAATCTAATAGAAGAATCTTACAGTCCCTTCGCTGCACCAGTGACATTGGTTTTTAAAAAAAAATAAAATAAAAAAACCCGCTTATGTATAGATTTCAGGAAATTGAACAAAATTGTTGTGCCACAAGCTCAACCCTTCCCGTTAATAGATGATTTGATTATAAAAACTAGAAATTGTAAATATTTTACTACGCTGGATATAAACTCAGCATTTTGGGCAATACCACTAAGGGTGGAAGATAGAAGTAAAACTGGGTTTATCACACAAGATGGTCACTTCCAGTGGACCTGCCTCCCTTTTGGTCTGAAAACATCACCAGCTATTTTCCAGAGGATTTTAAGCAATATTCTAAGAAAGCACAATCTCACAGGGTACTCTGTAAAAATTACATAGATGATATTTTGATATTTTCATCTACCTTTGAACAACATATAAGGCACATACAAAATGTACTGGAGGCAATAATAAAAGAAGGCTTCAGACTTAAGTTTAAAAAATGTACTTTTGCTTCTTCTTTTTTCTTTTCAAATTCAGTAAAGTACCTCGGCCATGTTATTCAGAATAACTCAGTAAGACCAATTAAAGATAACTTGATCTCAATAAGACATTTTCCAACACCTAAGACGCAAAAGAATGTAAGGCAATTTCTAGAAAAAATAAACTTCTATCATGAATACATACCAAGAAGCTCAATTACCTTAGACCCGTTACATAATTTATTGAGGAAAAATGAAAAATTAGTGTGGTCAGAGAAATGTGAACAATCATTTAATCAAATAAAAAGATATTTATGTTCTCAACCTGTATTGGAAATAGTTGATAAAGACTTACCAATAAAAATCTTTACAGATGCATCATTGGAGGGTATCGGAGCTATATTAAAACAGACACAACTAGATGGTAAAGACAAACCAGTGGCATATTTCTCAAAAAAACTAAATGAGTCTCAAAAACAAAAGAAAGCTATATATTTGGAATGTCTTGTTATGAAAGAAGCTGTCAAATATTGGCAGCACTGGCTCATTGGAAAACACTTCACTGTTTACTCAGACCACAAACCTCTAGAGAACATGAATATTAAATGCAGGACGGACGAAGAATTAGGTGACCTCACATATTATCTATCCCAATATGACTTTACAGTTAAATACATACCTGGTAAAGAAAACATAGAAGCAGACTGTTTAAGCCAAAATCCTGTGTTAGAATAAGAAGATAACAAAGAGGAATTACTGAAAATAGTTAATTTAATACAGATAAAAGAAATAGTTGAAGATCAAGAAAAAAATGAAACAATAAAAGAAGAGAAAAGAAATATAATACACAAAAATAAGCTATATTATAAAAAAAGTAAGAAACATGAAAAGTTTATCCTCTCAGAAGAATTTAGCAAGAAACTTATAAAAGAAGTGCATAATGATTTATGTCATATTGGAATCAGACAGCTGCAGAAAAAAAATAGGTTTATTATTTACAGCTAAGAACCTAACAAAAAATATCATTAATATTTGTAAAACATGTGAATATGCATAAAAAATAAATCAAGATGTAACGGAAACTTTGGATTAATGTCTCAACTAGGACCAGCAACAAAACCATTTCAGATAATGTCAATAGATACAATCGGTGGCTTTAGAGGATCTAGATCAACAAAAAAATACCTACATCTCCTAGTAGATCACTACACTAGATAGGCATTTATTACGACCTCAAAAACACAGAATGCAGGTGACTTTATAAAATTAACACAAAAAGTGCTAGAGACAGATTAAATTGGAATAATTCTTACAGATCAATATCCCGGCATCAATTCAAAAGAATTTAAACAATATTTACAGGAGAATAACATTAAACTAATTTTTACAGCTGTGAATACATCATTTTCTAACGGACTAAATGAAAGATTAAATCAGACTATAGTAAATAGGATACGATGTAAAATGAATGAAAAAAATAACAAGAGAACATGGACAACAGTAGCAAGAGAATGTATACAGAAATATAACGAAACCGAACACTCCGTTACAGGTTTTGCACCAAAATATTTATTAGATGGTACAAATGTCAGTATTCTGCCAAATGAAATTAAGACAATAGAAAGAGTAGACAAATGGATTGAGGATAGGAGATTAGCATTAGAGAACACAATAAAATCGCACAATTAGAACAAGAATTAGAGATAGGAGGCAGTGTGTACGTAGAAAATGGAAATAAACGAAATAGAAAATAATTAGAAGAATTAAAAATAGGCTCTTTCAAGATAATAGAGAAAATATCGAACTCTATTTATAGGATAGACACTGGCAACAGAAAAACTGAAACAACTTTATTTCATGTAACAAAATTACAACCTGCCACAGCGGAAGGTGAAGAAGATGGAGTAGAAGACATCGAATATAGAGATAATTAATAGATATCTAAGTTATATTGTTGGTAATTTTCGTTCTTAGGGAGGGAGATGTAATGAAATAACATTTCATTAACAGAAATTTGACGCGCTTTGCGCTTGTCTATGTTATCTGTGGAAGTTGGTAGAGGACACATAGATCAAGACAAGAAAGAGGCGGAAAGATTGTTAGAACAAATACGATTTTGCGACAAGTTCAAACGTGTATTGTTTTTGTTATGATTAGTTTGACTATTTGACACACATTCTAACGAATTGGTTTGTGTTATCATTCAGTTACTGTTACTCTTTCGTTGTGTATACTTAAATATAGATTAAAATTTTCTGTTAGTCATGAGCCCTAGAAAGTATAAATGTATGACGATAGCTGAAAAGAAGAAGTTAATGGAAAAAGTAGAGGAAGGTGAGAAGAAAAGTGATGTTGCAAAAGAATTTAAGATTCCTCTGAGTACTCTCTCAACCATAATAATACATAAGGGGAAAATTAATGCTGTTCAAACTGCTGGAGTACGGAAAAGAATAACTAAAGGTGAATTTCTCGTCTGGAAGAAAGCCTGGTCATTTGGCTAAGATAGTGTAGAGGACAAAAAGTATTTATTAGCGGAAACTTGTTGAAGGAAAAAGCAAAAGAGTTTGCATCTATTCTAAGCATCAAAAACTTTGCGGCAAGTGAAGGATGGCTTACAAATTTCAAAAAGAGAAATGGAGTTGTGTTTAAAAAAGTTTGTGGGGAAAGTGGAAGTGTTTATTAAACAATTGAGACTTTATTCGATATTGAAAAGAGCAACTGTTGAGTTTCTTGCCGGCTCTTCTCAGTAGAACCGCATTCCGAGCCGGTGGTAATTTTATGTTGTGACGATTCAAAAGTGCTTGCTAAAGCCTATTTGAATAAAGAATATTTTGAATTTGAATTTGAATTTGTTGATGATGCAGTTTGCTTAGATTGGCACGGTAAATTGAAGACCTTGATTGAAAACTATCATGCCCGAGACATTTTTAATACTGATGAAACTGGTCTATTTTTCAAATGTTTACCGGACAAGACGCTTACTTTTAAAGATGAAAAATGTCATGGAGGAAAACATAGTAAAGAAAGGTTGAAGTTTTACTTGCAGTAAATATGGACGGATCGGAAAAACTTAAACCCTTAGTGATAGGAAAAGCAATGAAACCGCGGTGTTTCAAAGGAGTGAAGTCGTTTCCTACTGATTATCGTGCTAACAAAAAAGCTTGGATGACGACAGAACTTTTTAACAATTGGCTTTTAACAGTTAATGGGGACTTTCCGCCAAATACAACTTCCAAATTGCAACCATTGGACCAAGGGATCATCCATAATTTTAAAACGTTCTATCGCAAAGAAATTGTTAAGCTTGTTTTAGAATCTCTCGACAAGCAGCTAACTGCAAATATCACGGTTCTGACAGCTATTTTACTGATTGATAAGGCATGGAGAGCTGTGACACCCCTAACGATTCTCAACTGCTTCAAAAAATCCGGTTTCTTTAAAGAAGATCAGGAAAATCCTCCAATACTTATGGATGATGAAGAACCAGCAATAGAACCATTAATTGACATCAGCGATGTGAGTTTTCTTGACTTTGTTCAAGTGGATGAAGATGTTGCTGTCTCAGGTACACTAAGCGATGGCGAAATTTTATCTGTGACAGATACTAATGGGCGATAGGGTATAGTCGATTCCCCAAATTATTTTTTTAATTAAACTATTAGTTGTTTTTTTGTAAATAGTGTTAGAAAAAAGTCGTAATTTAGTATTAAATATATTTTCATTTTATTTCACTTCATATTACATTTTTTGGCGCGTTTGAAAAAAATATTACCATCGAAATAGTTGGTACAGCTAAAAATCATACCTAGCAACACTGGCTTTAAACAGCTGTTGTTCGCAGTTTGAGGTTATGTTTCACCATTTAAACTTGAAATGACATATCCATGTATCGTTCTGTTTCAAAAAATATAAGTATACGTTATTATTTATTAGAAGTATTATTGATTGCTAGAATACACTGTTAACTTGTTGCACCCGCGATAGAAAATATAAAGAAGTTTAGTTTTTTCGCAGAAATAAACAGCGGACATTCTAAAACTTTGTAAAAGTAAGAAGTTATTAAACCTCAACGTAAATTAATCGTTTGTAGGAGTGTAAAGCCGAACGTCCACCGCCAGCTAAAATAACAAGGAACTAAGCTCACTGAACTAAGCTAAGCTAAACTAGGAAATAATTGTTCGTCCACCGAAAAATAAGCTATAACTACGTTAGTGATGATCAGTTTGTGCTGGAGTGTCGAGTTAATCAGACGTGATGGATGAACAAGAGAGGAGTTATGACGAGAGTTCAGAGGAGGATTACATTCGCCATAGGAAAAGAAGATTGATTATTGCTTATTACACAAAGAAAAAACGCAAACATAGATATTGGATAAGCAAGCACATTCAACATTGGAAAACAAGTGGAGAATTTAACACTCTCTATAATGAAGTAGACGATGAAAATTTTAAGTTGTACTATCGTGTATCCAGAGAACAGTTTAATGAGTTATTAACAATGATTGCCAAGGATATCACTAAGATTGATACTAATTATCGAAAAGCTGTGTCACCAGAAGAAAGATTAGCTATTTGTTTGAGGTAAGTGAATCAACATTAAAAATAAAACAGTTTAAGTAGGTAACATAATGAGGTATATTCATCGAAATGTAGGTTGTACACAAAAAATATTTTAATTATGTAAAATTAAAGGCTACAATGACTACAATGGGTCAAGGGAATGTGGAGTAGATTGAGCAGACGATGTCGAGTACCCATAGTTGTACTGACTTTCATACAAGTAAGTCTCATACTTCTCTTCCGCTTCCATTATTATATTAAAGACTTTCTTTTTAACGTCTCTTTGCAACCAATCAGGAAATTTGACTGCTGTTTCGCTCATACTTTCAAAAAAAAGTTTTATAGGATGTTTTCTTGTGTCTTTTTCAACTCTCTCTTTCTCCTTTTGCTCACGACGACGCTTTTCATAATCATTATCAATTTCTTTCAGTAAATCAGTTAAAGATTCATCGTTAGTCTTTCTCTTTCTTTGTCTTTGTTCAGAGGGTAAGCTGTCGCGAGATGTAGATGGTATGGATTCGGTGTTAGAAACATATTCAGAATCCTCCAGCGTCGCGGTATTTTGTTCTCCCATTGTCGTAGTAGTCGTATCCTGACTTTCATTTGCGTTACCAGCTTCGACTGAAGTGTTTGTAGTATTATTCTGGGTTACATTTATATTACCACTCCTTGTGCGGTTTTTCATATAAGGCAATAAAAATTCAAGTAGACTGGCATATTTCCAAATGTTTATTAACGGTGCAGCTTGGCCACTTGTAAAGCTTTTCATTCTTTTTAATGATTCTCGATGCCCATCTCGTAATTTTTTCCATTCATTTTTCGCCGTTTTAACTGGAACAATAATAAAAATATCATCTTTTGCAGGTTTTTGGCAACAGGGGACTCCTACAAAACAATTGGTTATAATTATAGAGTAGCCGACAGAACTGTTTCTAGTATAGTAGAAAACGTCTGCCACGCAATTTGGAATAATTTGCAACAAATGTATATGAGTGTGCCAATAGAAACAGAATGGAAAGAAATTGCCGAAAAGTTTATGAATAAATGGCAATTCCCACATTGCCTTGGCGCAGTCAACGGCAAACACATCTCAATAAAATGCCCACCTAATGCAGGTTCCCAATTTTTTAATTACAAACATTTTCATTCCATAGTATTACTCGCAGTTGTTGATGCGAACAAGAAGTTTATAATTATAGATGTTGGCTCCATGGGCAGATTTAGCGATGGTGGTATTTTTGCTGACAGTGAATTTGGACAAAAGTTAAAAAATAACCAACTAAATTTGCCTAGTGATCAGCCTTTACTAGAAGGTGGTACTCCAATACCTTACGTATTTATAGGAGACCAGGCATTTTCCTTACAAAAACATTTTATGAGACCATACCCACAAAGTGTATGTCGTGATAGTAGAGAAAAAAGGCACTTTAATTACCGTCTCAGCAGAGCACGAAATGTGGTAGAAAATGCATCTGGTATATTATCAATGCGATTTCGAGTATTTCGTCGGCCTTTGGAGTGCAAATTAGAATCAGTTGATACGATTACAAAAGCTGCTTGTGTGCTACACAATTATCTTATAACCAAGCAAACAATCTTAGCTTTTGATGTCACGAGTGCTGTAGATGACCAACTTCAATCGGTGGGACATTTATATGATAACTTACGAGCAACTAGGGAAGCATTCCGTGTCAGAGAATCATTCTGTAATTATTTTAACAATGACAATATAAATTAAACTTACCATCTTTTATTTCCGGGTTTTTCATTTCATCCACTATAGTTTTCCATATACCATCTTTTTTATTTGCATCACGGTAATCTTTTGCCTCCGGGTTATACAATATAGGATATTGCTTGACGTATTCAATAAACACCTCCATGCTGCAAATACGTGTTTCACTGCCTGCGCACGATCACACACTACAAAACAACACTAGCGAAAGGCTCCAGAGGGGTAACGCAAGGGGGGTGAGAGAGGCTTAGCTTAGTTCGCGTAGCTTCGAATCGACCTACACAAATAAGTTAGTTTGACTTATTTGGGATATTTTAGTTAGCTTAGTTGGCATAGTTTGCGGTGGACGCACATGTATGAAAAACTGGCTCAACAATGCGAGTTAAACTAAACTAACTTATTTTAGCTGGCGGTGGACGTTCGGCTTAATGATTGTTAGGTTAAAATAAGCATTAACTTAATTTGGTTGCACCCGCGATCTTAATTCTGATCGCGGGTGCAACCTTTTGTCACTTAATCTTTTTATTGTTATTATATTTCGTTTTATTGATTTTACATGCCTTGATTAAAAAATTAAGATAAATAGAATTGATAATATATACTTAATATGTATGTATATATTTTACTTTGTATATTTTATAGAAACACCAGGTAAAATGCCAAAAGCAGAAAACAAGGAGACTGCTTCGCAAAAATATAGGCGAAAATTAAAAGAAAATTCTGAGCTCCATGCCCAACACCTCAGTCGCGAAAGGACTCGTGATTCTAAGCGGAGAGAAGTAATGAAAAAGAAAATGGAGACAAATCCAGATATGAAAATATTGGCTAGAATCAGATCCAAAGAAAGAATGCAGGCAACTAGAAGGCGGCGCAAAAAAGAACAACTTAAACAAACAGGTGTTAGTTATAACAGTCCTCGTACTCTAGGGAAGGCTGTGGCAAAAGTTAGACGAAATTTACTTTTTTATTTAAAGCGTTAGAGGTTGTAAAAAAATTGCTTCTGAATTCCATATTGCTACTTTTGACAAAAGTGACGCCTTTAAAGCAGCGCCTCGAAAGCTAACAGATGAAGGAAAAAAAATAATTTATAATTTTCATTAATGAAAAAAGTAACGATGAAGATGAGGCCGATACATCAGAACCTTTGGCAGAAGTGTCAGTTAAGGAAGTAAGATCCTCATTCGATACCATACAAACCTTATATATATATATATATATATATATATATATATATATATATATATATATATATATATATATATATATATATATATATATATATATATATATAATATATATATATATATATATATATATATATATATATATATATATATATATATATATATATATATATATATATATATATATATATATATATATATATATATATATATATATATATATATATATATATATATATATATATGTATATATATATATATGTATATATATATATATGTATATATATATATATGTATATATATATATGTATATATATATATATATATATATATATATATATGTATATATATATATGTATATATATATATATATATATATATATATATATATATATATATATATATATATATATGTAGATATAGATTTAGATGAAGGTGAGAATTTACAGTTTGGTGACCACTATTTAGAAGAAATTACAGGAGAAACCGTACCATTACTAAATAATAATAATAAAAACATTACAATGGAAAATAAAAATAGCTGAACGATTTTTGATAGAAAATTTTTCAAATAAGAATTCGAATGTAAGCCAGTGGATAGCTGTATTTGAGAGTGAATGTGAAAGATTCGAGATTTTGGGAGATTAAAAAAAAATGATATATTAAAACATTAATTAGAAAAACAATGCATAGATGAGTATACGAGTATACTAGTATGCTGATGAAACTAACCGTGAATTCCAACTTGATAGAATGGAAAGAAAAACATACAGAAATAGAGGTTGGCCTCAAGTAGAGAAACTTCAAATATCAAGCTGGATCGCTACTGGAATATGCAACTGAAAAGGAGAGACTATTGTTAACATAACATAAACAAGAACATTGACACTCAAACAATGATTATTCTTATTGTTATGGGTTTACCGGAATACATTATGGATAAAATTGATAAGAAAACTGTAAAATCAAGTGCAGCACTCTATAACGAAATAAGTAAATATAAAAATATAACGATCAAAAAGAACTAATATAAAACCAAAAGATATGATCCCAATGAAATAACAAAACTATATATTGAAAACAAAACCATGTAAGATTTGTGAAGGTTTAAATAAAGATGTTCGATATCATCATGAAGATAAGTGTTGGTTTAAACATCATGGTAATAACTATGTTAATAAGATATACAACAGTAAAGCTGTAAATAATTCGGTGATAGACGTAGAATTAAATAACAATGATACAAAAAACGAATAATAACACCATTAATTAAAGTCAAAATAATATTACCCAGTACACCTAATTTTGTTTACCTAGCTTTTACGTTTAAAAGATTTAAAAAATATCTATTTAATTATTTCTTTAAAAAGTACTTAGTCAAAATATTAATACTGTATTAGGATAGATTTTAAAATTATGTCAAAGTAAGCAGTGACGATTAGCCGTTGGCTAATAAGCGACTTCGACGTGATAAACAGGAAGGAATTCCATCATGGCGTAAGTGTGAACCAGCTTATTCTAAGAAGAACTCAAAGACTTTAATCCTACTCAAATATTCGAGAAAATATTTAATGAAGAAGTTATTGAACTCATTGTATCTAATACCAGTTTATATGCGAACCAAATTAACAGGCACTCATTTCAGTTAGGCGCAATTGAACTAAAAAAAATTATAGCTATTTTGATATTGTCTTTATCACAAATTGCCTAGAGAGGGATTATACTGGTCTTTAGACGAAGGTGTGGGTGTTCTTTTTGTTTCAAAAGCTATGTGAAACAAAAGACGAAAGTTCCGCGACATAAAAAAAATATGCACTAGCTGATATTATTATGACCAAATTAAACAATGGCGTGTGATCGAAGAAAATATATCTATAGGCGAGTCAATGGTAAAATATTTTGGCCATCACCCCGCAAAACAATTTATACGGGGGAAACCCGTGAGGTTTGGTTTCAAGAACTGGGTGGCAGCTAATTCTTCTGGTTATTGTTATGCCTTATAGCCGTAACAGACAACCAAACCGCACCACGAACATGGTTCGCCATCGGGCCATATTCGATCGTGTGTAGCACGGTTTGCCGAAAAAAAGGTGGTGCGGACCAACTTCACTCCAGACAGGCTTGCGCGGAGCAACTTCAATTCAGTACGTGGTTTGGACCGACCCATGTTTGATCGTGTGGATGGCGAACCGAACCAATTTTTGATTCAGTTGCTATTAGGCCACCGTAAGTGGTACACGTCGTAACAATAAGACAACATTGTTTTGGATAAGAATAGGAAATATATAAAGACTATTTTCATCACTCGTCTTTTGTATGCAAGGGTCGTAAATAATACGCCATACAAAAATCGTATATTAGGGAGTATTGTAAATTTTGTCATATTCCAAGACCTGCTCTAATCCATTGAATACGAACTATAATAGTCATAAATGTTTACTTATGCTAAAAAACTTAAAAATAGGTATACTGATATTAAATAATAAATATTAAGTCGGCTTTCCATCTCTTCTTTAGGTATATTAAAATTAGATAATAAATATAAGTTCAGATTTCACTATTCACCCTAATTATTTACAGTAAGCAAGGATACTTTAATTTGTTAATTATAAATAATTGATGAATCCACTTATTTATAATTTACAAATTAAAGTACATACAGTTGCTTTGTTATTATGTAAAATTAAATTGACAATGACGTACTCTTTTAAAGTATTAAAATAGAAGTTATATAATAATAAATAGAATAAATCCACTTACAGCTGTTTACTGTTTAAAAATATCTAATGTTTAAAAATTAATATTTTATATAAATACGTAATATTCGCAATTATCTTAAAACGTGTATTGGCTCAGTTGGGAGGCGGCGGTCTCTATGTCTGAATGACCTTGTTCAAGTCTTCGTTATCATTTTGTTTTTTTTTTATTTTTTACTTTTTATTTTGTTTTTTTTTAATTATTTTGGTTTTGTTTCTGTTATTCTATTATTTTAAATGATATTTCTAGAAATTTTGAAAAAAATCTTTTTTCTTTCAGTTTTTTTATGATCTTAGTATAATTTCCATATATTATGCTTGCTCAAAAATACTCTTTATTACGCGTAATAATTATTAAGTAATATATATTTTATCGTTTAATGGTTATACTTAGACGTAATAATATATTCGACGTATATATCGAATATTTTTAAATCATTATAAATATGCTATATTTACAAAATCTATGGTAGGGCGGGGCTAGTTGAGCATAGGGGCAAGTTGGGCAATCAAAATATCTCGTAAACTATTCACCTTACGCATAGACATCTTATGGCGGAAAGAAGGAGTCGCGGGAGGGGTAATCAGCACGCGATCGCTAGTAGCGGCTGAACGAGCGATTGAAGCTCGTGCGTTTTGTTTTTTTTGTGACCAAAAAGTAAAAACGTCGTTTATCGCAAGTTTTCGTCTGTATTAGTCAATTGTCATTTGTTTTCAATCAGGTAAGTGTTAATCTTTCTGAGAATTATTGTACTTTTTACTATGTTTTAAAGTGTTATTCCACACTTAGGACAGAAAATACTAAACTTAAATTTAAAAAGCGTATAAAAATTTTGAACGAAGCAGGATTTGAACCCGCGCCTCTGGAACCGTTCCAGAGGCGCGGGTTCAAATCCTGCTTCGTTCAAAATTTTTATACGCTTTTTAAATTTAAGTTTAGTAATTATTGTACTTTTGATATGTGGAGTTGTTCTGAGTATAATTCTTAAGACTTTTTTATAACCTCGCTTTTGTTTCAAAATTCCGGGTTGGGGTTAGTTGAGCTATTTAACTATTTGCTCAACTTACCCCACGACTCAACTAAAGTAATGAATGTTTTATGTTTATTAGGATGCGGACTTACAAGAGGACGATTACAAGATGTTCTTACACTTCTGAAGATTTAAAAAATGCTGCAAAGGCTGTCAAAGATGAAGAAAAAAGTGTTAATGCCGCTGCTAAAGAATTCGGCATCAAACGGATGACTTTAACAAGATTTTTGAAAAAATTAAATGAAGGTGGTGATTCATCTATGGGCTATGCAACACCGAGGCAAGTATTTTCTCCTACACAGGAAGACTCTCTGAAAAAATACTTGCTACAAATGGTGATGCCATTTGTAGCAAGTATTTTTTCAGAGAGTCTTCTATGGATATGAATGTCTTCTATGGATATGAATGTGCTGCTAAATTTGGCATTGAAATTCCACCCAGCTGGACTGCAAATAAGATGGCCGGAAAAGAATGGCTTACGATGTTTTTAAAACGAAATGCCGAGCTATCCATCCGAAAACCAGAACCCACTAGCCTTGGTAGGGCAACATCATTTAATGCGCATAATGTTAAAGTTTTTTTTGAGAAATTAGCGGTTGTAATGGATAGACATGGATTTACTGCAGCAGACATTTGGAATGTAGATGAGACAGGAGTATCCACTGTGCTGAAGCCAAATAAAATTGTAGCTGCCAAGGGTAAGCGGAACGTCGGTGCAATGACTTCTGGGGATCGAGGGACTAACGTTACAGTAGTAACTGCTGTATCTGCTCTTGGAAATGCTGTACCTCCAATGTTTGTATTTCCGAGGAAACAGTTTAAGACACACTTTCTTAACGGTGGTCCCCCTGAATGTATAGGAGCAGGAAATGCCAGTGGATGGGTTACAGACGAAGAATTTCATCAGTTTATGCAACATCTTATAAAATATGTGAAACCATCCATTGAGCGCCCTGTTTTATTAGTGCTGGATAATCACTCCTCTCACTTGAACGTGAAGACACTAACTTTGGCCAAAGAAAACGGAGTTGTAATGTTGTCCTTTCCACCGCATTGTAGCCACAAATTACAACCGTTGGATGTGTCAGTCTTTGGACCGTTCAAAAAGTATTGCGCTGCTGCTCAAGATGCATGGCTACGTAACAACCCGGGGAAAACCCTTACTATCTATGATATACCCAAAATAGTCGCTGATTCGTTGCCGTTTGCTCAGACAAGTATAAATATTGTTAACGGTTTCCGAAAGACAGGCATCTTCCCATATAATGAAAACATTTTTGGCGAGGATGAGTTTTCACCATCATTTGTAACCGATCGTCCTGAAGCAGAAACAACTATCGAGCCAGAAAAAGATCCAGAGCAAGCTGTGATGTCCAGCACTGAATGTAATCCCACTCCTTCTGCTTCCACCAGTCAAGCTGAACCCGAACCTGGTCCGAGCAACAGGGAAAAAGAGACGTTTGATCTAAAACAAGCATTTTCCCCGGAAATTGTACGACCATACCCAAAGGCTGGCCCTAGAAAAGCAGCTAAAACTAACAGAAGAAAGAGAAAAGCTGCAATACTAACAGACACTCCCGAAAAAAACGCTTTAGAAGAACAACAAAACAAAACCACAAAGAAAGTTAAGAAGCCAAAGGAGAACATGGATAAGAAAAGGAAGAAGGGTGTCTGTAAAAAAATACTCCAGTCAAGTGAGGAAAGTGATGACGATGATTATTCCTGTCTGATTTGTTGCGAAGGCTATGCTGAAAGTTTACCAGCAGAAAATTGGATCCAATGTCAAGCTTGCAGGGAATGGGCACATACAAATTGTGTTCCAGGTGCTGGTCTTACTTTCGTTTGTGTCAATTGCAACAGTGACAACGACGATTAAGTTGTTAAGATCTTATTAATATATTTTTTAAGATATTCAAGTCTAAACAAAAAGACTGAATTTAATCCTGAAGTTAGTCTTAAGATACGTTGTTTTTTTAAAATTATATTTTCAGTTAATTATCCAAAGAAAATTACTTTAAGTTTAGTTCTTCGGTCACTAAGACTATATAAACTTATTTTCATTTTTGTCAATTGCAGCAGTGACAATGATCATTAAGTTCCAAAGATCTAATCAATAGTTTTTAAAGATATAAACTATAAGAATAATAATATAAACATGTTAGTCTGATTTTATATAGAAAGACTGAATCTAATGCTGAAGTTAATCTTAAGATACTTTATGTTTTGTTGAATCTAGTTTTGTTTAATTGTTCAAAATTACTTTAATTGTTGTTGTTCTGTCACTAAAAGACGATAAATAAAGAGCTGATTGTCAAACACATATTTTACTTCATCTCTAGTCAACATTGAACCCATGTTTTGGTTAGACATTCTTAGTGCTCAATTTGCCCCATACCCTTGCTCAACTTACCTCACCAGTGGGGTACATTGAGCATACTTGACTTCCTGCATATCAATGGCTGTAGCTCTTAAATTCGACATCTTACAAAAGAATTACTATGGACACTTTTGATAAAGGATAAATTACAAATCCATCAAGCCACTTAAGAACTCATTGAAATTTATCATTGAAGAGCTATATCCGTTCAAGTGAAAAATTGCTCAACTAGCCCCGCCCTACCCTAAGCTGTAATAGCTCAAATAAGAGCTAGCGGACTCAGTGTTCTAATGCCTTGGTTTTAAATCCTAGTATTGTTTTTTTATTTATACTTTTTGTTTATTTAGATTTCTTTTTATTTATTTTTATTGTGTTTCTATTATTCTATTATTTTTGTTACTATTTCTAGAAACTTATAAAAAAAGATTTTTTTATTCTGTATATTCTTTACTACGCGCAATAACTGTTATTTAATAAATATTTTATCGTTTAATGGTTTTACTTAGATAGGCTGTAAGCGTTACATGTCGCATCAACATGTTCGCAACAATTATGGATTCGGAGCGCCTTAGCTGTCTTTTCTGAAGCAATATTCAGTCTATTCTTAATAAATCTTATCTATTGTATAAAATTTTAGAGCTATATAAAGATTTTCCATGCTTGTGGCAATTCAGCACATAAGCTCTACTACAATGCACATTCACGTAATGATTTTTTGTTACGTAATTTTTTGATAGTGAAGGTGGCATACCGAGACGTGTTCACGCTGTGCTAGCAAAATCAGACTGGACGACAGTGCTGCCAACTGATCAAAAGAATACTTTAAAATCCCCTAAATTCAAACTAAAATACCCTGATTTTTTGTGATATTTTAAAGATTTTTTTTTAATGTACCTAACATATGTATACTTTTTTTTGTTTTTTATTATTTTAAAATGTTATTTTTTTGTAAGGAACGATATAAGATAAGGCATTTGATAAAAATTAAAATACTCAAGTGATAATAAATTTCAAATCTATCTTTTACAAATCGCCATTCATCCGCCCATCTTCTCTTTCCCACTTTATTTATATTTTTGAATATATCCTTACTCTGCTGAGCTTTTATTAACTTTGGGCATTATTTATTGTTTTATAAAAGTTTTTACTTCATTTATTAAATAAGAGTGCACATATATGAAGAATAAATGCTTATCAATATCTTTTAATTTAAATTTTACTCGTTTACTTATAGTTGTTTGCTTTAGACATTTATTTCGACTACAGAGGGCACCAAGCTACCACGAACATTCTATATAATGAATATATAAAAACGTATCTAGTATAGTTTATTTTTTTAAACACAGTTAAAACAAAACATTCTTATTAATGAAGTCTCTTATTCCAGCTGTTGTTTTCCTTAAAAAATACCCTAAATAATTTTTCACTGTTTCCCTCACTTAAAATTTTCCCTAAATTTAGGGGAAAACTCCCAAGCTGTTCGGTCGTCTGGCGCAAAGGCCGTGCCGGACTGTTTGGGGTTGAATCAAACCAAGTTCGGTCGTCTATTTGCACTTTTTGAGTTTTATTGTGGGAAAACTGCCAATGCGACTAATGAACCTCTTAGCTCAAGAGTTTTCAAAACTCTTCTCAAAAAATTGGAAACCGATCCCACTGTTCACAAAGTCTTTTTTGACAATTTTGTTACAAGTTACTACTTTTTGGCTGATTTGCGTAAACTTGGATATTGTGCAACTGGTACAGATCGCGAAAACAGGACAAAGAAATGTCCTCTGGAGAGTACAAAAGATGTGAAGTAAGATCGAAGATCGAGCTGCCCATGATTATAGATTCGACAGAACAAATGAATTACTACTGGTTAGATGGAAAGATAACAGCGTTTGTACAATGGTCACAAATTACGATACGATTGAACCACTAGGCGTAGTAAAGAGATGGTATCCTGTAGGATAAGTCCGGGATATATGCCCAAGCGGGATAGATGCCTCGAATCGACTGCGTGAATACTAAAATGCGCGGGTATGATATTGTATTATAATATGAACGCACTCCTCCCCCACTTCATTCGGCCACAAAGCGTTGGCTCGTGCGGTCGCGCGTAGTGACAGTAATGGCGGCGACTAGATAAGCAGGCGTGATTTTACTTCGCGAGTGATTTTCGTTCCTCTATAACTTTGGATGTAACAGGTAAGTTTGTTTTATTTTAACTTCTAAATAAGTAGTAGGATGTGTAAATTGTTGTCAGTTGCATTTTAATGATTAACTAATGGTATTTGTTTTACTTTTTGTAGAGGGCATCTATCCCTGCGAGTCTGGATATGTGCCCCGATACGATTTGGGATATATGGCCCTAAGGGCATATATCCCTTGCTATATTTTAATGTTTGTTTTATGTTTTAGATTGAAAATGCCCCGAAAATACAAGCGTAAAACTGGCGTCCAACCACGTGTAATTACTTGGACCGAGGAAACATTAGCTGCAGCTATCGCAGAAATGCAAGATAAGCAAATTAGCATCAATGACATATCCAAAAGACATGGAATACCATCTAGGACGTTGCGCCGTCGATTTGCTACACAAAATAAAAAAAAAATACCGTTAGGTGGGTAGTTCTAAGATCAAAAATATATATTATTTTTTTTATTTAGTATTATACTTTTTTAATATCTGCGATTGTTGTAGGCAAACCGCCAAGTCTTGGATACGAAAATGAGCGTCGGCTAGTCGCTCACATACAGCATCTTGAAAGATCCGGGTTTCCCCCTGACAGGAAAACTGTTCGCAGCTTAGCATACCAGTTCGCGGAGAAATTAAAAATAAAACATAATTTTAACACAGACACGCAATTGGCTGGAACTGATTGGCTTCAGAGCTTTATGGAAAGGAATCCTATATTATCTATTAGACAAGCCGAAGGTCTCTCAGTGTCACGTGCATTAGCTCTAAACAGGGCTGAAATCAACAGCTTCTACGACTTGCTTACAGAAGTTCTGGAACAAAATGACCTTTTGGACAAGCCCGACCGTATTTTTAACATGGATGAGACTGGTGTTCAAATGAACAACAAAGTTGGTAAAGTTTTAGCTACTAAAGGATCGAGATCTGTTCATTCAATCACATCAGGCGAAAAAGGTGAAACATTGACGGTAATAGCTTGCTGCAACGCAACTGGTAATTTTCTTCCTCCAGTAGTGATAATCAAAGGAGTGCAAAAAAAAGATGAATTTATGGATGGGCTACCACCTGGTTCGAAAGTCTACATGAATAGAAAGTCTGCATACATATGTGCAGAATTATTTATGACATGGCTGAAAGAGCATTTTGCTAAAATGAAACCCCAAGGAAAAGTTTTACTCATTTTAGATGGCCACAGCGCACATTCTTCTGCCGTTGATATGTTAGAATTTGCAATATAAAACTTATAAAACTAAACTAATACCAATATAAAACTTTGCTTTTCTGACCTTTGAAAATTGATAATAAATAACAACAAAGTAAAAGTGTTGAATAAAATATTAGTTTTCTTGCAAAAGTCATCTATCCCCCCCAAGGGCATATATCCTCTACCGAAAATATAGCCTGGGGCACATATACGGCATCTGAGGCGCATATCCCGGTATACAGTTTTAATTTCTACTCCAAATATACAGTTTATTTATTAATTACTCTACAAAAAATGATAAAACCCGATTAACTAAATGACCGAGGTCAGTGCACATATGAAAATCATGTGCGTATTACGTGTATGTTAGGAGATATATCTAAAATAAAAAAAAGGTAGGCATATATCCCGGACTTACCCTAAGGCGCAAAAAAGTCGATGTAGGCGTCCTTCGTCGTCAACAGTGCCAGGTTTGGCTAACACTGGTTTGCTTTTGCGATGCGATTTGCGTTGTGCGATTTGTCATGCGAGAGTATGGTAGTAATGTAAAACATGCTTTAAAATCCTTTGCATAGAAAGAGAGTGCTTTGTTTGTTAGTTTAATTTTGGAGCTAAATGGGTTAAATGGAAAACTAGAGGTCTTCGGGATATATGACTCGAGCTCTAATGTGTCAATAATACATTCCAAATTAAAAAAACTGAAAGAAATTCAGAATAATTTAAATAAAGATAACCTAGTTACGATCAATGGTGTTAAAAATACTAATGGTTTGACGACAATAAAAATTAAAGTTTTTAAAATTGAAGAAAGTATCGATGTTTATATCGTTGACAGCGAAGAATTTAAATATGATTTCTTAATTGATCTGGACCTTATAAAAAACTTTAGACTGGTTCAAAATGAAGATTTGAAAATCACTCAAAAAATTTAAGAAAAAAATAGGGGAACACTTTAGTAATTGGCCCCAATACAGTTATTGGCCATTTCAACTTTGACTTCAATAAACAAGCATAATCCTACTAAAATAGTAGATTTAAAACCACACAATGGCAACACTTTCATCCTCTGTCAAATAGTTCCTTTTCGTCGTGTGATTTTCTGATGGAGGTCCAAATGTAAGTAAATTACTTAAAAATCTGATAACTGTTATTTTTTGGTACAATGTTTTGCAAAAGTATAAGTAATAGTGCCGTTATTCAAATTCTATAAAATAGTGTCTCGACATGTGTTAAAAACAGATTTCGGGTGCAATTTAATCTGCTTTCTTCATAACCTCAAGTTTTTTGAGTGGCGAATCATTCAGAGCTGTCACAATTATTTCAATAACTGACAGTTATTGGCCTCCCATGCTAATTAATGTATTTTAAAAAAGATAAAAAAAAATACATTGTCAATGGATAAATCTAATTTTATGTAATTAATAAGCGTCCAAATTTATTTGTAGAATGTTTAAATCATTATGAACAGTTAATAGCCTAGGCCAATAACTGTGTCATTGGCAAAACTTATAACTTATAGGAAAAAGCCAGCTTATTGGAAAAAGCCAAAAGGAATTACTATGTCATGTATTTAATTAATTTTAAATAAAATTAGCTTACAATTATTTTCTTTTTGTTATCAGATTTGTAAGGAAAAATAATGCCGAAAGTATCGGAATATTCAAAAGATGCCCTTGACGAGGCTCTAGAAAAAAATAATTCTAAAACGATATCCCTGAGAGCCGTATCGAAATAATATAATATACCAAGGGGTACAATTTAAACTAAAAAATCCTACTTCTAAATCTGAATTTGGGCCTACACCGTATTTGACACACGATGAAGAAAACTTCATAGCAGAATGGTTAATTACAATGGCCCGTAAAGGCTATCCTAAACAGTCTGATGACGTCCTTGATACAGTGCAAAAATTTTTATCTGATAATCCACGCGTTACTCCTTTTGTAAATAATAGGCCTGGTAGGGGATGGCTAAAAGCTTATTTAAAACGTCACCCTAGATTAGTTCAACGAACCAGAGAAGGAGTAACTAAAGCCAGCGCCTGCGTATCTGAAGCTGACATAAAAAAATAGTTTCACGAAATAAACACCTACTGAACCAGCGAAAACCTATTAGAAGCAATTCAGGATCCTAAACGTGTTTTTAACGCTGACGAGACAGAATTTCAGCTTTGCCCTTCTACTTGTCGCATGCTTGCCGCTAAAGGAGACAAAAATGTTTATGCCGTGGAACATGAAATTCCAAGGAAAATGTCACAGTTCTTTTTACATTTTCTGCTAACGGCAAGACTTGTCCGCCTTTAATAGTATTTCCCTACGAACGACGAACAGTGTTTAACGACAAAAAAATTGCGACATCAGTGCCACTTAAATGGGGAATCGGACGCAGTGATACAGGATGGATGACAGCAGATTTTTCAACCAGTTTATCACCGAAACATTTGCTCCTTACTTGACGAACATCACATAGAAAAACCAGATATTCTATTTATTGATGGACACAAAAGTCATATCACTTTACAGCTTAGTTTGACATGTAAAGAGCTGGGAGTGGAACTAATTGCTCTTTACCCCAACACAACCCGTATCACTCAGCCAGCAGATGTTTCCGTCTTTGGGCCCCTTAAGAAAATCTACCGAAATGCTGTTAGAAAATATCAATCAGAAAATATTTGAGAGGTGGTAACCAAATTTAATATTGGAATCATACTAAAAACCGTTGTAGATGCTTTAAAACCTGAAACCATTATAAATGGTTTTCGAGCTTGTGGTTTGTGTCCGTTTGATGCAAATGCTATAGATTACACTAAATGTTTAAGTACACTTAGAAATATAGAAGAGCATGAAGAGGAAAACAAGCTCATGTCTCTAAAAGAATTTGAAAAGATTGTACGGCCCGAAATGATAAAGAAGATGCATACAACGAAGTCTCAAGGTGTTACCATAAATGATTCCTCACCTACGTTATTTAAACTTTGTTGTTTGTTCAGACTGATCTGACATAATGAAACAACTCATTTAGAAATTCGATCTGCTAATAATACAACAACCAATGTAGATCTTGTGAATGAAAATAATGTTACAACAGTGAAAATTACAATGACACCTACAAAAAGTCATCCAGATTTATGCCAGCCTTCTACTTCTACAACTGTAACCACATTGTCACAAACTACTCATCTTAACAAATCAATTGATAATTACTAGAGACCGGATAATATGCATTTGCATATTTGCATATGCATTTGCATATTTAAGCGATTTTCAAGGCTAATAACATATTTTTACTAATATCTAGTGATGATGCATATTATTGCTATAATTTACAGTAGGTATTTTTCGAGCGTAGCGCACTCGGCAGCCGCGCGTATTTTGTTTTGGTAGGTATTCAAAAAATGAAAGAAAAAAAAAAACGCGCCGCCGCGCGCTCCCCTACCGCGCTACTCCCACCTATTATGCATGTCATTATTACTTTGATTGTTGACACGGTCGTGCTCGGATAATTCACCTGCAGTTAAAAGTTTTTGTGTGTGTACAATGCCTCCCGAAAAAAAAGTGTGTCTTCGTGGATAAGTGAACTTCCTGGAACATTTACTTACGACGGAAATGTTTTATATTGTCGAGTTTGCGAGAAAAACATTTCGTGCACTAAAAAGTTTCAAATAGACCAACATGTCAAGACAAGTGTTCACGTCGCAGGATTGCAGAAAAAAGGTCCACGACAACAGCTTATAACCGCTTCTGCTTCTAGCTCAAAATATAAACAAAACAACCAGTTTAGCATGGATTTATGTGAAGCATTGCTTGCAAGTAATATTCCTCTCTATAAACTAAAAAATTCTACTCTCAATCACTTTCTGCGAAAATATTGCTTAAATCAAAATATACCAGACGAGTCAACATTGCGTAAAAATTATATACCAACAATTTATAAAAATGTTATGGAAGAATACGTAATGAACTGAAGGAGAACCTTATTTGGATTTCAGCTGACGAAACTACCGACAGTTGTGGTCGTTATATAGCTAATTTAATTGTTGGTACATTGAAACTAGAACCTTCTCCTTCCTATTTGGTGGCCTGCAAAGAATTAGAAAAAACAAATCATTCTACGATGGCCAGATTTGTGAACGAGGGTATAAAAAAAATATTTCCTGAATCATCTGCAGAAGAAAGAGTATTTATATTTCTTTCAGATGCTGCTCCCTATATGATCAAAGCAGCCAAGGCCCTCCAAGTATTTTATCCCAATTTGATTCATGTAACGTGTTTTGCCCATGGAGTGCATCGACTTGCTGAAGAAGTACGATCCACATTTGGGAATGTAAATAAACTGATTTCATCAACAAAAAAAGTGTTTCTTAAGGCACCTGCTCGTACTAAAGCTTACAAAGAAAAAATACCAAATGTTCCTCTCCCTCCCGAACCAGTTGTAACCCGATGGGGGACATGGATAGAAGCTGTACTGTTTTACAATGAACATTTTGAGGCCATCCAAGGTGTGGTAAATGACTTTGACAGTGCCGAGTCAAGAGCAATTTGTGAGTCACAGACAGCTTTTAACGATTCTACCATAAAAAAAACATAGCTGTAATTTGCACCAATTTTTCTCACATACCCGAAAGTATTAAAAAGCTTGAAACTCATGGTTTGGCATTGAATGAATCCATTCAAACAATGAATAAAATCCGCTATCTTAACTCCACGTTGCCAAGTACGTTGCCGCATAAACTTAAAGAAAAGTTTGAAAACATTTTGAACAATAATCCAGGCTTTGAACATCTGTGTCAAATTGATAGCTTTATTAATGGACCGACGGAAGTTTTGCCAGAAAATATAAGCGCTAACATAGCACCCAAGTTCAAATTCTGCCCAGTTACCTCAGTAGATGTGGAGCGATCATTTTCGACCTATAAAAATATTTTGAATGATCGAAGACATAATCTTACCACTGAACATTTGGAACAATACTTGATTGTTAATGTTTACAAAAATATTAAATAATGTTACATGTCTACTGTATCGATTAACATCTATCAATGAATAGTTTTCTATAAATGTATGCTGATTTTTTAATAAAATATATAAAACTTAATATTTTTTTTTTATCAAATAACAATAAATTTTAAAGATACATACATAATAAAGTAAAACATAAGACAAGTATTTACTAACAAAATACTTAAACTCATTTAATGTTGCATATTCTGTCAGTTTTCGTGCATATTTTAGGCATTTTTCATGCATATTTGCATGCATATTTCAAGCTTTTTATGTTGCATATTATCCGGTCTCTAGTAATTACCTACAGAATGCCCCAGAAAATAAGAGAAAGTTTATTCGAAAGACAGAAAAACACCCTTTGTTATTACATCTGCGGATTTTAGATCAGCTGTTGAAAAAAAAGAACTGGAAAATCAAGAAAAAGAGTATCAAAAAATGGAAAGAAAAAGGAAAAGAGAAGAGAAGGCAGCACAAGAAGAAAATGATATGAAGACGAAAAAAGGTAAAGGTGTCGGAAAGAAGACAAAAAAAATAAACAAAACTGATGAAAATATTAACATTGTGACTGAAAATGAAAATCTTAAAAAGAGAAATGAAGACTGAAATTAAAAACGACAGTGGTAAACCAAAGATACTGTCAAATTAGAAGTAATAATTACTTGTAACATGTGTCAACGTTTAGCTGCTAAAAATAAGTCATTCTTATGTGATTCTTGTAATAAGTATTATCATCGTCATTGCATTCCTATTAAGCACCAAGAATATATTCCTGATGACAACAACCTTTCTGACTTTATACATCATAAATGTTTTTTGTTAAATGATGATTCCGATTCCTTTGAGGATGAAAGATCTTAAGAAGACATTTCTAGTTATTAAAAACAATTATTTTTTGTTAAAATTACAATTTTTATTTTATTTTTCAATGTGGCCAATAACTGTGAGATCTCATGGCTAATAACTGTAATTTTGCTGCCAATCACTATATTTTTTATGTTGATTTTGTTACTAAAATGTTTCATAAAGTTATTTGTAAAATGTGTTATTTAATTTCGCCGGAAAGTGGAGAACGAAAGTGGAACGGAGTGTCGTAACACAAGGTTCCCAAGTTCCCTCTGCCTACCCTGCCATGTGCGGGATACAGCATGAAGCTGAGTGAGTGAGTGAGTGTTATTTAATAAATACATTCATTCCAAACAAAATTATATAACTTTTATTAATTTCCAATTGAGTTTTTTATTATTAATTGAAGTTTTCGATTTTGAAGTCGCTTAAGTGGCCAATAACTATACTGTTCCCCATGTAAAACTTATAAGAGGCACAACAACAATATTTTAAAACATTGTTATTCTTAAGAAAACTTATAAAAATAAATGATTACATTAGTAATTATACAATAAAAGTTTCTTCATAGAATCAGCGTGTCAGACTGACATAAGGTTCCCAGGTTCCCTCAGCATAACCTACCATGTGCAATATACATTATAAAAGAATAATAACTTGCTAAATAACAGTCGTCACATTTTTAATAAGTGGTCTACAAAAAATAACAACATTTTCGGCATCTCTGTCATAGCTTTTGTTTTTGAGATGTGAGTTAACTGGTTAGTCTATTATGGTATCAATATTTTTTAATTACCAAAGTTTTCTCAATTAAATTACTATTTTATTATAAATATTATGTTTCTTGTTACATGCATGTAAGAGTTATAATAAAAGTTGTAATGATTTAGATATATTCAACATGAAATTGATACTTTAATATTTTAACTATTTCATAGTTTGGCTTTCTGTTTTTGTTTTGTTTTTTGTATTATCAATTATATGTATTAATTTTAAATGGAAACTTTATTGATTTATGTAAAATTTTTGTAATTTTATTGTATATGTGTTACTGTAATTGTATGTTACCCAAACATAAATAAGAAAAAATAAATTTAAAAAAAACTAAATTAATTCATCATGTGACAGCATTTACTGTGTATGCCATGGTAACCATGAAATAAAATTAAAAACAAAAGCACTATCAAAAAGCACTAAAAGGAGAATCGGCAGACCAAAACGAAGATGGCGAGACAAACTAGACCATTATAGGCCTGACTGGAAGTCAATAGCGATGAATAAACAAGAGTGGAATAAATGGAGGGAGGCCTTTGCTCAACAATGGGACGCTACAGGCTAGATAAAAAAAAAAGCACTATCAAAAGGTTTATAAACTCTACCTGTTCTCAACAAAACTTAAATTGAATACAATAATTGTATAAGAAATAATGAAAGTATTTTGCTAATTTAACAAAAAATAATAATTTTGTTGTATTATTATTTCTTTATTTTACTTTAATTAAATAATATAAAATTCCTTAAGCAAGTCCTTTTCACTATTACAAATAATATTGATTGTATAATGTTAGACATAACCTAGTGTATAGACATTTCACTTTCCACTCCAATATTTGACACTTTACTGGTAGAATTTAAAACTGCACTTAAAATTAATTCACATAATAGAAGATAGATTGCACCCACAACCACTTACACTCTGCTCTGGTATTGTCAGTCTCTTAATAACTTCATTTTAGTACAAGTAATATTTTATTTGTCCTCTTGATTTCTACTGTTTGGAGGCTTAGTTCAATATTTATAGGTTATTATTTCATTATAATATTGTATTCCAAGCATAGTAATCTATGCAGGATACTCTTTCTATGTTTAATGTACAATCAATCATACTTAATTCATATTACTTTTTACTATAGCCATAGTGTGTACAAAATCTTGTGCCACATACACTGTTATATTTACGGCCAAATTTCATATTTTATGTTTAAAAGTTTTTATTTAGTTATTCTGTAGCTGTGTTGTGCTGTTGAATGCGTAAAGATTACACATTTAACTCGTAGTATCTCCTGAATCAATATTTGAGACGCCATAAGAACTCATGAAGCACATTCTGTTTCAGTACTCTCTCTATGCTTACCTGTTTATCAATTATGTCTTTTGTTAAATAATTACACAGAATTCTATTTCTTTTTTAAGTAATTTTAAATTATGAAGCAACATATTAGCTTGAACGACATCATGAAGAACAGCAATTGTAGAACTTCCGCGCATTTTATTGTAATTGTGATGAATTTTCAATACATGACACTATATATTACGTATTTGAAATAAGAAAAACCATAATATGTTATTTATTCTATTAAATATATAAGTACGGCCAGCTCTTAGAAAAATCGTCAAACTTGCCGAAATTGACAGCAATAAACAGTGTTGCCATGTGCAAAAGTTAATATTGTATTTTATTTATAGTTTTTCATAGAAAAAGAAAATTAATATAAATATTGCAATCAATTTTGTTTTATGTTTCAATTTTTTCAATTTATAATTATTTACTTTAAAAAAATCCGTAGAATTTAACATGGCATGAGTAAAATTGTCACAATCGACTTTGTATAAAGTATTGTTACCTTTTAGCATTTACAAAAAAAAATATATAGACAAAATACACTTTTTAAAAATCTATTTGAATTTCAAGGAAGGAAAGTTATGTCTAGACCCATATGAATATATTTTTCAGCTGTACGCTGTATCCCGGACATGGCAGGGTAGAGAAAACTAACTTAAAGCCTATTATTAATAGATTAGCCTAAATAATGTGATATTAAAAACAAGTTACATTTGCAGTAAGAGTTTTTTTTTTATGGAAAAGACGGCAAACGAGCGTACGGGTCACCTGATGGTAAGTGATCACCGTCGCCCACGGCCCCGAGTAACTCCAGAGGAGCTACAGGAGCATTGCCGTCTTTTAAGGTGGATGGGCACCGGGGCCCGGCATTACCTAATGCGAAACGCAGTGGCCAAAGCCACTACTTACCGCCGGTCTAATAACTTCACGCTGTATCCCGCACTAGGCAGGGTAGGCAGAGGGAACGAAAGTGAAACCTAGTGTTATGACACTCCGTTCCACTTCCGTTCCCCATTTTCCGCCGAATTTGAGGCATTGCGTGTTGAGTGACGGAACTCAACGCCGCGCTTAGCCTTATTACCAGAGCGAAGAAATGAAACATTAAATATTTAAATTGAAAATATTAAATATTTCATTTCCTCGACTGGGGATCGAACCCAGAACCTGTCGGTTACAGTCACACTCTTGTGCCGTTGCGCCACGACAGGCCACAATATATACACATTTAGTACTATTTTGTTTTTAATTTCTCTTTGTTGCGTTCAATGTTTATCTGTGGATAAAAAACTCTCAAAAAAAAAAACTTAGCTTCACGCTGTATTCCGCACAAGGCTGGGTAGGCAGAGGGAACTTGGGAACCTAGTGTTAAGACACTCCGTTCCACTTCCGTTCCCCACTTTCTGCCGATTTTTTTGAGGCATAGCGCGTTGATTGGCGGAACTCAACGCTGCGTTTTGTCTTGTACCAGAGCGAGGAAATAAAAATATTTAAATTGAAAACATTAAATATTTCATTTGCTGTAGTGGGGATCGAACTCACAACCTGTTACAGTCACACACGCTTGTGCCACAGCGCCACGACAGGCCTCAGCCACTCTAACGAAAAACATATTTTGTATCTATGTATGTGGTAATGTCAAAGAAAAACATATTTTCCTTCATATAATATATAATTTAATAATTCTTTACATTTAAATATTTTTTTTTGTATTTTATTTATTATTATACGATTTGAATTTCGTTATTATATATATATATATATATATATATATATATATATATATATATATATATATATATATATATATATATATATATATATATATATATTAAATATTAGTATGTATGTATTTAGTAAGTATGAATTTGTATTTGTATCTATGTGTATTTTATTATATGTTTTCTAAAGTTAGTAAGTACTTTTTGGACCTTACTTCATATCACTGTACCTATATACCTTAATTCTGTATTTTGAATGGTTGTCTGTAAGAGATCACTTGTAGTGATAAGGCCGCCATTGCACGTAATATGTTAACTTAAGTGCTATATGTATGTATGATTTTAAATTAAGTATTTTATGTGCAATAAAGTGATATTATTATTATTATTATTATATTGAATAGAGTCTAATCTTCAGAATACAGAGTCATCGCTAAAGACAAATACGACCATGTTGTACTTACGACCTGGAAATAATAAAATTTACATTATATAATTATTAATTAATTAATTTACAATTGCAATTGTAAAAATAAGAACCTCAAAAGCTATCGCAGATATATAAAAAAATTGGATTGGAAATAAAAGTATTTTCGATGAATACCCATCAAGTATATCACCAACTGTAGTGAATTAACTCAAATATATTTAGCATTGGACTCTAGTGCTGCTACGGTATAGCGTGATGCTGGAGTGTAATTCTCAAATATTGCGTAGCTTAGCTTAGCTTCACGCTGTATCCCGCACGAGGCAGGCTAGGCAGAGGGAACCCGGGAACCTAGTGTTAAGACACTCCGTTCCACTTCCCCTCCCCACTAAAATATTGCCATTACATCAAAACATTTAGTCCCGGCATATCAATATGATATTTTTACTAATTTTAAAGTATTAGGTAATCCAGCTTTAGCAAAGAAAAAATCTTTTTTAGAAAATGTATTTAAATAACTAATAAAGTTTTTAATTTTAAGTATTATATAAAGGGTATAGCCGAATCGACATGGGAAAGCTTCTAGGATTCTATAACTTTTTATATAAAATAGCAATACTCCGTATTTTTTTGTGTCCGACCCTTACAGTAAGGGAGTTATGAAGGTATATTGATGATATATTTAAAAAATTATAACTGGACATGGCTATCTACATATTTGTTTGGTATTATGTATTTTTTTTTTCAGATTTTTTTGTGTAAAAAAAATAGTTTTTATTTATGTATAGTCTAACTTTGACTTTGTCTAACTATGAGAAAGTCTAATTTTGCGGGAAATAAAAAACATATTAAAAGACCAACATACTGTACCTTAGTGAATGTGTTCAACGTTATAGGAGCGTAATTCAAAGCCAGCAAAGAGCAAGGATTTTGTGCTCTAAGAAAAAACTAAAATGTTACCATAAATTTGAATATCATTAGAATTTTCACTGTTTTAATTTAAAAAAAAAAGAGTAAATTTTTAAATTGCATTTTCATTAAAAATATTTGTAATTAGTATCATAACATAATTTAAATTTCTGATAATATAATTGATTTATGACAGCGGTCAAAATGTATTCTACCCATGATTTCGTTTTATTAGCTGTACTCACTCACTTACTCAGTTTTCACGCTGTATCCCGCAGGCTGGGTAGGCAGAGGCAACTCGGGAACCTAGTGTTAAGACACTCCATTCCCTTTCCGTTCCCCACTGTCCGCCGAATTTGAGACATTGCATGTTGAGTGGCGGAACTCAACGCCGCGTTCTGCCTTGTATTTTATTAGTTGTAGGTTCAAAAAAAATCCACAGATTCATAATGTTGCTTCTTAGTTAGTAATATTATAAACTATTCATATCAATATTTACCTGAAAATGATGTAACATATCATTTTCTGATAACCAATGTCACCTTGGTACCATAAACTTTCATAAGCAGCTTCAGCGATTCCACCACTCTAAACAAATAAAAATTTAAGAAGAAGAAGGTTGTGACGCAGAGCAGCTAAGTAAGCATCGTGGGAATTAAATATTTTATATTTTTATTTCTCTGTTATCTCAATGAAAGAAAGCGCGATATTGAGTTCTGTTACTTAAGATGAAATGACTCAAGAATTCGACGAAAAGTAATTTCTTTCTTTCTTAGCTTCACGCTGTATCCCGCACGAGGCAGGCTAAGCAGAGGGAACCCGGGAACCTAGTGTTGAGACAGTCCGTTCCACTTCCGTTCCCCACTTTCCGCCGAATTTGAGGCATTGCGTGTTGAGTGGCGGAATTCAACGCCGCGCTTTCCCTTATTACCAGAGCGAAGAAATGAAACATCAAATACTTAAATTGAAAATATTAAATATTTAATTTCCTCAACTGGGATTGAACCCAGAACCTGTCGGTTGCAGTCACACTCTTGTGCCGCTGCGCCACGACAGGTGTCAATATTTAAATCAATATACTAACTGATTATTTTAATAATAGGTTAATAGTTATTCAAAATTAAAAGTTTCACGACTATTATTTTAAGCAAATAATAAGTTACATAATAATTTACCAACAGTACTCTGAAGTTACTTCCTCAAACCTGAAACGAATCGGCGCAGGAAACTAAGCGGACCATTTAAATATTTAAATCAGTTTTTTTCACGCTTCACGCTATCCATTCCATGTGTGGGATCATATATATATATATATGATCCCACACATGGAAGGGTAGGAGGAGAGAATTTGGGAACCTAATATTAAGACAGGCCTGTCGTGGCGCAGCGGCACAAGAGTGTGACTGTAACCGACAGGTTCTGGGTTCGATCCCCAGTCGAGGAAATGAAATATTTAATATTTTCAATTTAAAATATTAATGTTTCATTTCTTCGCTCTGGTAATAAGGCAAAGCGCGGCGTTGAGTTCCGCCCCTCAACACGCAATGCCTCAAATTCGGCGGAAAGTGGGGAAAGGAAGTGGAACGGAGTGTCATAACACTAGGTTCCACTTCCGTTCCCTCTGCCTACCCTGCCTAGTGCGGGATACAGCGTGAAGCTGAAAAAAAAAAAAAAAAAATATTAAGACACTCCGTTTCGTCTCCCACTTTCCGCTAAATTTGAGGTATTGCGTGTTAAGTGATAGAACTCACCGCCACATTAATCCTTCTTACTAGAGCGAAGAAATAAAAACATACAGTATTTCGTTTAAGAATATTAAATATGATGAATATTAAATTTGGCGGAAAGTGGGGAACGGTAGTGGAACGGAGTGTCTTAACACTAGGTTCCCAAGTTCCCTCTGCCTACCCTGCCATGTGCTGAGGATATTAAATATTTAATTTCCTCTAGTAAGGATCAAACCCACAAACTGACAGGTTTACATTTAAACAGCAATGTACTTGTGTAATACGATTTAAATATTGGTATGGCTTTACTAATGATTTTTAATATCTAGGGACTTCAATCTCTGGTTTCCTTTGTATACCCTGCTTTAAGTAGAATGCAGTTAGTTTTTTTTTATAGCTTCACGCTGTATCCCGCACTAGGCAGGGTAGGCAGAGGGAACCCGGGAACCTAGTGTTAAGATACTCCGTTCCACTTCCGTTCCCCACTTTCCGCCGAATTTGAGGCATTGCGTGTTGAGGGGCGGAATTCAACGCCGCGCTTTGCCTTATTACCAGAGCGAAGAAATGAAACATTAAATATTTTAAATTGAAAATATTAAATATTTCATTTCCTCGACTGGGGATCGAACCCAGAACCTGTCGGTTACAGTCACACGCTGTGCCGCTGCGTCACGACAGGCCTCAAATAATAGAATGCAGTAAACTAAATAAAGACTGTGCCATGGGATCTAGACGAGATCACTCTGACTTCGAAGCGCTACGTCCGGGGCCGTAGTATTTGAAGTGCAACATTAGAAACGGATGAGTCTCGGCTGGCAACAATATCTACCGGTCCGAGGACGAGTAAGCCAGTTTATCCAATTTTCTGCTAGTGATTACCGAGGTACCGGCTGTAGTCAAGGAAATAGCTGGCAGTGAGACGGGGTCTCAGCTCTATGCGAAACAGTCTTGCCCAGGAAACAAGCGCTGAAGTGGTTGTACTCGGGCGGCGTATCCGTGAAAAGCTTTCTACACGGTAAAAATAAGGATTTTTCGGACTATGATACGAGATTCGCCAAAAAAACTAACTTACCTCTTCCCTTAGCAACTCGCTATAATAGCACGTAATGAAAATCAATGGTAACAGAAGTAGTAAAGCCACCACACTCTTGACAAAATCCATTACAGTAGGCACTACCTATTAAGAAAAAAGAACAATATAAATTATGCTGATCTATTGAAGTTTCAATTTTTCTTTATTTGTTCTTATCTCTATGCCTAGTATAATCTATAAGATTTTGTTTCAATTGCCGTGTCAATCAGTTTTTAGTTCGCGTAAATGTTGCAAACTCAACTAAACTACCGGACACTGCGACTATAATAAATTGAGAATTACGCTTCATTGGATGGGTTATGCAAATAATTGAGATTTTTTTTGAACAAATCATTAAACGGAGCGTATGTAAAAAAATAGTTTATTAATTAAGAATAATAATGTATTTGATTATCGCGATTGTTACATATTTTAAATTAAATACAATGACATCGGAGATGTGTTCCTTCACCCTAACCTCAGTCTGCCCGCGACCACTGACTACAGCAAAGTGTTCGAAACGTCGGGTTTCCAAAAAAAACATGTTTAACAAACAAAATACGCGATTAATCCGGTTAAAAGTGTTTCATTTAAAAATATTAATTAAGAACCCAAGCAAAATGGTATTTATTGTTTTTTTTTTGACAGTAATATTTTATGTATTTTAATTTTATTTTATTTAAAAAAAAAGAACGTAACAGGCCCCGTATTTACTAAATATTAAAAAAATATTACCAAATATTTGATGTATTGTAGTAGTTAGCTTTTAATTTACTTTGGATAAGTTCTATCCTGGATTTCGTATGTTACCAAATCGTGGTCAAATCAACTTCCTCAAAATATTGTATATTAAAAGAGATTCTATTTTGTTTATAATTTACTTAAAAAATACTTAGGCATCTACCCTTATCAGAAAGGATAGTTGCCCTGATTTTTCGAGGTATTACGAGGTAAAAGAATTTTGTAAATTTATTAAATTAGCATTTTTTATATTATAAGTATATTTATCTTAGAATTTTCTACTGACTTTAGGTCTACTATGTCACGAAAATATAAAAGAGAGGAAGGAGTGCGAGCTCGAGTATGTTTTTGGACTTCGGAGAACCTTTTGACAAAATGGATAAAAAAAATCATGGGGATAAACTAAATATCCCGACACTTTGAAATTCAACAATTGCTGTGATTTTAGAGAAAGTTGTAGCTCTACATGCCTGTTCAAACACCTTCGAAAATTCTGATAGACGCGTCACCTATTCCAATTTTGAATTGAAGACCGAATATATATATATATATATATATATATATATATATATATATATATATATATATATTATATATATATATATATATATATATATATAATATATATATATATATATATATATATATATATATATATATATATATATATATATATATATATATATATATATATATATATATATATATATATATATATATATATTATATATATATATATATATATATATATATATATATATACATATAGAAATAAAAAGACAAACTACTTACAGTTCAAGCAATAACAATTAAAAACAATCTATCTAACGATAAAATTAAAGGAATGATAAGTAAACATTTGCCTATAAAAAACTAAAAGAGGTAGGATAACGCCAAAGATAGAAATAAAGCCAACTGCATTGAATGCTTCGAAAATTATAAAAATATCAAGTCGCAATCCGACTGGATTCAATCTGTAATGTGTCAGAATTGGTTACATGAAACCTGTTTACTTTTCAGTAATTATTTCGCAAAGTGTGGAAAAATAAAAACACAATCTGAATTAATTTCAAATACATTGGAATAACGAATAATTATTATTTGAAATAATTAGAGAATTAGAATAGAAAGTTAAAAACAGAACATAAAAGACGTTGAAAATTGTAAGTGAATAATTGTGTTGTTTTTATTTACAACAGCAATTTATTAAGAATTTGTAATTTGGTTGTAATATTTTACTTAAAGATGATTATGAATATTTTTACTATGTTTTAAAGTGTTATTCCACACTTAGGACAGAAAATACTAAACTTAAATTTAAAAAACGTATAAAAATTTTGAACGACCCTACAGAGATGCTAACAACATAAATAAGTTGTAACAAGCGTATAAGAATTTCGACGGAGCTCGGTGAGAACGAATGGCTTAGTTGGTCAGAGCGCTGGAACGGTATTCCAGAGGCGCGGGTTCAAATCCTGCTTCGTTCAAAATTTTTATACGTTTTTTAAATTTAAGTTTAGTATGATTATGAATGTTGAAACTTAACAATTTATAATTTATTTAAACTAACGTTTAAATATTTCATTATGATTACCTATTTGTGCGATATTTAAAAAAAAACACTATATACTTTTCATTATTACGACTCATCATTGTTGGAAACAATTGCTGTATTAAAATTAGAACTACTTAACGATTGATTTGATTTTTTCGTTTACTCAGTATAAAGGGCACCTATCCTGCTCTTCAGGCATCTATCCTCCTTCCTCCATATTTATATAGCGGGGCAACTATCCATATAGATAGGCATCTATCCTCAAAATAAATACTTCACAAAAAGCTATTTTTTGTAAAATCACAAAGGGTTACGGTAGCTAAATAAATAAAAAATATTCCTATAAAATGTATATTTAATCAAATCTATTCAAAAAGTGTGCCACCTATCTCGGTTTTACCCTAACTGAAATATAACCTCATAGCAAAAGTTAGCCCTGAAACACGTACAAATAAAATTCGTTTAAATTGACTTGAACAGCTTGTATTCTTCGTAACACAACGGGGATTTAAACTATTAAAAAACATAAAATTAAAGTTAAGTTCTTTTTTTGGTTTTATAACCATTTAATTTATTGTTAAATGAATAGTGCTGGTCACTACCAATACATAGATACAACAATACATTACAATGTTATTTAGATATCATTTTAAAGATATGCCGTGGCGTGACTGCAAATACGGAAGGTTGTGGGTTCGATACCCACTCGAGGAAATGAAATATTTAATATTTACGTTATTTCGCACTGGCAACAAGACAAAGCGCGCCGTTGAGTTCCGCCACTCAACACCAAATATCTCCAACTCGGCGGAAAGTGGGAAGTGAAACGGAGTGTCTTAACACTAGGTTCTTAAGTTCCTTCTGCCTACCCTGCCATGTGCGGGATACAGCGTGAAGCTGAGAGATTTAGTAATTGTTACTATTGAAATGTTTATAGTATATAATTATGGTACTCACAATGCTAGCAAACGCATAGAAACAAATTTCAAGCGTTGCACATGATAAATTCATAAAAAATATTTTGTTGAATATGTTGTTCAGTAATGCAGTTAATCTAAAACAGTAAAAATAAGATAACAATGTACGATTCTTTTTAATAACAGTAATTATTATTATAATTTACATAAGAGGCATGTCGTGGCGCAGCGGCACAAGCGTGTGACTGTGACATGTTCTGGGTTCGATCCCCAGTCGAGGAAATGAAATATTTAATATTTTCAAATTAAACATTTAATTTTTTATTTCTTCGCTCTGGTAATAAGGCAAAGCGCGGCGTTGAGTTCCGCCACTCAACACGCAATGCCTCAAATTCGGCGGTAAGTGGGGAACGGAAGTGGGACGGAGTGTCTTAACACTAGGTTCCCGGGTTCCCTCTGCCTACCCTGCCTCGTACGGGATACAGCGTGATGCGAAAAAAAAAAACATAGGAGTGAGATTTCTGGCAAGGCTATTAAAAAAGCGAAGTGACTATTAGTCCGATAACTGTACGAATAATTTCTAATTAGCCATCCGGGTATTTTTTTTTGGTTAGGTTAGGTTAGGAACAGTTTTATATTATTGGAAGAGCTTTATACATTTCTCTCCTCAAATAAGTCTACTGTCATGCCGTTATCATTACTGAGTTACAAAAAACCGAAAATGCCCGACATCGATTCTCTCTCTGAGACCACTTTACATAGATGTACTTACTTACTTACTTACTTAGCTTCACGCTATATCTCTAGCGGGGTAGGCAGAGAGAACGGAGCGCCAAACGCTACGGTCTCGGCATACCTCTTTCGCCTCGTCCACTGTCATCAACCTCTTCATACATGCCCTCCGGGGGGTCCTCATGCTTTTTACGTGACCTTCCTCCAGTATCGTCGATACTGTGTTTTCGAAGGTCAACCGAGGTCTCCCCCTCCCTCTCTTACCACTCTCTTTTCCTTCATAAATCTTTTTTACCATTCTTTCTTCACTCATTCCCTCGACGTGCCCAAACCACCTGAGCACGTTCTTCTTTATTCTCACTGTGACATCCGCGCTAGTACCTGCCATTCTGTGTATTTCTTCATTGGATATGCAATCAGATAAACTGACTCCGCATATCCGACGAAGAGATCGCATCTCCACAGCAATCATCTTTCTTACATTCTTCTTCTGTAATACCCACCTTTTGCTGCCGTATAACAATGTCGATACCAACATTGCATTGTGTACGGCCAAACGCGCAGCTATGCTGACGTTTCGCCGTCTCAACAATGCAGCTAAGGCACCGTTAACTCTGTTACCGGCAGCAATACGCCTTTCCACATCCATTTCGTATCTACCGTCTCTGCTAAACATGCTTCCCAGATATACTACCTCATTCACTTGTTCTAATATCTTATCATTTACACTGACCTTGCAAACTGTTCTTTCTTCATTTCTTTCAAATACCAGAACCTTCGTCTTATTCGCATTCAGGCTTAGACCATTATTCGCGCATCCTTCTTTCAGAGTGGTAACCAATGCCTGCAACTCGCTTTCTGATGATGTAATAAGCACTGCATCATCTGCGTACAGCAGTCAATTTATATTCGAGGTACCTACTTTCACTCCAAATACAAATTGAACAACCAAACTGACATGGCGCAACCTTGTTTAACACCCGATTGGATGTCAAACCAAGGCCAGCTCCTACTTGCACGCAGGCTGAGTGATCTCTGTAAAGAGACTTTACAGCCTGCAGCAAGGGCCCGCTCACATTGTACCGGGGCAGTATCTCCCATAATCTTTTTCTTACAACCCTGTCAAACGCCTTTACCAAGTCCACAAAAGCACAGAAAACTTTTTGAACTGCCAAAAATTTTTCCGTAATCGTGCAGAGGGAAAAGATCTGATCCATACATCCTCTTCCAGGTCTAAAGCCTCCCTGGGCCTCCCACAACAGCCTTTCAGATCTATCTTGCATTCGTCTCGCTAATATTTTAGCATACACTTTACTACCTAAGCTAATCAAACTGATAGCCCTATAGCTTGCGCAATCTATCTGTGAACCTTTGCCTTTATACAAAGGCACGATGACTGCACCTCGCCAATCGTCTGGGACCTCCCCCGATTTCCAGCATAAATTGCACAAAAACCAGAACAGGTCCAAGACGCGTGGCCACCATATTTGATCATCTCGGCAGTAACTCATCTGCTTCCGGTTCCTTACCACATTTCAAACTTCGTATGGCACTCTCAACTTCTTTTATACTGATTTCGCCATCCGCTACATCAAGACTCAGCGTTTCGCTGTTACTTGAGGCAGAGGTGTCATCACATTCATACATCTCCGTGTAAAATTCCGCCCATCGCTGCAAAACCTGTGGTTGTTCTGTTAAGAGTTCACCGTCTTTCGAAAGCACCCCTTTCATTCTACAAGTTAGCGAGCAACTCCGGGAACCACTCACTTCTCGCCAAAGAAGCTTTGTGTTTTCCCGAAAGTTGTTCGTTAACCTTTCATCTCTTTCTTTCTCAGAGTTTTCACGCTTCATCTTTATGAGTACCTTCGTTTGGTGGTTTTGCAGCTTATATTCTTTCTTTCTTATCTCTCTCATGCTTATATCCTTACCCGAGGCTTTATAATCCTGCCATGCTTTCCTCTTTTTTTTATACATAGATGTAATATGTAAAAAAAACATGGCGGCCCCCATGATCATATTTTACCACGGTTACCTCTTAAGACGTTATAATTAAAAAAAAAAAGTTCTAATTGTTGAAGATAATTATAATTCAAAAAAATATTAAATGTATCTGGACTAATAATCCAGTTACTGTACAAATAACTATCAATTATTCATACAGTAACCGGACTAATAAATATAAATTATATGTACAGTACCCGGATAAATAGACTCAACCTTAAAAAAGTCTATAGGGATGCGCATCGCTACATACAACTTCGCTATTATTTATATTCGCTATTATATATTATACTTCGGACTATTACTTACTGTAGCAGTTTTTGATGTTGCCTTATAATATTCTGTAAATTTTCTTTTACATTTATTCGATTATTAGTTGGTGTTAAATTTTTTAAATCTTCACGAAGTATAGAGAATGCAGTGCTGAGGTGTGCGCACAAGGTGACAGTCATGATTTCCAATCCAAAGTACATGTACCCCGGCGACAGAACTAAAATTTTGTTAAATATTTTTATTTATTTTTTTTTCAGCTGGAAGCGGGGACTGGAAGTGGAACGGAGTGTCTTACACTAGGTTTTCGGATTCCCTCTGCCTACCCTGCCTCGTGCGGGATACAGCGTGAAGCTGAAAAAAAAAAGAAAAAGAAAGATAAAAATATATATTTAGTATATTTTGAACAACTTACGGACGTATAATTGAAACATATATGTGATAATGTAGTGAAACCAGCTATCGGTAGGGTTAAATACAACATATTCAGATCCGAAAATCAACAGTAGTTCTTCGTCTTGGTGAAGAATAAGCCTCCGAACTATCGTAATAACAAATGATAGCATCAGATTAACCCATATTGCTATAACAGAGCCCCAGTAGCATACTTGAAATAAATAGACAAACATAATGTTAGTTTTATTGATTTCGTCATCATTTTATATGCAGAAATATTTCAAAATAGGCAGAAATATGTAGATCCTTTGCTTTATTTTGGTTGTGAGCAGAATACGTTTACTAAACCGGCCACATTCACCGATTTGCATTCCCTCAGGTGGAATCGATAACACAAATGGTTGGATAATATTACTAAAAGAAAAATCTTAAAACATTATGGTATTATGTATCATCATCAGCCTATGACGGTCCACTGCTGAAAAT